>CABPRJ010000958.1:1600088-1692050 GCA_902439185.1 Cinara cedri | reverse complement strand
ACTGAATTATCTAGGAGTTCATAACACAGCATTGTAAAACTAATAGCTCCATCGCTACGTTTGGAATCTAAAAATCATATTAAATAGGCAAACCATAATATGTTATTAATTTAATATATATCTCTAAAATATGAAACAATCATGTAGCAAGTATATTCACATTATGGGCCATCCATAATTTTTTTAATTCAATCTATTTTTGAGTAAAGTTTTCAATAAGATCTTGTTGTAATCTTAACTTATTTTATTAATATAGACACATTTAACATAATTACTGATATGTTAAATATTCTTATTTTCTAAACCAATTAAATAACATTTTTACATAGCAACTTCCTTAAATTCTGTATAGGATCCTTGTTTTTTTTTTTTTTTTTTTTGGCGATCAATTTAACCACCGACTAATTTATAGCCGCCATCAATAATTCGCAATCAATTTACCGTGATCCAAAATTCAGAAATATCACCATAAAACTGAACCACTAAATGTGCATAATTATACACTTTATATATATAACACTATATACTATAACACTTTTGATATTATATTTTCCATTGTTTCAATTAATTGCTTACGTAGGAAATAAATTTATTAGCCATTAAGGTCATGCATTAACGTCATGCGAATGTATATTCCGAGTATTAGAACCTTTGAACTTTTTTGTATTTAGATTATCATCCATTTTTAATATATTGTCAGTATACTTAGTGACGTATACTGACTAAAAATTTATGACTACATCACTGGTATAATTTATTTTATATTATATATTGCTACAATAGTCTCTCTGATTTAATGTAAAACAAAATGTATTTTCTTTTTAACAAAAATTATGGACTAATTTTGATTATTTATTTAGTTTAACACTATGCCATTTTAGACATTATATGGATTTTGTTTTTCTTCAGCTTTTAAGTCCATTTTATGGGCAGTTCAATTACCACGAAACGGATTTCTATATCTACTTATAATTGAAAAAAAAACTTAGTTAAATTATTAAAATAATTATAATATAAATAATTAAATGAAGAATTTAAAATTAAGCTCTAGTTCGTATTGTGAAATTCCTTTGAATGAATTATTTGATTTACCATCAGAATTTGATTGTGATTCTTTTTCTCCGTTTTGGTTTGAATATAAAGGTATAAAATATTATTATGGTATGCTACTAGTTTTAGAAGTACAATGGAACATTGATTATCCGAACCTCCGTGATACGAAACTTCTATTATCCAGATGTTAAAACTCGTTGAAGCCCTAAGCGGCCGTCCACCGATTATATAACTGTCGCAATTTATTATTAGTACATACATATACGTATTAGGTACGTGTGTGAATTGTTAGTAGATAAAATCGAGACGTGTTCATCGAGGCACAACCTGGGCCTGATCTAAGGAAATAGAGGCCTTGAGTACTACTTACTTTGGAACCATATTTGAATTAAAACAGAAATTGGTAAAAATTAATAAAAAAAAAAAAAAAATGTATACAGATATATTAAAGAGAAAGATTATAATAAATTTATATCTGCAAATCACTTTTTAAGTAAAGTAAAGTATATCTACATATCGATTTCCTTTCAGAAAAGGTGCTACACAAAAAATCGGAGCTAGATTTCTGATAGAAAAGTTGTCCACAGAAAAAAAAAACCTTTGCAAAACTATAAGTTTCTTCGTCCACTCAGAATCTAAAATGTTAACATTCTAACATGTAATATTTACTATTTACCAAAAATATAAAGTATACTAAAAAATATTAAAGTGTACTCACAATACAATAGTAAACTACAGCTTTCATTTACGATTTTGTATATAAAAATGTATCATTGTTATTTTAAAATTATTTTTCATATACACACGCATTGTCTGTGGAAAATCTGTATTTTGTTCTGTAACTATGTCATATATGGATAAAATATTTTGTCTTTACTATGAAAAACTTGATTGGGTTTTTGGGGGTGCTAAAGACCTTCTAATACCCTCCCAAGTTACGCCTATGGACGTAATGTGTTTATCTTAGCATATCAAACGTCAATGTGCGTTGAAGCATTCGTAATATCATAAACATATATTCCTATATACTCTGTGATTGTGTATTTCTAAATACATAATGTAATTCTAATATGAAAATAATAATAATAATAAATATATAATAGATAATAATATATAATATATAACTCTATAAGCTAAAAAAAAAAAGAGCGGACACACTGTGCATGTTGGTGCAACCATTTTTGTAGGTGCGAAGTTATGAAGGTAAGATATAGATGGGAATTTAATTTATATCTGTAAGCAACAATAAACCACTGTTTATCATACTTCAGTACCATATGTCAAGTATATTTAAAAAAAAATATCATTTAATGTATCTGCAATTGGATCGATTGGTGCACATATCCATGTCTCTAAATAACAATTACAATGAAACTAAATCTTTTTACTTTATTGTCTTTTGAAATAACATTATTTATTGACCTTCCTGTTACATTTATGAATAATTTAATAAGATTATTTTGTTTCCTTTCTGAAATAAATAGGTATTGTGTTCATTGAAAGCTTTCTCAATACATCAGTAATCATCGAATAATTTTTGAAGGAAGACATATGATTTATATTTAAACGGTAAGTTATAGTATTCATTATTTTATTTTATTTTTACAACTTTAAAAATTGTTTTATATTTGATTATCTATTTTTTGTTAAAAGAGTAAAAGTGTGTTATAATATTTTGAAAATGTCCCTAAGTACCTATCGTTATTTTTCTTAAATTTTTAATTTTAACAGTGAATACCATTAAAAAAATATTAGATATCTTAGTTGGTAGATCTAATTAGAACAAACTACCGTATTATAAGATAATAAGTTAAAACAGTTTAATCTTATATTAATATAGGCTATATTAATGAGTAATTTTAAATACTTTATTGTACCAATGAATATGTTTAATTAAGTCCTATGTATGTTGTGTATTCAATTGTAGGTAAGTGATTGTATAACTTGTGTAAGTTATGTTTATTTAAGTGTATATTTATATATTTTTATTGTTAGAAAAGTTGAAGTATTTTGGATTAAAACCGTTTTTAAATGAAATGCCTTATCATGTTTTAGTTCACCATATTATATTAATTATTAATAAAAAAAATAAATTCCACCTCTATATTTAAGTTTCGGTAATTGGTCACCATGAAGAGATTTTCTTAAGAAGTCCCCATATATTTTTAATTTGATTTGATTTTTATAAATGATATTTTTCAATTTAAATATTTTAGTAAAACCATGTCTCGACAACAAGCTTTGGAGCTTAAAATTAAAAAAGACAGAGAAATTTCATTAGAAGCCAATCGCCGTATAGTAAGATGTGATCCTGGTAATGAAATCGTTATATCAGGCTTTTCTGGATCGTTTCCAAATTCTGACGGACTCTCAGATTTCGCTGAAAAGCTTTTCAATAAAGTTGATTTAACATCTAGTAATGATAGAAGATGGAAATTTAGTAAAAACGATTTATTATCTTTTTTTCATAGTTGTTCATTTATTATAATGTACTAATAAATACATTTTATAACTTTCATATATTTCAGATCATCCGGAAATTCCTCAGCAAACTGGTAAACTGAATATAATTGATAGGTTTGACGCAGCATTTTTTGGGATTCCATACAATGAAGCACATACTATGGACCCTATGAGTCGAATTATTTTGGAAAAAGCATATGAAGCAATATTAGACTCTGGTAATAAATTTATAAATTCATAATAGTATTTAGGGACCTTCGTATTTAAAATGTTTAGGTATTCGAATATAATATTTCTAAGTATGAATTCTATGCAATGATCGAAAGCATCACATATCAAATAGTAAACAATTTTTTTTGAAAAAAATGTTTTTTTAGTCGGTGAGTAAGGAATTTGTTTTTAGTTATATTTGGATTAATGTGAACAAATATCTCCGGTAAAAAATATACTTGGTACAAAATATCTCTAGTAAAAATTAAATTTGTTCGGTAAAATATATCTCTAATGGTAATATTTCTTATAAACAAAATGTCTCCTGAAAGAAATCTCTTAAATTTATATGAGTTTTTTAAATTTTAAATTTTAGATAGTGAGCAATCCCTCTTAAGGGAGTAGTTTTGCTCCAATTTTTAATGATAACAATGTTTCTAAAAGGAAATACGACTGGGAGGTACTTATTATTAAATAAAATATATAAAGCCTATTGAATTATTTTCTATAATATGGCATATATTTATATTGTTGACAAAGCATCATTATCAACTGAACTCCGCTCAGAATCGTTTTTTCGTAAGCAATGGTTTATTGTTGCTTATAAGTATACATTAAATTACCTATAATAGTGGTCTGTGGCTGCACCCGTCCCCATTATCATAGGACGTCTTTTTTTAATAACATTTTTGCAGAATTTTAATTGAGAAATTAGAAAGTCCGTTATTGAAATTATTTTTAAAACAAATTCTTTCCCTAACTAATTTCAATTCCGACATATAATATGAAAAATATAAGAGATTACCTGAGGAAAAAAATGGCACTGTTTTTTTATTTTATTAATTTACCCAATAAAATAATAATACAGTCATAATTTACTAATAGTAATAGTATTTTATAAAAATAATTTATTTGTATTCATTTGTATAGGCAGCCATCATAAGGAATTAAGGTATCGTACTAAAAAAGTGTTGTTTATGGGCGTGAATAATACATTTTGTTCATTGTGTGCTAGAATTAAAGATGGAGATAAGCCAAAAGATTATATATGTTTCAAAAGCTGGAAAACATCAAATAGGTCGTTAGGGATGGAAGCATCAATAATAGTAGAAGGATTCAAAGAAAGTGAATAAGTATTAGGATTACGATATCACAAATTTATCGTTACTGTCCCTAGTAACATGTGTAAACGCATTTTAGATTCACGTCCGTATAAAAATCTTGCAGTTATTTCATCTTGTTAGTTTATAACATAATAATTAAAACCAGAACATAATAATAATATTTAAATTCCAATAAACCCAAAAATAAATTTGCGATAACGATATAACTTATCTGTTTTGTTGATAATGTGGTGAGGTGCGGTTCACTCATATAGAACCGCACTTATACTAATGATCGTTTACGACTAACGCAAGGATACCACTTAGCGACAACGAGATTAAAAATTGCCTATATTTTGTTCCTTTCAATTTTCGCCCTGTGTATAAAAATTCTACCAGAAATGTTGCTCATATATATGCGTGGCACCGTTTCTGAAAGGGAATGTTGTTTAGATGGTACTTTTGGGAGGTCATTTTTTTGATTTTTAGAGCGGTTTACATAATATCTGGGAAAAACCAGAATAAAACGTAAGAAAAATGTACGAAAATAATGCTTTTATTATTTTTCAATTTTGTTTTTTGTTGTAATTCAGTTAAAAATATTCATAAAGACTTGAAATTTGAACAGAAAACCCATATTGCTTTTCTAGATGTGGTAAAATTTTTAATCTATGTTTGAGGTATTTATAAACATTTCAATTTTAAGAAATTTGTACGTACTATTTATTTAGTAGGTACAGTGTGGTAAAATTGAAAAATATGAACAGAAATGCTTGAAAACTTAACAGAAGGTTCATTAAGAGTCTTACTACTTTGAAGTAAAAAAAAAAAAAAAACATTGTGATTGATGTAGTATTTTTTTTAATAAAATAATTAAATACCAAATTTTGATATTATTATTATTTAGAAAAATGGTTAAGTCAGAATAAAGCTTCGGATATTAAGCGGATATTATATGTTATGTTAAATAAACCTATATTGTCTTCATAAACATATTTGCCATGATCTAATGGTTATTTATGCCTATTATCATAATAGAAGTTCCGAGTTAAAATCAGTGTCAAACCTAAACAAGGAAAAAACAAATGCATTTTGGAAGTACTTAGAGACCCAAGCCATCGCTCCCTTTGGACTATCTTAATCGCAAAATACCTCTCGATTAGTTATGCAAACTTTTCTACCAGAAATCTTGTTCCGATGCATCAAGTGTAGCTTACTTTCTGAAAGAAAATTGTTTCTCCATGGTGATTTAGGGAGGTCATTTTTTTATTTTTCAAGTGGCTTTTATAATATCTGTGAAAAATTGGGAAAAAATGTCAGAAAAACGAAAAATGTACAAAATGTAGGTATTAGTAAAAAAATATTAGGATTTTTTTTTTTGTCAACAACTTTTCTACTAGCAATTTCACTCCAATTCATAATAATAGCACTTTTTAAAAGAAAATATGACTGGAGAGGTAGCTTAGAAGATCATTTTTTAATTTTCCCAAGAGTTTTCCCAGCTAATTTGAAAAACATGGGAAAACTAGAGAAAACGCAGAAAAAACGGAAAAATCTGTACAATATTAAACAAATATTATTAAAGAAAATACATAATGCCTATATTTAATTAGGTATTTTATCATAATATGACATATATATTGTTGACAAAGCATCATTATCAGAATCGTTTTTCGTTAGCAATGGTTTAAGTAACGACTGATAGGTTTACATAGGTCAACAATGGCTGTATTCGTCCTTATTATCCTAGGACGTCTTTTTAATTTTGTTCACTTTCAGAAATTGTTTTAATCGTTCTTAGTAGATTTTCCAGTTGTCGCTATCAATGTTAAACTGCAATAAACTACCCAAATATTACGCCATCCTTTCATCTTCGTTGCTAATATTATAATGTTTGTAGGTATAATTATAATATCGCGTAGTTTGGTATGAAAAGCGTTTATTAATGTAGGTATTACAGAGTAGTACGCTACACAACGTCCGAGTAGGTAGTAGATACTGCTCTAATTAATAAAATTGCAACAGTTGCTCGGGTCAGCCGCAGTACATGCGAGTGCCATAAGGAAAACATCGATAACCTATTTACCTATTGGAGCTATCAGTATTTTATTTTTTTAATATTGCTGAAATCTAATTTTTTTTTTTTGGCCCTAATTTATTACTGTTGGCCCTACCTAAAAAAAGTGGTACCGCCACTGTATTATTATATTCAAAATAAAACAATATTATGCATTATCATGCAATTCGCATATATTAAACCTTTCATATGCAATGAAAAATCGTATAATACAGAAATATACTTTTCATGACAAAAAATAGTAAAATATGCAAAAATATGTAAAACTTTGTATTTCAGTTCTATTGACAATTATTCAAACTTGTAGCTTATCCAGCTACCTTTTAGATTATATAAAAAAAAACATGCAAATGCATATAAATACGAGCCCTACTCATAATATACATAATAATTACCCATTTCTTGCTGTGTGGTTGTAAACTTGACGTTTTTTTTTTGTACTCATTACACCGCAAAATGCATTTGTCTAAACCTTTATTAAATTAATAAATATACCCGTTATGTAATATTACATTTTTACCTTTTTGGCTTACAATAAACTGTTACAAGTATTCTTATATCCGTTTAAACTTTTTATGAAATTGGAACTAACGACCTGTAGTCGATATGGTTGTATCGATAAAATCGTTTATCCTGATTTATCATATTATGATTATCTGCAGGAAAATGTATTTATATTTTAGTAATTGACTCATAGTTTAGTATACTAGCGTAGGAACTCGTAATCGTGATTTCAGATATTAGTATATTCTAAAATCAATGATAATACTATACAACACTAATACTGTGGTTAGTTATTACTTATTATATCTTATGGGATATTTCCATTGAGGATATTTATATAGATTTTTTACTAGAGATATTTTATCCGAGATATTATATATTTGCAAAGATAAAAGCTCTATGAGTATACAAGCTTTAATGTGGCATATTAGACTCTAAAACAAATACGTTATCTATAGGTACTATTATAATATACCAGTATAGTTTAATAGTGATACATTCTTAATGATTATTTATTGAATTATTTTATAAACAATCAATGATTTTAGGTGTTATATATTCTAGGCATTGCACCAAATTCATTAAAAGGAACAAAAACAGGCGTATTTGTGGGAAATTGTTTTGTAGAGTCAGAGAAAACATGGTTTTATGAAAAAATTCAAGTAAATGGGTTTGGAGTTACAGGATGCACTCGTGTTATGCTTGCTAGTAGAATATCTTACTGGTTAGGGATAAATGGTGAGCTTTTTCTTTAGGTATAAATATTTAAATTTAATTTTGTGTATCATTAGGTATAGAGTTATTATTATAATTGATGTAACTAATATTTTATTTATATATGTACAATTCAAATTAGTTATTTATAGATATTTTAAAATCTATATAGGTCCTAGTTGTTCTCTGGACTCTGCTTGCTCTTCAAGTATGTATGCACTGGAGAATGCTTATAAATCGATCATTGATGGGAAATGTGACTCCGCGCTCGTTGGAGGTTGTAATTTGTGTCTTGATCCATATTTATCATTACAATATTCTCGATTGGGTGTACTTTCTATGGATGGAAAATGTAAATCTTTTGACGAAGAAGCTAATGGATATGTTAGATCAGAAGCAGTTTGCGTTATTTACTTACAAAGGGCAAAAGACGCTAAACGTGTTTATGCAAAAGTTGTGCATGTGAAAACCAATTTTGATGGATACACAGAAAAAGGAATATCGTACCCTTCAGGATCTCAACAACAAATATTATTAAATGAATTGTATGAAGAATGTGAAATTAAACCTAGTAGTGTAGCTTGGATAGAAACACACGGAACCGGAACAAAGGTATATATTAATATAAAATAATATGAAGATAATAATATATGTATTTAATATTGGTCACTATAATAGGTTGGTGATCCAGAAGAAGTTAAAGCATTAGAAAATGTGTTTTGCCCTGGTCGCACAGAACCTTTACTAATTGGTTCTGTAAAATCAAACATTGGCCACTGTGAACCGGCTGCGGGTCTATGTTCTCTAGCTAAAGTGATAATAGCTATGGAAACTGGATTTATACCACCAAATTTAAATTTAAAAACTCCGAGAAAAGATATAACGGCATTTTATAATGGCCATATTAATGTAGTTACCGAAACGACACCCTGGAATGGTGGTATGGTTGGTATTAATTCATTTGGTGTTGGTGGTGCTAATTGTCATATATTGCTCAATTGGAATGAAAAAAGTAAAATTAATAACGGACTTCCTGAAGATGATTTGCCTAGGTTGGTTGTAACATCAGGTAGAACTGAAGAAGCTGTTTTTGTAATACTTAATGATGTAAGATTATTGATATTCCTTAAATTTTATATGCTAGTTGTCCATGGCAGTGGCACCGAATTAGTTTTGAAATGGTTAGGTCAATAGTAGTCCTAGTTGTCCAAACTCACCTCTACATATTTATGTGTAAACTTTGAGGTCACATTGTCCTATATACCCTTTCTCCCCTTAATATAATATGTTGATATTTATCAAAATGTCGTTATTAAAAATTGTGTAATTTTAATATGCCATTGAACACTTTACCGCACTGTCATGAATTTAAAAAATTCTTTTTTTTAAAGGACGTATTTTTCGACGTTTATTTTGATTGGTTTTTCGTCAAAATTACTACTAACTAAATTAAAAAAATGTTTAAAATAAACTGCCACACTGTTTTAATATTTTTCGGTAACTTATTTTAAAAGGAATTGAAGATTATAAGTCACTATTATACATAATACATAATTGGCGGAACATTATATAACCGTCAAAACAGCGTTTATTTTGTACCATAAACTTAGATTAGAACTGATACTTGTATATTAAACATATTAATATAGTATTATGTTATATATTACTAACGGTGTTAACAAGTTAGTGAAATTTCAAACAAATAATGAAATATTGTTATTATTGCCTACTAGCTTACTTCTAATAATATTTTAACACACGAAAAAGATCTATCCATCATACATTAACCACCACTACCACCACCACCAATACAACACCAAAACTAGTCTTGACCTGACCTAAATCCTTAGTTCGGCGCCATTGTTCCATGGTTGAAAACAATATTAAACAAAAAAAATAAAATTGTGTTTTTCTGTGACTCTCTGTTTTCACCCCTGTCGCAGTTAATCGTTGTTGCTCGATAATTTATTTATAATCATTCAACAATCTAAATAATTCAATTTTCGTTCCAAAAATACCAAAATGTCTATATTAGTCACCTTTTAGGGGATAAATATTGGATATCCATTTTTGAGGCGCATTCGAACCATCCATTTCGGTTTGTACACTTTTAAATCTTTGTGTGTGATAGATTTGTTTGTAGGTATGTTGCGTACAGACAAATAAAGAAACAAACAAATGGACACTTTT
Source organism: Cinara cedri (assembly GCA_902439185.1). NCBI lineage: Eukaryota > Metazoa > Arthropoda > Insecta > Hemiptera > Aphididae > Cinara > Cinara cedri. The sequence continues at coordinate 1,681,736 of CABPRJ010000958.1, read as the reverse complement.
TGAATCATTTTTTGTTTTCAATAATGTATTCTTGCATGTAGGTACACTGTATAAATATAATAACCCTGTTTATTACACAATCCCAATTACAATAGTCTACACATGATGAGTGACGACTTTTAGATATATTGGTTGAAATAATATTTGGTATTACAGTTCTTGTCAAGACCATTGGATAAAGAGTATGTGCGTTTATTACATGATGTTCAAATAGAAAATACTACTGGACATTTTTACAGAGGATACACTATTATATCAAAAGATTCAAAATTATATCATCCCGTGGATTGCCAAGTATATTATAATTTTTTTTTATGGTTTTATTTTTATTGTTACTATAATCTCAAATAAAAAAAAAATTAAAATAAACTTAAACCCTCCTCATGTTTGTTTTGCCAAATAATTTATATAAGGTTCAAAGGTTCAATTATTATTATACTTTTATATATGATGCCTAGCCATACATTAGAATAAAGTTATTGATTTCTTAGTAATGAAATAACAGTAGGTAATAAAATATTAGTTACCTAGTTATAAAAAATTTATGCTCAAAACATTAAATAATTATTTAATAGAACGATAAATTAGTTATGATTGTATTCATACATTTTTATTCTTTTGTTTTTTAAAAATTTGGAAATAGCAATTTTATAGAGTTTATTCTTCTGAAAATGAAAAATGTTTAAAGTTCAGAGAAAACTACCTGAAATTGTGCAACAGGCTGCAATTGCATTCTCTAATTAATTAATGTTATTACAATTACGAGGCTACACTTTCCTTTTATCTGAATTTTAAAAAAATTATTAAAAATTACGAATTATATGAAAATAAAAAGTAGATATATTAAAATTTTCAGAACTCTATAAAAAGGCTATCTTTAAATGTTTATAAATAATAAAATAAAAAGTTTTTTTTATGGTTTTTTATCAAGCACACAAACTTAATTTCAATATAAATACATAATATGTAGACCTTATCCCTATGAGAAATATTGAAAACCAGAATTTGTGTAACATTATTATCCTCGGCATATATACTATACAATGGGTATATCTTCGTGGGACATTCTGTATAATATGTACAGTGAAATCAAGACAAATGTACATAATGATATGCTCACAACTCATATGATTTAAAAAATCTAGGTTTTATTTTTTTGCAGTTATCCTCTTAAAGTCACAATGCAGTAAACGGTAATGATACCAACAAAAAGTACGTAACAAAATTGTGTAATAATTCTATAATAATAAAAATAAAATAATGCTAATACATAAATATCTTTCGTTAATTTAACATTTATCAAATGCTATAGCCAATGGTGGTGTAAAAATTAAGAAATATAATAATTTGAAATTTACTTTCAATTTCTAATGCACAATCGAAATATGTAAACTTTGAACTAAATAGTCTGGACTAAAATTTTATTGTTTTGACTTTAAAAAGACAACTACTGTTAAAATTTTTGATTTCTGTCAAGCTTTTGATGAGATATTTTATTTTAGATTCTGAATGGAACGAGAAATATATTGGTGTTACAATAATGTTTCTTTTTTTTTCTTTTATGCGTACACTTGTTCTACCAGAAATGTATAGAGTGTAGTATCTTTTCTGAAATTAAATTGTCTCTAGTTGATGCATTCAATAGGTCATTTTTTTGATTTTCAATAGATTTTTTAAAGTAATTGGGAAAAAACCGGAAAAATAATTACGGCTTGTTGTGACGTTACATTTTAATTTTACGAGTTTTTTACGTAATTTTTATTTGGTAAAATTACGTATTCAATTCTAATAGGTACCATATAAAAGTGGAACAATAATAGAAAACTTAAATAGTTATCAATCAGTTGTAAGATTTTTTACGTTTTAAAAATGGGATTTGTAGTCAGCTTAATATTGATTTTATTACACTATGTAATATTTTACTTTTGTATTATTGCTTATTGTATAAGGATTCATATACTAATATTCAATGATTTATACTCGTAGACTAAAACCAAATGATCATAAATACTAAAGTTTAAACTTTCACTATACCACTAAACTGTATAAAATGATACCTCAATGATAAATATTGTGAAATGTACAATAACACAGAATTACAAATAAACAAAACACGGTACATGGTTTTGGAAGTTTAAAATACTACAATAATGGTGATCAATGAATTGTTAGTATTAGTTTAATTAATGATGATTATCGCAATATACAAAAAATAAAACATGACATTTTCATAAAATATAGGAAACCGTATATTTGTCTAGATTTCGAAAGAATAGGTGAAAAAATGGAAAAATACAAAATACAATTTTTTATTTTTTTTTGTTTTCGGGAAATAATTAGTTTAAAAATAATATGTAATATTCGATATAGGTTTCTGATTTTATAGTACTTTCTTAAAATGTAAATATGTATAAATGCGTGCATTGTATTCAATTCGTATTGTAATTATTAAAAAAATAATTAAAGGAAAAGAAAAACAAAACTATTAGAATCTCGAAAACTTCTTTAAAACATCTCTAATATTTTATAAGGATTATTTATTTTATTTATTTATTTAGTATTATTCTGGAGAACCACGTTCTGTATGTTTTGTGTTTACTGGACTGGGTTCTCAATGGACTGGAATGGGCAAATCACTAATGAAACTACCTATTTTTAACGAGTCGATCCAAAAGAGTAATAACATCTTAAAAGAATTTGGACTCGATTTAACAAAAATAATAACAAACTCTGATCATCAAACGTTAAATAATACAGTTCATTCATTTGTGGGAATCACAGCCATGGAAGTAATTGCGTTTTTAATAAGTTTTTAGTAAAAATGTTCAAAACTTAAAAATTGTTTTTTTATATTTTTGATATTTATTTTAGATCGCCTTATTTGATTTATTGATTGCTATTGGAATTACTCCAGACCTTGTTATTGGGCTGTCTACCGGAGAACTGGGATGTGCATATGCGGATGGCTGTTTAACTGCGGAACAAACATTAAAAGCTGCTTATTATTATGGTTTAGCTGTAGTAAATTCCAAATTATCTTTAGGGGCAATGGCATTTGTCAGTATTGGATATAACGATATTAAACCCTTACTTCCAGTTAATGTTGATGTAGCATGGCATAACTCTCAAGATAGTTGTACCATATCTGGTTTAAAAGAATCTGTTGAACAATTTGTTTCGCAGTTGAAATCAAAAGCTATTTCAACTAAAATAATAAATGTATTTGATGTGCCCTACCATTCAAAACTTATTGAAAAGGCATTACCATCACTGCTGGAAAATTTGAAAAAAATTGTGCCACATCCTAAATTACGAACAGGAAAGTGGATTAGTACATCAGTACCTGAAAAACAATGGGGAACAGATAAAGCAAATTACTGTTCTGCCGAATATTTTGTGAATAATTTATTAAATAGTGTATTGTTTGATGAATCAATTGGACATTTACCAAAGGGATCTGTACTGATAGAATTAGCTCCAGATGGCATTCTATGTGATATAATAAATCAGAAATTAAAAAAAAATATTTACACTGTTGACTTAGTTTCTAAGGATCACAAAGACGCACTTGGGTATCTGTTGTCAGCTTTTGGAAAGTGAGAATCTTTATGATTTATTTACTTTTTCGTATATATTTATATACTAGACATACGTAGTACTTTTAAGTACAGTCCTCATTTTTTTCACTATTGTAGGTTCAAATGAACAATATGCCTCCTCGTAGATTAACTGTTCAAAGATTTTGCAGAGACAAGTGATTTGTGATATACGAAGGACCTTTTTTTAATAATTCAAGCATCAGAATTTGTCGACCACTCTTTTTTTTGTTCTCTTAAATTCTCAACGAATCCTTCTTCTCTTATTTTACATAACTTGACGATTATGAAAAATACACGCATCATTAATACACATATTATAAACTTAAACAGGGCTTGTTGATCTATCCTTCTTTTTGTATGCTTAATTGAATTTATATTTTTTTATTTATAACATTAGAGTAACAGAAGGTACATTATCAGCGTAGATTGTACATTGTAGTAGATATGCAAAATAAAATATAACATAAGATAATACAAATATGATATAGTTACAAAGTAAAATAAAGATATTAAAACAAATCATCATCAAAGTCTTCATTGGGGTTCACATTGGCAAATGACTTAATACGTCTCAGAGTGTCATAGTTTGTGTTGGACTTAGGGATATTTTGAATAAATGATTTATGTAAAGAAAGTTTAAAATTTCTTTGGGATAATTAGATGGGGAAATAATATGATTTGTTATTAGACGGTGAAATCATTTTTAATTTTATACCATTCTACGTTTTTGAAAAGTAAGGAAGTTAGGTATATTCAAGATAAGGGAATTTCTCACAAATAGCAATCGAATCTCAAATATCTGCGATGGATCCGCTCAAGTTGATCAGGACGAGAAACAGTATTAATATCCCAGACTATAGATTCGTATTATAAAATAGGACATATTAAAATACAATATTTAAAGATGTTAACGATTTCGGTGGTTTAAAGTTTTGAGATAGTTGCATCATGAACCCTTTAAACGCTATACTAGAAGTCATTGCGATTTTCGACTTAGATTAAGGTTTCTAGTTAATATAAAACCAAGATCAACATTATTAATAACGCGTAAAATCGTACTTATTAGTTTTACAATATTAAATAGTATAATCCCATTAATTCTGGGTATCCTGTACGTAAGCAACATTTTTCTTTATTAAATAAATCGTTTTTGTTTTATGCAGAATATTTAAAGTTGGTATCAATCCAAAAATTAGTAAACTCTACCCGGACATTGAATTTCCAGTAAGTCGAGGAACACCAATGATTGCACCTCTAGTACGGTGGGAACATTCAGAAGAATGGTACGTGACGAAGTATAGTGTTACTGACAAAATAAATTCAGGCGAGCGAAGTATTAAAATTTCGTTAGGTGAAGTTGAATTCGAATACATATCTGGGCACGTCATTGATGGACGAAATTTATTCCCGGCAACAGGATATCTGGTAAATATAAGTACTCGTATTTATATATATTATACACACCTACGTTATCGTTAATGGGAATCAAAATGACGATGGTCAAAATGTTGACATGTCTAAACATCGTCGGTCGTAATGTCGGAAGGTACGAAATATTGACACAGTAAAATGTCGACAAGTACGAAATATCGACACATTGAAATGTTGACAGGTACAAAATATTAACAAATGTGAATTATCGACGGATTAAAATGTTGATAGCTAAAAAATCGAAAAGTACAAAATATCGCCAGATCAAAATATAACTAAATATAATAAAAATGATTAATATATATATTTTACTCTTATTGCCATGTAATTTTAGCTACGATATTATGAACTATACATTATCATTTAAATTACATTCACTTTGCATTATAATTAACCCATAATAAAATGTAAAATGATGCCATACAGATAAAAACGAGGATATGGATTTATTGGTTTTATGACTTTATTTTGGAGTTTTTACATAAAATTGCATATAATATGGAAATATAATAATTATTATTATGTAGGTAGTAGTTTTATAGTTTTTCAAATATATTATTTAAGTTGAAATTTTCGATTTTTCAGCTGTTAATATTTCATACTACTCGATGTTTTAACCTGTTTAAAACTTTCAAAATTTCGTATCTTTCGATATTTCGAACTTTGAAGTTTTGTACCAGAACATTGTTAATGTGTATATAGTTTGTTAAATTATGGGATTCTTGATTTTAGAATTTATTTTTTAGATTCTGAGTGGAACGAAAAATGTATTGGTTTATAATGGTGTTTTTTATTTTCTGTTAACAATTTATCTACCAGCCTAAAACCTAGAAAAACATGGGAAAACCGGTAAAAAAGTTTAAAAAAAGAAAGAAAAATATGGAATTATTTTACCAGAATATGACATACTGACCAAACATCGCCTAGACAGTGGCTGTTTTGATAAAGTATCAAGTGGGGGAGCGATTTTAATTTTGTTGGGCCCCATACCCTATTGACATATATCGAAAAAAGGAAAAAATTATTTGTTTATGGTCCTATCATAAATAATATAATATTATCACTATGTAATAATATCACTTTTATTGTAGATTTAGAGTGGAGCATTGTAGCATATGGTTTTACGACTGTTTTATCGGTGGACAACTTTTTTACCAGTGACCTAGCTCCAATGTATACAATGTAGAAACTTTTCTGAAAGGAAATTTTGTTGGGGAAATATTTTAGGGAGGCCCTTTTTCGATTTTCCCAAGAGTTTTTCCAAATAATGTGAAATACCGGGAAAAAACATAGGAAACCCAGAAAAACGTAGGAAAATCGGTACAATATTACAAAAAATATATTATTTAAGAAGATACGTGATGTCTATTTGATTATTTTACCATAATATGACATACATATTTTTGAAAAAGCATCGTATCAACTGAACTCTGCTCAGAATCATTTAATTTTTATCATTGGTTTGTCGTTGATTACAGATATACATTAAATTACCTTTTAAAGTGGCTGTATTCATTATCATAGTACAGCTTTTTATTTCTAAAAATGCAAATCACATTCTAAAATTAATAAATTAATGTAAAATATTGGTGATGGTAATGGCTATCGTTGTGGGTGTGTTGTTAGGGATAGTGAGATACATAAAGTTATTTAATTCGGTTGTACATGTTTTAAAAGACTATAATATTTACGATTAAAATTGTATTTTAAAATTTTTAGAACATAAAACCTATCTATTTTTCAAGCATTCCTATTGTATTTAATAATTTATGTACAGAGTACCGATCAAATAAAAATAATATAAAAAACTCTCAAAATTAAAATGTTTATAAATAGCAAATAATAAGTTAATTTATGTTTAAAAACCTGAACAAATTTAGAAAAGCTAAACCTGACTTTTTGATTAAAATGTAAAGTTTTTTATACATTTTTTTAGCTTAATTACGTTGAAAAAAAAAATATATTATAAGAAAATAATTAATTTCGTACTTTCTTCGAAATTTTCGGTTTCACTCAATTATTAAAAAAACTACTAAAAAAATTATCAAAAAACGACTTTCTTGGTCACTAGCTAGATAAAGTTAATAAAATAGGTCTCATGTTGTTGTTCTATTGAAGCAATATTTAAGGTAAAAAACATAAGCCGTACCATTTTAAAATAATGGAATCGTTTTGTCGTAATTTGAAAAAAATAATTTTTTTTTTCGTCATTTTTGTTTTTGCCAATTATTATAGAAAATACTATAGATATTAAATGACCGCTAATTTACACCCACAAGACAAAATTTCCTTTTAGAAAAAGTACTCTACCCCATACATCGGAGCAACATTTCTTTTTGAAAAGTTGTTTGCAGATTGAAATTACCTAACCTAAACCAATACGCTCCGAATCTAAAGACCTGAACATAACTTATAATAGGTTGTTTGCATAGCTGTTATAGTTCGGACGTTTCGGAGGTGTAGAATATAGCGTTATTACTTAATAAAGTAGTACATTTTTTTAATCAAAAAAGGTATACGATCAAAATTGCTGGTAGAAAAATTGATCACAGGGAAAAAAAAGGTCATAATATTTTTTTAAAAAAAACCATTTTTCGTTCATTTTCCCGTTATCGTCATTAAGAAAACTCCTAAACGAACCGAAAAATGACTTCCCTAATGTACTACCCCAAAAACATTTTCTGAGCAAGATTTCTGGTCGAATTTTTGTACACACCTAGCATATAAAAAAAAAAAAACATATAATTTTAATTCAAATTATTTTTTTTGTGTCAGAACAATAGAAATATTGTACTCAATAAATGATTAAAATGATTATATTGTTCTTAATTTAATTAGGTAATGGCATGGGAATCATTGGCCTTAATGCGCGACGAACTGTTTTATGAATTGCCTGTTGTATTTGAAAATGTTCGTTTCCAAAGAGCAACTAATATCCCTAAGGATGGTATAATTGAACTTATTGTTATGGTACAAAAACGTAGTGGTACATTTGAGGTAGTGGAAAGTGGAGCACCAGTTGTCACTGGCCGTTTATATATTCCTTCCGACGTCAACAAAGAAATGATTAACATGCCTCCACATCCTTACCAACCTAATGATACAGATTTAAATATCAAGGATGTTTATAAAGAGTTGAGACTTCGAGGATATAATTATAAAGGACTGTTCAGAAGTCTAAATCGTGTAAATCTTGATGGTAAGTAAATTATCTAAAAATAAATAATACGAAATACAATATCAGTTATTTTTAAGACATATTGCATTTATTCTGTTTAGCTACTGTTGGCAAAATTAGATGGTTTAATAACTGGGTAGCATTTATGGACAATATGTTACAAATAAGAATTTTAAGTGAAGATACACGGTCGCTTTTTGTCCCGACATCATTAGAAAGTGTTGTGATCGATGTGAGAAAACACTCTTTATGCTTGCAAGGTCTTCCTGAAGAAAATCCAGGTAATTCATATTTGTACATTTTTAAAAAATCCTAAATTAATATTATTGAATTTCAGAGCTCCCTATTTATGTATACCGTGATATAGAACTTATTCAATCTGGTGGTGTAGAAATAAAGGGTCTCAATGCAAACGCGATTTCTAAAAGAAAACCATTAGCTGACCCAGTACTTGAAAAATGTATGTTTGTACCATATGTTATTGAAATGGTAAACAAAAATGATTAATTTAAGATATTATTCGTATATACTTGTAAAATTATAAAAATTTTAGGGATATACTCTCGAAGATATAGTGCGAATTTGTTTGCATATAACTATTGAAAATATTATGGGTATTAAAGTGAAAACTGTTGAAATTCTAAACAAAATATTTAACCCTGACGTACAAATTATTAGTCCCATAATTCTTGATGTCCTAGCTGATTTACCACTTATTCAAGTATGATATTAAAAATTATTTATGTGTAAAAAAATATATAATAAAATCTATATTAATTTATTTATAATTAGCCTGAAGTATCTATTCTATCTGACGGAAACCATCCTCAGCTGAAGGAAATACCATCTAATATAACAGTTGAAGATAAAAAATTGTCTTCGGACGAATCAGTATTATTTGTTGTTGGATCAAACATTTTAAAAGATCCTAAATTATTGGAACAAGTATTTTCTACACTTAAACCAGGAGGATTTTTATTATCACGTGAACAATTAAATGTGGAAACATCATTAAGTTCTGTAGTGGTTTGTCTAGATGTTTTACTTGAACAAGAAAGATTGTTACTAGTAAGAAAGGTACAAAAAAAAACTAATTACTCATTAATGATCTGAAAAATCAAAAATGTAATTCATAAACAAAAACAATTTAGCCTTTAGACCAAAATGTTGTTCCAATTGTTATTAAAATCTCAAGTACAGAGTATTCATGGCTACCTGTTTTACAAAAAACTTTACAAGCAGATGATGCTTCTGTTAAGCAAAAAGTAATTCTTATTGCTGNCAGAGTATTCATGGCTACCTGTTTTACAAAAAACTTTACAAGCATATGATGCTTCTGTTAAGCAAAAAGTAATTCTTATTGCTGAAAAAGATCCTACAAATGGAATTCTGGGGCTATTTAATTGTATCAGAAAAGAAACTGGTGGTGATAGAACAAGGTAACTTAGAGATTGTATAAATTATTGTATGAACAATAAACATACATAGTTTTAGAAATATACAATTGGTCATAGTTGTTTATAGTTAAATTTCAAAAATTATATTTAAAAATTAATATTTTTACGTAAATAATATATTATGCTTAAAATCATGATTTTTTATGGACATAGGTACTTAAGAAATTTAAAGTAATTATTGATTTAACTATGATACTAGATTGGTTTTGAATAGTAGCCATAAGTCAATATTGCATATTGGGTTTTTTTTAAAAACCAATTTTTTCTGAATAAAAATGCCTAAGAATATGAAGAAAGTGTTTAAAAAAACTGAAATACTTCACATAATGGGTGGGTTACTGTTGTAGGTGAATAGTAGGGAAGGTAGGATATAGAGGGAGAATTTAATGTATATCTGTGTGCAATGATTAATCATTGTTAATGAAGAACTTATTTTCGTACATTTTCCTATTCTTTCTAAGTTTTTTTTCGGTTTTGCAAAATTGTTAAAGAATTGTTGAACTAAACTACATTCTACAATGAATATCAAACAAAAAATTTCTTGGTCACCGAGTAGATTAAATTTCAACATAAACACAACTTGTTGTTTTTCAATTTTATTGGAACAGTATTTCTAGTAGACAACTTAAAGCTTAGAAATTTTAAGTGTATTATCACAGCTAGAAAAGGCAAATATAAGTTTTATGTCCAAATTAAAAAAAAAAAAATAAAAATAAATATCATTGTAAAGTCAATACATTCCTCGCTTTATTTGGAATCTTAAACAGAACATTGGAATTTTTTTTAGTTACAAATTATTATTATTTCATATGGAATTGTATGAGCAACACATATTTTATTTTACTAACTAGGTATACATACTAGGTTTTACTACATATAGAAATAATTTATGGTAGTTTAGCAGAAATAAATACATAAATAAATAAATATATTAGTAATAAAGTCAGTAAAAAATAAATAAATAAACAAATATTGGTAGGTATTGTATAAGAAAATGTGATAGTTATATTATAGCATCCAGGTCTTGTATCCACATTTTTAATTCTTTTTTAACTTGATGAACATCATATATGGAACCAGAGAATGCTCGTAGTGGGCATTCTTTGAATGATATGACTGGTCGTCTGTAATGTGTGATTACATCACATTAGTTACAAACTAATAACAGTTTTAATTTAAGTTCATCAAAACTTGTTTAACTAAACTTTGCTCAGATTCGTCTTAAGTTGGAAATTATTTATGATTGTGTACAGATATAAACTAAATTACTAAAATTTCTATCTTTTGTAACCTAACCTAACCTAACCTTCTCTAACAGTCTACCTATGGTGCAAAGAATGTCAGTATTTTTAATTTTATATTTTATTTACAATTAATTGAAATTTTGTAATATCTATATTGATAAGATGATTAGGCAATTAGCTTTATAATAATTATATTTAACCTAAAATAATTAAATTAAAATTAATATTTAAATTTTTTAAATATATCACACAATTTTAAATCATAATTTTCAATGTCAGCACCAAAAAATAAAATTAATCATTATTCATTTATAATTATTATATAGGTAAGTAACTAAACATTTAATTATTCTAAGACCATTTTTTGGAATACAAATAACAATATAGTTTTTCTTGATTGAACTGTGTTACTTATTTAATATATTTGATCTGTTCATTTTTAGATGTGTGTTTATAATGGATGAATGTGCACCAGCATTTTCTTTAGACGAACCATTATATAAGAATCAATTAAAAAAAGATTTAGCATTAAATGTTTACAAAAATAATGTTTGGGGATCATATAGACATTTACTACTTGAATCTTCATTTTTAGTGGAAGCTCATCATTGCACAGTTAATACTTCTATTCGTGGTGATTTATCATCATTAAAATGGTTTTCTGGAAATATTGTTCCTTATTCAGGAAAACCAGACGAATCAAAAATAGTCCATGTTTATTATACTGCTTTAAACTTCAGAGATATTATGTTAGCTACAGCTAAACTTGCCCCTGAAGTTGTAGCCAGAGGCCGTATAAATCAAGAAAGTTTAATTGGTTTCGAGTATGCCGGTCGCCGTGAAAATGGTGAACGGGTTATGGGAATGGTATCCTCACGAGCTTTAACAACTATACTTGAATTAGATAAATATTTATCATGGAAAATACCTGAACATTGGACAATAGAAGATGGAGCAACTGTGCCAGTTGTTTATGGAACAGTATGGGAAATACTTTAATGTTTGGGTTAAATTATTAAATTTCTGATTTCTTAAGGTAATATACGCTTTGGTTATCAGTGGTCGAATGAAACGTGGTGATTCTGTACTTATCCATGCTGGAACTGGTGGAGTTGGTCAAGCTGCTATAAATTTAGCACTTTATTATGAATGTGAAGTTTTTACAACAGTTGGAACACCAGAAAAAAGAGAGTTTATTAAAACTCATTTTCCACAGGTATAAATATGAAAAAATAAAGTTTACTAAAAAATAATACATTATCTTTAGATTCCTGAAAGTCATATTGGAAACTCGAGAGATACATCATTTGAGCAAATGATCATGATGGAAACTGAAGGAAAAGGAGTAGACATGGTGCTGAATTCATTAGCAGAAGAAAAGCTTTTAGCTTCAGTTAGGTGTTTAGCGATTGGTGGACGATTTTTAGAAATTGGCAAATTTGATTTAGCTAACAACAGCATGTTAGGTAGTATAATGCATGTACTTTGTAAATACATTCTTTTATCAAAATATAATTTATTTGTTAAGGTATGGAAGTATTTTTAAAGGAAATTAGTTTCCATGGTGTTATGTTAGACACTTTGTTTGATAGTCCAAGAGAATGGAAGGAGTCATTAAGTGTTAAAGTACAAGATGGTATTGATTCAGGAGCTGTAAAACCACTAATACGTACAGTTTTCGAATGTGATCAAGTAGAGCAAGCTTTTAGGTATATGGCTGCGGGTAAACATATTGGTAAAGTACTCATAAAAGTTCGAAATGAAGAAGAAGATATTAACTCAAAACCAGCACTTATAACTAAACTGGCTTATCCTAAAGTGATGTTTGATAAAAATTCATCTTGTATTATTTGTGGTAATTATAATAAGAAATCTGAAATATATTTCAATGTACAAATATAGTAACATATGAACCACATGGTGTTTACTGAAAAATGTATTTATTTAAAGGTGGTCTTGGTGGTTTTGGTCTTGAACTAGCTGATTGGATGGCTTTACGTAATGCTAGGAATATTGTTCTTACAACTAGAACAGGTATCCGTAATGGTTATCAAGCATTAAGGAAACATATATGGGAATCTTATGGGGTTAAAGTAGTTATTTCAACTGCTGATATTACAACTGAAAATGGAATAAAACAATTACTTAATGAAGCAAATCATTTGGGACCAGTTTCTACAATTTTCAATCTTGCCGTTGTAAGTATAAAACATCATATTAATTAGGTATACCATAATATGTTATTAATTTAACCTATATTCCTAAAATACGAACCAATTATGTAAAAAGTATATTCTCACTATGGGTCATCCAAATTTTTGGACTAAATCTATTTTTTAAGTGAAGATAAGATCTTGTTGTAATCTTAATTGATATATTTTATTAATGTAGACACATTTAACATAATTACTGATATTTTAAATATTCTTATTTTCTTAACCAATTAAATATAATTTTTTTTACAATTTGTAGATTGGTTTAATGATGAAATATTCCTCCACTTTTTTCTATTCATAGCAACTTCCTTAAATTTTTTAAAGCATCCTTATTTTAAATCTAACTTAATTGAATCATATAAGACTAGCTTGGTTTTCTTCTTTCAGGTTTCTCTTAAATTTTTTTCTTCAATGAAAGATATTATTCATGCATTATTTTTTAGGAAGTGTCTTATCTATTTTTTTCTTCTCCCTGATTATTGACCATATTGACTTCCTTTAATTTATATTATGATGCACATCTTTATTTATCAAGGAGATTTTCACTGAATTTTTACCAATACCAAATTTCAAATTCTTTTATTTTTCTTCTAACAGTTTTCAGAATTTTCCATGTTTCTGCTACATAATACAATGTTACACACTATAAAATTGTTTTATAAGTTTATATTAATGTTTAACATTTTTGTGGTGAATGGATTTTTTTTTGAAGAAGAACAACAACTACTTAGCTTGCACTATCCTTAGTTTGCTCACCATCAGTTCTTTGCATTCAAATATTTGCAGACTTTTTTTTAAATTGAATTATACTAATTTAATACAATAATAATATAAAACATAATTAGTAAATCATGTTGTTGTTCTCATAGACATTAATACTTATTCTAAGAACTGAAGAGTGGGTACAGTTGAAAACTGAAATAGAATGTATTAGAATGTGAGATTATTTAGAATATGATTATGAGTCAATATCTTTTAATTGATGATAAAGTATATTTATACTTGATTTATAACATTTCTACAACATAATTTAATTGCATAGTTACTTTTTTGGTGAATTGTTTATTTAGGTTTTAAAAGATGCGTTATTTGAGAACCAAAAATATGAAGATTTTATTGCATCTGCTGGACCAAAAGCTATTGCTACCGCATTACTAGATAAACATTCTAGAATAATGTGTCCAGAGTTAAAACATTTTGTAATATTTTCGAGTGTAAGCTGCGGACGTGGTAATACCGGCCAAACTAATTATGGCATGTCTAATTCAGTAATGGAAAGAATATGTGAAATCCGAAAATCAGAAGGTTTACCAGCTTTGGCTATTGAATGGGGAGCTGTTGGTGATGTGGGTCTTGTAGCTGACATGGCTGAAGAAAATCAAGAAGTAGTCATTGGTGGTACTTTACAACAAAAAATAGACAACTGTTTAGAAATAATGGATCATTNACTATCCAATAGTCAGTAGCATGGTAGTTGCTGAAAAACGTGCTTCTAGTAGTAATACTGGCACTATTGTTGACACAGTAATTAACATGTTGGGTCTTAGAGATCTAAAAACGATTAGTTTACATTCAACTCTGGCAGAATTCGGTTTGGACTCAATTATTACTGTTGAAATTAAACAAATATTTGAAAGACAATTTGAAGTATTTTTAACGTCCCATGAAATAAGAAATATAACTCTATCAAAATTGCAAGAACTCGCAGCTTCGGATGTTAAAGAAAATAAACTCGGTTTAATGAACCCAAGACAATGAATGAAATATCTGATGTAGGATTGAGTTATCTTATAAAAGCTATAGGAGAAGAATCGTCTGCGAATAATTTAGTTGTGCATGTACCATCTTTATAAGATTGTTTCTAAATGAATAATAAAAAACAACATATGAAATTTACTTTACTTTTATTTTTATATTATTTCTGTTAGGTATTTTTTTCAAAAATTTAATTATTGCTAAATCAATTTTTATTTTTACTCACATAGCATTTTAATAATATATTACCTAATGTCAAGTTTAAAATTTTTAAATATTGATTCTTCATCTTAAATTACAGTCGTTTCTTCGATAAGTTGACCTTAAATAAACTAATAAATATTAATGTAAAAACGTTAAATAAAAACAAACAAAAATAAATATGCGAAAAATTGGTTTCAGTGTTATTTAAACTAGCAACCAATTGTCCCCTCTACGGTTATAATAGAGTTAGAATACGATTAAACAAAATTAACTTTTTTAACTTACCATATTCCGCACGTTTTCATTATACAAAATAATTTTTTGTTTACATACCTTGAAGTAACGTGATTCCACATAAATATTAATCCGATGTTATAAGTTATGGTTTTTATAAAAATATAAATTAGTAATAATAATCAATTATTAAATGTAAAATAATTAAGTATCTACTTCATAGGAGAAATCACGAATCTTCGCTATTGAGCTACCTAAACCTATTATTGAATTACAGAATCGTTTTGATGCTTTATAAAGTATTATATTATATTATTTTTAATACTTGTATAATTACATGATAATTGATTATTACCTTTCACCACCGGTATTACTGTATTAAAATGCAGACGCATATATAACTATAGTAACGGACGCTTCTTTATTAGCGTTAGCCGGTTTTGGTGTATAATATTGCAATAGTGACGCGAATACGGAAACATTCAACTAGTTTCTTTCGGTAAAAAAATTATCCCCAGCACAAAAACACTATTTAGTGTTATAATTAGAAGCGACGGCAATATTTTTTGGATGTCCACATTTAAACAGTATCTTTTTGGTAAACAATCTACGGCATGGACCGATTATAAAAATTTAGTGGGTTTACAAAAAATAAAATCTGAATCGTATAAGAACCAAATCAATAGAATACGACTTAAGAGGCTACAGTAAAAGTGAAACCTATGCAACGCTCGAGAGAGGTCGTAACCACGCTCTCTATCTCTCTGTCACAATAATCAGTTCGCGAAGTTTTGGTTTCTGTGCGGGGGAGCGCATTTTACTATTCTATGAGCGATCGTCCTGTTGACATTTTAATATAATTAAAATGTATTACTTGTGTATCGACGTTGCAGTTGCACCTTGCGCCAAACGCATTATCGCTGTAATGAATAAATAATTTATTAAATATAATTTCTATCATAGCTTTAATCGTTTTAATAGTATTATACATTTTTGTATTATTAAACAACTAGCGATGAATACCTACTTATCTACCAATTTATAAACAATTTAAACTTCACTATGCAATTTTTCTGGAAACGTTTTGATTGATTCAGGCACTGCTAAAAAGTAGGATTCGTGAAGCTACATAATATATAATTGTAGGTATTTGTTGAATAACAATAAATAATTGTTAATGAAATACGATTCTAAACAAAGTTCTGTTATACATGTTTCAAATTCCCGTGATGGTACTTACTATTTCCTTCAAAATTTAAAAAAGTTTTTAAAAAAAATTACGTTTCACTTTTTTTTTTACCAAGAAATACAACTTAATATAAATTGAAGGTACAAATATTTATAAATAGGTATATTATATAAAACTACATATTACTATTTGTAATAAAAATACATTTAGATATGCAAACATTATTATAAATAAGAATACATTATACATAGTTATAAGATACAAAGTATATCAATATTATAATTTTTCACATAAAATTAGTTTATAATGTATAAAAGCATTATTCTCGTAAATTTTCAGTTTTTCTTATGTTTTTTCCCATTTTTTCTCTTTTATTGGTGAAACTGCCGGAAAAATTAAAAAATGACCACGTTAAAGTACCACCCCCAACAAAATTTCCTTTCAAAAAAAGTTCTAAAGTAAAAATATTAACTTCGATCTCTTATATAGACTGTTAAGTCAAGAAAATTGATCCAATTTGTATAATACATCTAATGTTACCGAATTAATCAATATATTTTATGCAAAGTTGCTAAATTATATTGAAAATACCAGCTATGAAATTAAGATTAATTCAAAAAATTAATTAATTAAAGAATAGATGACAAAAGCGTAGTGAATTTGGGCATGTCGTAAAAATAATATTTCAAAAATGGTTAAAAAAACATCCTAACTATTTAAACCTGCGATCTTATTTTATCAAATATCAAAATGATTTTACATCAATTCTAAGTGCAAAAAAACGAACTTCTAAAAATTAAAATTTTCTAGTACAATTACTAAATCCTAAACTGAAACTAATAATAACAAAAATAACGAGACCTTCAATAATTATATCGAAAGTAATGGTCAATTATTAAACCCCGAAAATGTTCTCTAAATATAGTAAATACATTTAATTAATTTTTCATTGGTGTTGAGAAAGACTTAGAGGCAAAACTCAATAACAGTTTATGTTATGAATGTAGATTGTACCTTATCTAATTTATGTTATCTATGTAACATTGTAATAATATGTGATAAGATTATGATAGTAGATTATGTAATGTGTGTTATACCGACATAGTCAGTATTCACTATATAACGTTGTTTTTAATAGTCAAAATATAAGTTTTTTTTTTTTTTTTTTATTTAGACCGACAGCAGAGGAGGTTCTGTTTGCGCAATACTACTCCTCTGCTGCCATCGTTTATTGATGAATAACGTTAAAACATATAATCACAATACTTANCGTTTATCGATCCTATTCTCGGCCCGGTGTCGCGCGCACCCGCAGGCCTGGCATTCCGTTCTGCTGTTTTGACGGAAGAAGCTCAGACGTTTAAAATTTAAGAGTTAATAATATTAAAGTGAAACTGTAAATTGTATTATAACACATACAGAACAGTTTATATAACTACGATGACAAAGTACCAAATTTTTCTTTTAATCAGCATTTCCTAAAACAAATTGAAATAACAGAAGTCCTAGAAATCATAAATAATCTCAAAGATAAGATTGTAGCTGGATTTGATAAATTATCAATTAAACTTTTAAAGCATTTAGCTCCTTATATTGTAGACTCTTTAATCTATATACTAAATGTATGCCTAAAACGGGGCATTTTTCCGAATAAATTTAAACTCGCAATTGTCAAACCTCTTTATAAAATTGGTAATAAAGAAAATGTGTTGAAATATAGATCGATATCTACGCTTTATAACTTCTCTAAAATCTTTGAAAAAAAAAAATTAAAAATTTAGACTTAAATCCTTCCAAGAAATTAATGATTTATTATCTAAAAATCAATTTGGTTTTTGACCAGGTAGACTTGAGCACTAAACGACATAAACGACTTGAGCGATTTACGCAACAACCAAATTTGTATACAATGAATTAGACAGTAACAAAAAAGTAATTGCAGTTTTCTTAAATCTGGCAAAAGCCTTTAATATTGTTAACCACGATGAACTTCTGAAAGTGTTACCAAGTTTTGGAATAACTAATGACAATTTTATGTAGTTTAAAAGTTATCTAAAAAACAGAAAACAAGTGGTATCGATAAATGACGTTTATAGCGATGAGGGTGAAATTAAATGCGGAGTACTACAAGACAGTGTTTTAAGACCTGCATTATTCATTTTATACATAAAAAAACATCTGTAACTTAGGTATAGATGGTAAATTATAACCTATGCAGATGACACCTGTCTTCTTTTTCTAGTAACTCATGGGAAAATGTTCATCACAAAACAACTGTTGAAGTAAATAGCATTTTTAAAAACTAAATAATTATAAACTGAATTTGAATACAAGGAAACGTGTTTTTGTTGATTTTTTCATTTATGATACGTACTATTAAACTAATCGAAAATAAACTCAGATTTGTTATGCAAAACCACGTCGAATCGGGTAGTATTTTATTTCGTGTACACTGTTATGTATGCAATATGTTAATACGCGACCAGACCGAGTTTCCAAAAAGGGTTCTTATCATTGTTCAAACAAGTGCTATGCATTGGTAAATATTATTGTGTTTTGTAATCTATTATAATATTTATCAGTATTAATTAATATTGTTGAATGATATTCACTCATAGAAGAGAAAATCCTGGTCGTTTGATGCTTTTTGACTACTATACCTAATATACCTATAGCCAGTTATGAGATTGCAAGACACTGGACTATATCATTTGTATGATTTATCATTTGTTAACGCGAATCGCATACACCAAAGTTTTGTCGCCCGCTGTTCCACCACACTTATAGTATCTACTAGCGCAATGGTTTTATTATAATATGTAACGTACGAGGGCGGAGCGCACGTCCTGATTTTCAATACCGTATATTTGGCATATTTCCGGGTGGCTGGGAAAACCTCTTGCGGAAAATTGTTTGGGCGGTAGCGGCGGCGGCGATTTGAATATTCCAACGCACCGATTCCCACGCCGGCCATATATCACTGCGGGGCCCGGAGAAAAGGCGATTTACCGGCGGGGGGGCCCCCGTATACATGCCCTTTGCAGCGAGCGTCGTTGCGGATTGCTATTCCCAGATTGAATTAAAACGCCGTTAAGTCCGTATCGTGCGGGATTTACACTACATTTTTTAACGCCGACCGGGCGCGTATATAATATAATACTGTTAGGGGAAAACAAACACACCGCAGCGAGTATAAAATATTATAATATAACCAACCGTATATACATACAAATACACAATATACACAATATACGAGTACATAATATGAATACAGGGTGTCCTACAGTGTTATCCGTATACTAGCTAATAATTCTGTCAGAATTTATTTTTGTTTTTCAATCAGGTTTTGTGTGAGGGGGACACAAATGTAGAGAAAAATTAAATATTTCTTTTTATCCTTTGATCACTGAAAAAATAACTTTTTTTTTCATATTTTAAAATTTTCAAAATAACCAATTTGTGAAATATATTATTTTCTAAACATTTGAATGTATCATATCCTATCAATAGTTTCTTAGCAATAGCCATTTTAATTCCTAATGAAAACCTGCTTATTGTAAAAATTTTTATCTTTTAATAGATTTATTAGGTACCTTGTATTACGATTTAAATATCTATTATTGCTAAGAAACTA
The DNA here is from genome assembly GCA_902439185.1 of Cinara cedri. Lineage (NCBI taxonomy): Eukaryota > Metazoa > Arthropoda > Insecta > Hemiptera > Aphididae > Cinara > Cinara cedri. Next base: position 1,661,595 of record CABPRJ010000958.1, on the reverse strand, counting down.
TTGATTAGATTTGAATGTATCATACATTCAAATTTTTAAAAATAATATATTTTACAAAATGACTATTTTGAAAATTTTAATAAGTGAAAAAATAAAGTTATTTTTTTCAGCGATTAAGGGATGAAATAAAAATTGTATTTTTCTTTATATCTATGTCCATCTGACACGAAACCCGATTGGAAAAAAAAATAAACGTTGACAGTTATTAGTTTTCAGATAACATTGTAGAACATCCTGTATATATATATATATATATATATACCATGTACAAACATACATACGTGCATATAATTAATATTTATTATAAATCTTTGCCGTAGTCTTGCATAAGTGATTTAAATGAATTAAAAATTTACTCTTTTAAAATTAAAATTTAAGTTTTGAATTTACTCAAGAATTATGTGTTAAGGGTTTCCAAAATTATTTAAATTATTTATATCACTTAAAAATGTACGTAAATATATTGGGATAAAAATATATTATATTGGCATATAAGGTATTTAAACGAATTTTTTTCATAAAAACTATATCATTTTTTGTATGACGTATTATAGCATAATGTATACATGTGAATGTATTTTTTTTTCTCTTTGTGAACAACTTTTCTTCCAGAAAACTTGCTCCGAAGTATAGAGTGTTGCACCTTTTCTAAAAGATAATTTTTTCTAGTTGTTACATCGGGGTAGTAATTTTTCGAGTTTTTAAGAGTTTTTCAAAATAATCAGAAAAACCCAAAAGAAAATTATAGGTAAAATGACAAATATTTATGGCGCGCCGCAGCGTTACTGTTTTCATTGTATTTATTATATTAACACGATGTTGTCTACCAGAAATATTACTCCAATCCAAAAATGACAACAGGTCGATTTTGTCCTTAGGATATTCAGCAACTGAAAAAGTAAGTCGTAAGTAATTATGGAAAGCAAATAAAAAAATACGATTTTTCTCAAATTACGGCACTACGATTTCATTATTTTAAATTTTTACGGCTTAAGTTTCTACCATAAATATTGCTTCAATTAGAAAACAACAAGAAATCTTTTTTATTGAATTTATAATTTAGTTAGTGATCAAGAAAGTCATTTTTTGATTTTCTCCGTAGTTATTTAAATAATTGAGCATAACCAAAAAAACACAAAATGCAGAAAGTACGGGAAAATGTACAAAAATAATTCTTTTATTATTTTAAATTTAGTTGGTTAGTGTTATTTAGTTTAATATATTCATAAAGACTTGACATTTTGACAGAAAATGAATATTTGCTTTTTCTAGACGTAGTAAAATTTTCAAAATATTTGATTAATTTTTGAGCTATGTATAGACATTTTAATTTTTTGAGTTACGTAATTTTTATTTAGTATAGGTGTTCTGTAGATAAAATTGTTAGATTAAACAGAAATACTTAAAAATTTAACAGAAGGTTTCTTAAGTTTCGTACTTTTTGGTGAAAAAAAATTGATTTTTATGTAGTAATTTTTTTTTTATAAAGGAATACTAAGATCAAATTTTGATGAAAATCATAAATATGGCCTTTCAAAATCTGTATAACCGAACTTCGCTCCGAATCGTTTTTTAATATTGATTTTATCGTTGGTTACAGATATAATTTAAATAACTTTATGTATCCCATATTCTTTACTACCCACCTACAACCATACCTGTCCCCAGTATTAGCTCTTCTTTAATTGTATAATTATGTCGAGACATACATTGAGATGTAGAAGAAATCATTTTGTAGGGTAATAAGTCCGAAGAAATTAGATTTTGTATTGTAAATGTTGTTTTTATGTGATCAAAAGTCAACAATTATTAGCATCGAAACGATTTTTTCGAAGACAAACAAAATGATAATGGTAATGTTACTTTAAACAAAATGGAAGGACTCTGTTCTCCATTAACTCCCCCCCCCCTTCCATTCAACTTTAATCATAAAATTCTGCTACTATAATATAGTAGAATTATAATATTAGATATTGAGTATTATGTATAGTACCTATTAAATTTTATCATAGGTTGCCTACTTGAATTCGAATAAAGAATAATTTTTTATTCTTTATTCTACTCAGTGTCGTATTTAGGTAGGAGAGCGAAGGAGGTGAATGACCCGAGTTGCAAAATGTTAACAGTTTTGGAAGTGACAGTTTTATTAAGTGTATTCATTTTTGTTTTTATCACAACATATATAATACTTAATAGCATCATTAATTAATAGGTGGATTATTCTATAATTTTATTTTTATAAGGAATAGGTAATTTTTTTAAGCGCTGTTGTATTAAAGAACTATGAGTGATTTTATGTCAATTACGGTTGCCTATTGCATAGATTTTTTTCTACACTGCATGTGTTGTCTATACATTGTACCCCCAAGTAATAAGTAATAACAGATTATCATATCAAATCATTTCAAATTGAATGTGTTATGAATGGAAACGACTGATAAAATTTACTTATGTCATTATTTGGTATGATGATTTAAATAAAACACTTTGAAATTTTAAACTGTTAAACCCTAGGATACACATTTCAAAATGTTATTCAAAACATGCAAGGGGCACATTTTTTAGTAATTGATAGTTGGGTGGAAGGTCTAAGGTTGTGAGGAGTTGTGGGTGAAAATAAGTGGGGAGTGAGGTGGCAGCAATAAAATTATTTCGCACCGGAGCCCATATATTCTAAATACACCACTGATTTTACATGTATCATGTATATTGTATACTGTATAGGCGGTAATCGGTCAAAAAGTCCAGGGACAAAAAGTCGGAAAATACAAAATATTCTACTAAATTTTCATTTATAATATAGTATAATTATTAATTAACATTAAATATATAATAGTAATCACATATTACTTAGAATTGTTTTTTCGTAAGCAATGGTTTATCATTGACTTACTGACTGATTCATCATCGCCTAACCCAAACTACTGGAAGGATCGGGCTGAAATTAAGCACTCAGATAACTATTATGACGTAGGCATTCGCTAAGAAAGAATTTTTAAAAATTCAACCTCTAAGGGGGTAAAGTACGGGTTTTTATATATATTTGATAAGAATATCTAATTGCTTATTTATTTATTTATTTTTGCTTATTTAAGGATTACCTTGGTGATACGGATGATAACTTGGTTGTCACGGATAAGAAAATTATTATAATTATCATTATTAATATTATTTACAACTATTAAAGTTTCATAATAAAACACTTTCCACCTAAATGTTTTCATTTATTTCTAACACGGTGAAAACGAAAACTGAATATGGGTGAAAAAAAAAAATTAAAATCGATACAGTCAACGCCGGACACGGGGCAACTAGTTATTAAATATACTTAACTCACAACTATATTATTACTTATAGGTATTTGTTTATTTGTTTTTATTGTATTGAATTTTTTAGTATTATTAGTTGATAATTTATAACACTATACAATTATAAATTGCTTGAATAAAGCAGACAGGGACAGTGACAGTGTGCGATATAATGTGACTATAGGTCCTGCGGGACACTGACTAAAGATAATACTATGAATTTTATTTTTATGACATACAGTTGAACATTTGAATATATTTAAAACATATCAATTCTATTTTTACGGTACAAAAAAAGTCATCATATAATAGATTATAAATTATAATATTATACGAATAGCCGTATAAGTAAAATTATTTATGTATAAGAAATTATTGTTATTATTAATATAAGTATTTAATCATCGTTAATTAATAATTATATCAATAATCAATGTATATATTATAATAGTATACAATATGTTAGTTAAAATAATAATAGAAATTAATATTAAATATAGATATATTAAATAATATATAATATATAGAACGAGAATAATAAAAGATATTAATTATTAATTACATTGCAATTTGACAAAAATGGAGATTATTTTAATGCGTTCAACCTGCCGTTTAAAAACGAGGTATTTTTTTTTATTTATGCGTGCATCAGATCAGCATAATATTATAATTTAGAGTCACGAGCATGTCGATAACAATATTGATAACAAAAAAAAAAAAACAAAACAAAAAACATAATATATGTATACTTACTATATAAAAACGAAAATAATACAATATTGTTAAACAATCTCTTGGTCTCTACTAATGGCTTCCGCGTGTTTTTTAGCTTTTAACCGCAAGTCGGCTATACTGGAGTTTTTGGTTAACAGCCTGTCTTGATGGAGCGCTGCGAGTGCAGCCAGACTCAGACCACCCGGAGGATACGGTGCCGGACACAGGACGCCTCTTCCCATAGCTACCGCGTAGTGTAACTGTAATAAAATATATAATTCGATCTGACTCAATAAATTATTATGAAGTATACTAAAAGATTTAACAAACCTATTCAACAAATTTATATCATTATATATATAAACTCACACACAACACAACTTCAGTGAATTGTAAAGGTGGTCGGAGGAGGAGTGGCAAAAATTTCAATTTAAGGCAGGACTTTTTTTGAGTGATTATCTATTTCCTTTCTATAAGCTTCTTCCTTTAAAAAATGCTCTAAAAGTAGACCAAACGTTTCCCTTCTCTTTCGAACTTTATCCCAATTACTTCTTCATTTAGTAGAAGCCTTCTAAACGACAGATTGGTATTATTAAAACTTTTTGTCTAACATATAGACCATAAGGCCATCACGAAACCTATATAATCCATGCAATCAGTCCTTTACCGAATTTAAACGATTAGCCTAGATGACGGACACCGTAGTACCGTATAGTCGTCATACAGTAAAATAAACAATTTCGGCTCCATACCTTTTTCGGCTTCACCTATAGATTCAGGCAGATGTGTGCCCTAAATACTCCTCTCCCAGTGAGAATATTTTAATATTTTCTTATTTTCTATATAAAATAAAATATTTTATTACAAAATCTACTAATTAAATCGTTTACCATATATTTTCTAGTGAACACATTGTATGTAAAATCTTATTCTACTGGATGTACAATGTGCAGAACTATACTTGAGTCCATTTGGACACAGACAATTTTCTTAAAAAACACTATGAACTGCGTACAGTGTGTAAATATAAAAAGTAAATGGGGGAATCAGGCCCCCGAAATTTCACTAAATTGTTTTTACGCCTATTTATTGTTTTTAAATAATTTCTGCACCACTATGTGAAAAAATACCAATTTTTTTTTTTAAATTCAAAGTGTTTATATACAAACTTTATGGTGTGTATATAAAATATAAAATGACGATAAATTGATAAACGTCATATTAGTAAAAGGATGTTCTATAACATTAAATTGATGAATTTCGTAGTTTTTAAATTATATCCATTTGTCAATAAAATTATATATTAGATTTTTTCCCGGAAGAGCTGCGTTATATAAAATCAAAACTATAACACAGACTTGTATTTTTTTTTTAAATTTATTTAAACGCTACCTATTATATATTAGTATATGTAAAGTCGATAAAACACTAACAATTACCTGTTGTGCGGCGTTCAAAATAGCCGGGTCGAATGCGGAAAACGCAGCGGCAGCCGCGGCCGAAGAATTGAACTGCAATTGCGGTAATCTTGGCACATTTACGTACGGCGCCACTCGGCATGGTTCTAAAGGCGTAGAAACGTTTTGGTGCATCATTAAACCTACGAATAATAAAAAATATATACATTATTAATTAAATATGAATATCTACATTGGCTTCGGATACAAAGGTGTTACAGTACGTATAAATGACAATGATTATATAATTATAATTTGAACGTGAGTAGAGCCAGTGTCGGCGCGATATGATTTGCAAAGCTCAGTGCAAATTATAATATTTTAAAGTTTTTATAGATGTCCCATAAAATCGTGAGGTCCCAGAGCCAAATCCAAAAGTGCGAGGCCCAGTGCGATTGCACTTTCTGCACAACCCTCGCGCCGGCACTGGGTGCAACAACAACTCCGGAATTTAGTAGCCGAATTATTCGTAAAATTGGAGTGTTTTGGTTTTTAAATTACGCGAAACAACCTTACTCCGGAATAGTTTAAACTCCTCTTAGAAAATTCGTGAAAATTCATGATGTGCGGTTATTGCAGTGGATCCTTTAATTATACAACGAGTACTATAAAACTATTTAGCTATTCATATGTATATAAACTATTATTAAAATAATATATGGAATCCGATAATTAAGATGAAATTTTGAAATTGTTTGGAATTTGTAAATATTTCGTGAATAACAGTTATTGTTAAATAGATATTAAAATTTAATATCAAGTGAATAATTAAGTGATTATTTTATTATTATGTATCTACCACTTGTGCAACTTTATTATCATTATTATAATTTTTACTTCAAATATCTCGTATTTTAATTACATAACTATTGACCTTGTATATATTTTGGAATTTCAACTAGGTTTAATAGTAATTATCTTCAAATTAAATTAAATTATCTATCATACCGGAATATAATATTCGTATATAAGTGTAATCACTGCAGTATAGTGTATAATAATACTAGTAAAATATTTAAATTATTAGCTACTTTAAAAGTACTTAGTTTATTATCTACCTTTTAAGTACTTATACCTATATTTTAATAACATTATAAAAAATAAAACAATGACAGAAAAGGTGTAATCCGGTATTTGGAGGTGCTTCGTAGTTATTAGGTGACTAAGCACCTCTCACAAACATTTGTAAACAATTTTATCTAAAAATTCTTACCTATAACTTTTTCTCATATGCAATATGAGGTGCAGAGTATAGGTAAACAATAAGTGTATATCAGAATACTGTTATGATCTTGAAACTGAGCGGTGAATTCAAATAATGCCAATGGGCGTCCGTAAACGTACACAATATAATATATTATACAATCTCCTTGTGCGTATACAAAGCGAGACGGTCAATCAGTGCGCCACCGATCGTAACATTTTGTGAGCGCGCCTACTACATGTCGTGCGCGGGAAGTTTTGTGCGCGTGCCGGATATCCACAGAGGGATTACAAATAATCCGTTGCTTAATCAAGTTAAGTGTGTGCGAGGCGCACCGAGTGATTGTCGCCCCGGCGGTGGCGATTGCACCCCAGCGAGCGATTAGAACGGTGTCGTCCGTCCACTAAACGGTGTACAATCCATGAGGCCGTATGTCCGTCGTAACCGTGTGCTCGTCCGACCGTCTCTCGGAGGGTTAGGTTAAGGTTGGTTATACCCCTCGTAAGAGGGGTTATACACCGCGACGATGACGTCTGTACGGGTTTTTGTTTTTTTCTGTTATTCAATTATTGTTATTACATCCGATCGGCCGAATACACAACGACGAATGCAACGAATGATTCAGAAGACCGCTTCAGTTACATTTAAAGTTTTTTCGGAGCCCATTTTTCTTTGGGCACAGAACACTGCTCCCTCTTAACCCGATACTTAAATTTTAGGCCATAATAAGTCTATTTTGATTATTCAAATTGTATATTTTTATACAAAAAAAATAACAATCGTTAATTTTCATTTACTTTTTTTTTTTTAGATGAACGTTTGAAGATTTTTGAATCCAAAATTGAAAAATTATGGCCTTGTTGGACCCAGCTGGATTTTATATAACAGATTTCCAAATTAACGGAACCAATAAAATTAGCCACTAAAATAGATTTATTGGCAACTTGTGCAAAGAAAAGCAAGAGATCTTGCGTTTTTCTGAATACTACCGTTGACGTTTCTGTTACAGAAATTCTGTACATTATCAAATATCATGTAGTCATTACATCCTTCTTCGACCAAGTCTACGACGTCCTTCGACTTTACCTTTCATTATAGTGATGAACGGGCAGTAATCAGTTACATGTACCAAAGTTACGTAACTCGGTAACTTTTGTAACGTGTAATCAGTTACATAATTTTAAAGTAACTTTTAAATGTTACGAGTTACAATTTGTTTTGTAACTTATAACAATAGATACACACAACTTAAATTAGAAAAATCATCTTATATCATTATTTTGTATAATACTAATCAATATTATTTCAATTTGTGATAAGAGCAGAACAATATGTGACAAATCACTTATCGCTTACTAGTTATGTTATCAATAATTATAATATTTATAAGTTTTAATATATTAGCTTTGACTTGTCACTATTCATCTATTGTACAAAGAATTTGAACTTATTTTATTGATTGAAAACCATATTATTATTATTTTTATAAAAATTGAATAAATTATATGTAACTTGTAGCTTATAATGTAACTTAGTTAGAGTAACTGTAACTTGTAACCAATTACTCAGGATATATATAACTGTAACTTTTAATCAATTACCCAAAATTAGAATAACTCCTATCTAGTATCCAGTTGTATTACATATTTTATTACATTATATACATCCTTGATTGAAGTCTGTAATAAGCTATATTTTGATCCTCTTAAAAGTGTTTAAAAAATTCTAGCTTCTATTTCTGTTAAATTTTTTCCTATCTCCAAAACTTGGATTTTTTAAATTAATCTACAGAATATTACATGAATTAAGGTGTAGCGTTGTTTTTTCACGTGTAGCGCGTTTTTCATATTCGAGTCACCCGATTAAAAAATATTGTGTGACACGTTGATTTGTAAAAAACTCTACGTGTACACGGTGGTGAAATTTATTTATAGTAATTTCTCATACATGATTAATTAACATAGTTTTTGTATAAAAAACTTTATTTGAAATCAATTTTGATTTAAAAAAGTGATTCAATCCCGTTGGCTTCAATGGACTTTACTACACGACGATGTAATGAAATCTAAATTCTTTCCGAAAAATTTGGTGTTTGACGGATTTTATCTTATGATATTACAAATATGCGTTTTCTTAAACATCTAAAATACATAACTTTGATTTATAGCAATAAATTCTATTATTTACTCATAAGTCATAATATTGTTTTTATTTCATTATTTGTAAAAGTTGTCAGTGTAAAAACCGTGTTTATTAATCGGGTATGATAAATATGACTACAAATACATTTTACCATTGCGTTTATCTTACAGAGTTCTCATACAAATCGATGTGTCAGACAATATTTTTTGGAATTTGGTCACTCAGACCTGAAAAACGCGCAATAAGCGCTAATAGATGCACATGAGAATTTTGCAAAAAATCTCATTCAAGTATTCATTTTAGAATCAACATAATATTCTACTCCAGTAAGTACGCTTATACTAGTGTCCTCATTCATTTCAGAAATACTCTGTATATATATTCATAAACAGAGTATTTCTATATATATTGTTCAATTGTTATTATAATTATTATTATTATTATCATGAATACTGTACGGTCCATCCCTTTTATACGGTCGTATTATATATTATAAGGGTTCCGCCGTTTTGGTTCACGATGCAGATTTTTCGCTATAATATAATATACAATTCGTTAACAGTCGTCGTCGTCGCTGTTGTTTTTCGCTCCCGAAAAAAATTATACGTATTTTATTAATATTAATGATCGGACATAAATAACGTGTTGCGGTACGTTAATCGCGTTTGCACGTATACATTATTATAATAATATTATAATATGTATGTATATATATAAGTGTGTAAACGGATCGGTGAATAACACCCCAATCGGATATTAAAATGAAATTATCATATTTTTTTTCCGTTTATTCCAAATGACAAGTGTGATTTTTTCTAAATTCCAAAGCGACTAATACAGTGCAATAATAAATGACCGTCGTTGTTGGTTTTGCGGTATATAATATAAAAAAATTAATTTATAATACATTATTATTAAATGTCGAACGTGTAAAAAAATAACTCTGGGGTTAAAGTGGAAGGGATGCCAAGGAACTCAGATCCCCTACCTCTAACTGTTCTTAAAAAAAGTGGAGTACACTTAACGAATTCTTCAAAATTACGCTGGGTATATTGCGGATCATTTTTTAAGTTGAGTCAAAATAGTTTATCTACCGTTCGAAATAATTATTAATTTTTGAACTGTAATGATTTCGATTTATCAAAAATGATTTTGTTGAATATAATACTTTTTAGTTTAATTTTTGATAAAAGATATAACTGTGGTTTAAATATTAAAATTATATTCTATAATGTACAGTGTAGACCATAAATGTATAAAATATATAATTTTGTATTATTATTTTGTAATAATATAACGTAGGTGTTAAAAAACGACCACGTGGAATGTATGTATTAAGTAACATACATCATAATCCTAAGGAAAATATGATGTATGTTCCTATCAATATTTTGTTACAAAATTTTATTTTAGACAAAATTCCACCTAAAACAGTGGCGCACCATTAGCAGTATTAGCTCTTGTATTATTAATAATATTATTTTACTTCAGATTAACAGTCCTTGAAGGACCTGAACTGCTTCGAGCAAATCTTCCCTCCTTACACGCGGTCTCCCTAGAAGCCGTTTTCTTTGTATCTTTGCAGTTTTGAACTTTTTTAGTAAATCTTCCTCAGCTCTCCAAATGTGACAAAACAACTCTAATCTCTTAACTCTTGTAAATGTTAATATAGTAGATTTTTCATACAATTGGTACACATTGTCATTTTCCGTCTTTCAAATGATAATAGATCGTGATTGTATTATATTTTTCTTAAATATCGTCAGTGTTGTTACTGTCATCTTTTGTCGTATACCACGTTTCACAGGCATACGTGACTATTGGTCTCAAAAATCTAATATAAAGCAGTGTTTTTGACCTTTTCGATAACAATTTAGATTTGAATAACTTATGAATGCTGTGAAAACATCTGTTTCGACTTGCTATTCGTTCAGCTATTTTCTTATGCATGGTATTTTTACAGTTTATATATACACCTAAGTACTTAAAATTTTCCACTTTCTTAAAGATAAAATTATCTAATTATAAATTAGGCTGATCTACCTCTCTTCTAGAAAGCATAAGTAAATTTAGTTTTTTCTTCATTAATACAAAGTCACATCCTTTTATTAGCTGCTAAAAGTTTAGACATTCTCTGAGAAATATTCTGTCTGGAATTTCCTAAAATGGCAATATCATATGCATAAGACCAATAATATTTCTTTATTTATCACTTCCATTTCTTGATTATGATTTAGTTCTCTTATAAATTTTTCTAGTCCTAAATTAAACAGGGTTGAGGATAAGATATCTCCCTATCTTAGACCCGAGATTAATTTAGAGGTTGATAACAATTCTCCCGGAAATCTCACTCAGATTATTTTAAAGAAAGGAATGTTAGTAAGTTTTCAAGAAGGAAAAACAATTTGTTAGGCTTGATAAATTAATGAATAACTCTTTTTCTTAATGATTACTATTGAAAAGGACAACATTGCATAGAACCCTAAAAATAAAATAGTATCTTTTACTATTTTATACCACTAAATGAACTCTAAGAATATTTTTAGTTATAAAATAAATTGACACTGCTCCCTGCTTATTGTAGGTGGGAACTTAGTTGGGAAAGTAATAACATATAAAAGATAATTCAATTTAAACGCTGTATACAAGATACAACGATAAATATCATTCCAAATGAAAAAAAAACGATTCTAAACGATTAATACGATTAATAGTGTAATTTGTATTTTTATGTCCTGTAGCAAAGTACTAAACCAAAAATTAACAAAATTGAAGCCATCGATTATATAATATAATGATAATATATTGAAAGTATAATTATATAATCAATGATAAAATCTATGTATTTAATCGATGTATTTGTTGTTAGTTATTTAAATTTTGTAGAAAACTATCGTTGAGAATCTAGACGTGTTTTATTTTTCAAATAAAGTTTTACTGGGTGAAAAATTCACATCTTTCAAGTTAAACCTACGATGTCAATAATTTAGAGCCTTCTTATACTAATCGAATAAGTGTTTTCCGAGGAAAAAAAATAAAAACAACCTAAGGGATTAAAAAAGTATTAGAAACTTCGAAATATTCAAATGAAGTACTGTCCAGCAAAAAATTCAAATCATTAAAGATATGACATAACAAAACTTGAAACATTTCTACTAACCAAAAAAGTTTTTCCCGAGAAAAAATCCTATAAAACCCTTTTGATTTTATAATACATAATACTTTGCCTCTTTGAAATCTGAAGAAAACATTAAATGTATTTTTATATAAGAGGTTTAAGAGGTACTAGAGGTTTAGAATTGGGGAAAAAAAATGTGAGGTTATTAAATTAATGTCAATAATATTTGATATCAGAAATGTAATAGTAGAAAAATATGTGTATTGAAAATTATAAATTTATCTTTCATTATATAATAAAATATGTCTGGAAAACATCACCCCCTCCTTCTGCTAAAAGGTTAAACACATAACATAGATTAATTTTAAATATTGCAAACACTAAAAGTAAATTTCTAAAACACATATACACGAGATCGGAAGTTAATCCTTGCAAAATAAAATTATTGGATCTAACTACTGTTTTAGAATCGATAGGTCAAGCAAAAAAACTAATATCACTGGAGGCAGCTACTAAAAATAGTGTTCCGGGGGACAGAAGGACATCTTACCTGAAGTCATTGCAAAATAAAATGTAAGACTAACAAATGAGCTCGTAGATTGACATAAAAAGTATGAGATTCAAAATGTGACGGAAATGTACCGTGAAAATAAAAATGGAAAATAGAAAAAGACAGACATATTTTGCACGACGGGTGGGCCACTGTTGTAGGTGAGAAGTTGGGAAGGTATCTTTACCTTTATATTTTACCTTTTCTATAGAAAAGAATTTATATTTATAAACTATTGCTAACGAAAAACGATTCTGAGCAGAGTTATATTATACATATATATAAAGGCCGCAATATTTACAATTTTTATCAAAATTTGATATTAAAATTCTTAGAAAAAAAAATTACTATAATAAACTCAATTTTTCTTTATCATAAGGTACAACATAATGTTCATCTCCTTTTAAATTACGAAAAAATCTCGCAAAATTTAAATGTTTATAAATAGCTCAAAAATGGTTCAAATGTTTTAAAAATTTTACCACTTTAGAAAAAGCAAATATAAGTTTTCTGTTAAAATTTCAAGTTTCTACAAATATTTTTCTTTTATTATATTAAAAAACAAAATATAAAATAATAAATTTCGTAAATTTTCTCATTTTCTCTACATATTTCTCGGTTTAACTATTAAAACTTTTGAGTCGAATAATTTCTTAATGTAATTAAAAATTAATACTTCTAATTAAAAGTACATATAATATTATAAATATATATATATTATTTTAAAAAAACATGTTTACGCACAATAAATAATAATTCGTATACAGAGGAAAATTAATTTTCTTTATGGTCGCAATAATTTATAGCATATTCTCAACTTTAATCCGCTTAATGTTTACACAGCCAGATGAATTTACAATAGCCAAGAGAATACTGCTTAAGGAGTGTACATTTTTTGTTCGAGGGGGAGATAATTAATTTAATTGTTCCATTCTTTTTTAAGAAATATGTATTATGTATTTATTAAACATAAAACTCTAATATTATGCGTACTATCAATAAATGTCAATACTTGATAACTTATTATAACCTAATACAACAATTATGTAACCAAACTCCTGAAATACAATACATTTGTCCTATTTGAAATATAGTTATTACATTGCACCTGTAGATTACTATAAAAACCCATTATATCAATATAATTATTAAATTATTAGAAGTATAAATAAATTTAATAATATCTAAACGATTGAGAACTATAACTATAACTATTATACGTTTTATACGTACCTTTATGCATTTGACTTTCGTGCTTTCGGCATTTGGCTCGTCTGTTTTGAAACCATACCTACAAAATGTTATTTTTGTTACATATTTATAATTTATCACTTTAATAGATTAGGCGATGTGCATCATGTGAACATTTTAAACTTAAGTGTTAAAAATAACACTAACACTTTATAAAGATCTAAAACCACTAAAAATATTCAAGTACACTATTTTTACATTTAATTAATTTAGAACACAATAAGCATAATTAATAAATTAATATGCTATTATTTTCAAAACAGATTTGTAAAAATTTCAAGTTTAGGAATCATGTTATGTATATTATTTCATGTACAAATAATTTAACAAAACTCACTTGTACTCTAGCTTCACTAAGGCCAAGACGCTGACTAAGCTCTTCTCTCATAAATGCATCGGGATAGTGGGTTTCGTCGAAAAGTCTTTCGAGTTCGTTGAGCTGTTCTAATGTGAAGTTCGTTCTACTTCGCCGTTGCTTATTAGACGGACCGTTTGACTGTTTACTGTTACTATTTTTCGATCCGTCCAGAGTTTGACGGTATTCTTCTACGCTCTCTTCTTTAGTCTCTTTGAAATCTATAAAATGGTTAGATATATTGTAATCATTGTTTTATAATATTTTCTTTATAAATTCCCGTTTTAAATTTGTTCAGTGTATACCTATAGTTTTTTTTAGGCTTGTAAAAATTGAAAAAGACAACAAAGAGAACTATAATATTATGAATAAATAGGTATAGTTTTCAAATTTACAACACAACGTTTTGAAAAAAAAAGACCATTTTTGTGTAGAGCGATTTCTGCACTGGACTGTATATTTATTCAAACTCGAATTCGAATATTTATTATTCCTTTCAGTTTAAATTATAATACTATAATACTGACTTGCGCTTAGGTGAGAAAGTTATCTGGAAATGCAACATTATAATGATAATTATACATTATGTAGTTATATCTTCTGTATAGTTTCTACCTGGATTTTTATTAATTTTATTCATAATATTGACTGTGATTTAAAATGAGTATTTCCAATAATAATTATAATATACAGAGTGATTTTTTTTATCATGAACCAGGCAAGTATCTCTTTCGATGAATATGTTTGTAATTTATAATGAAACGAAAGTTATGTACTGGTATATAGGGTGATTTTTTTATCATGAACCAGCAATTATCTCAGAGGATTTTAAGTGAATTTGATTTTTGTTTTTTTTTTTAAATTCTGGAATCGTTTAAGCTTTATTTTAAAACCATTTTTAATTTTTTACCCCTATATGTAGATGTATCTTAAATAACTGCATACTTTTGATTTTCCAATAGGAACCCCTCTTTTGAACACTGATTTAAATAGAGAATATTTTTCTAAAAATGTTTATATGCATCACACTAATATCAAATTTACTGTTTATGAGTTATAACAGTTTAAAGTTTAGATCGGAGGAGTAGAGAAGAGTAATAAATTGCCCATCTATGACCCTTCTCTAAACTCATAAATGGTAAATCTGATATTAGTGTGATGCATATCAAAATAGAAAAATATTCTCTATTCAAATCAGTGTTCAAAAGAGGGGTTCATATTGAAAAATCAAAAGTATGTAGTTATTTAAGATATATGTATTAGGGGTAAAAAAATAAAAAATAGTTTTAAAATAAAGTTTAAACGATTCCATAATGATTAGAAAAAACATAAATCAAATTCACTTAAAATCCTCTGAGATAATTGCTGGTTCATGATAAAAAAATCACCCTATATACCAGTACATAACTTTCGTTTCTTTATAAATTACAAACATATTCATCGAAATTACATTACTAATAAAATAATAATTATTGCACATTTGCTCTACTTATTTAATGAAGAACAGATAAAAACTGTACAACACAAAATTGTGAATTTTCAAAATAACTTCAAGGAAAATTATTTTTATAACTAATATAAATATTAGGTACCTATGTTATTTTGTTTGTTCATATTATTATACGTATAAGTTGCATTTACTATGTTTAACTACATTGAAAAATCCGAAGTACGCTATTGAAATAAATGAATAATTTGTAACATAAAAACAATAAGTATTTTTATATTTGATGACATTCTATTTATCAAATTGACAGGAGAGAATTTTTTTTTCAAGAAGAAATTTACTATTTTTTTCCTCCTACGCTGAGGCGTAGCTACATGTAGGAAGAAAATAATATTTTCACTTTTACAATCTGTTAGTTTTTTATTAGTATAACAAATATAATAGTATAATTATAATAAAATTTTGTCAATCGTCAATCGTTTTATTTGTATCATACGCAATTTAATTATTTTTTTGACATTAAGAAAATATACCCACAAGTGACAAGTAAAATATGATAATTATTTTAATCACATATAGTGTTTACACTAATAGGTAGGTACATACTTTATTATAGTCTAATAAAAATATAATATTATGTTATTTTGTCAATATAATACTAATTGATTACGGCTTTTATTGCGCCTCCTTTTTTCCTCTTGCAAATTAAGGTTTAAGTACCAACCAGTTACTAGAGGGATTTGAAATACAGAAAAAAAACAAAATTAATTCGAATATGTGCATTTGATACCATTTGGCAAATTAAACACGCTCGCAACATAGCTATTAAAAGCTTAACGTAATCGTTTTCTTTATTTCATTATTCATTTCCGTTCCTCTATCTCTTTCTCCCGCTCTCTCTCAAAATTTTCTACCTCCCTATTTTTACACTGTGATTTGAAGCTACTTAAATGGATCTAACAAATTAATTGGGGTCCTACCTAATATAATAAAACGATTACATTTAGAGTGTATTAAGTATATAATATTTAAGTGCGGTATTAGTTACCTGAATTGGTTGAATTAATTTATTACAGAATAATATTATTACCGCGTTAACTGCAGTATTATATTATTATTTTCCACTTTTATACAACGATAGTTATAATATTAATATTTAATCATCATTGTATTAAATTTGAATATTATTAAAAACTCACTTACTTATGTAATACGCATTTGACAATATTTGTAAATTATAAATACAAATGAAATTGTAGTTTTTTGCCAATTAAACGAAAACATTTATAATTATAAACTATAAATATTATACAACAAAAAAAAAATTATAAACTTATACATAGTGTCCAACGAAGATACTCATTGTAATATCTCCTGAGATAATAAAGATAATCAAAATTATAAAGTAAGATAAGTAGGGTAGAATAGGTATAATCTTGTGTATAGTAATTTTAGTGTCCCCCCGCCTCATAATACTAAGTCAAATACGCCACTGGTTTTAAAATAAAGTTTATTTTTAATTTTTTTTTTCTGTGTACAACTTTTCTACCAGCAATTTTGCTTCGATTTAAAATGATAACACTTTTTTTGAAAGGAAATCTGACTGGAAAGGTACTTAAAAATGGAAAAACCGTAAAAAAACATGAGAAAATATAAAAATAGGTACAATATTAAACAAATATTATTAAAGAAAATATAATGCATATGTAATTATTTTACCATAATATAACATATACATTGTTGATAAAGCAGCATTATTAACCAAACTCCACTCAGAATCGTTTTTTATTAGCAATAGTTATAATCGTTGCATTATAAACCTTCCTAACTTCTTATCTACAACAGTGGCCCATAAACGTGCGAAGTATATCCATCTTTCTTATATAGTGTACAAAAATACTGCCAGAAATCTTACTCCAATGTATCAAGTATAGCACCTAGTCTGAAAGGAAATTTTATCTAGTTGGTACTTAAGAAGATCATTTTTTGATTTTCCAAGCGATTTTCACAATAATTTGGAAAAACTTAGGAAAAACGGGAAAATGTACGAAAATAATGGTTTTATTATTTTTTATTTTATTTTTTTTTTTGTTATTAAGTTAAAAATGTTATTAGAGACTTGAAATTTTGATGAAAACTTATATTTTCTAGAAATGGTAAAATTTTCAGAACATTTGAGCAATTTTCGATAGATACATTTTTAGATTTCACAGAAATGTTTGAAAATTTGATACGAGGTACATTATAAGTTGTACTTAGTGTTTATTAAGAAAAAGTTGAGTTTAATATAGTATTTTTTTTTTATAAGAATTTTAATATCAAAGTTCATCAAAAATCGTAAGTATTACGGCCTTGTAAAACATGTATTATAGAACTCAGCTGAGGATCGTTTTTCATTATCAATGATTAATCGTTGCGTACAAATATACATTAAATATCTCTCTATATTCTACCATTTTAAGTTCTCACCTACAACAATAGCACACCCATCGGCGAAGTATGCCCATCTTTTTAACTACATATATACAATAATTGAGCCAATGTATAGAGATTATAAATATAGTAAATAAATATATAAATAAAAATGTTTAAAAATAGAAATAAGAAGATTAAAAAAAAGCTGATACTGGAGATGGGAGAGGCCACTATTGTAAGAGAGAAGTTGAGAAGGTAGGATACATAAGGTTATTTCATTTATATCTATAAGCAACGATAAACCATTGCTTGACAAAAGACGATTCTAAGCGCAGTTCGGTAATACATAATTTGAAGTGCCGTATTTTTTTTTTTTTTTTTGTGATTTTCGTTTAAATTTGATTTCAAAACACTTATTAAAAAAAAAAAAGTCGTCCGATGATTTTGAAAATTTTACCACATCTAGGTAAGTCCAATATAAGTGTTAATACCAAATTTCAAAGTGTCTACGTGTGTTTATAATCAAATTAAAGCCAAAAAGCTACCAAAAACTAAAATTCCTTAAAAGCTCAAAAGTTTTGGCGATGATACCGTAAGAAATTAAATCAAAAAGTCAACAAAAAAAGGTATCCTGTGATTTGTCGATTAAATAATTTTTTCTAGTAGAAAACATCGTCCGTGTTTTTATAAAATAATGAAATCGTGAAATTGTACGTTTTCCTACCTTTTTTCCCACTTAAGTGCTTTTATTTAAAAATTAGCATGGAAAATCAAAAAACAATATCTTTAAAATACAATCTAGATAACTTAGGCTTTCAAAAAAGTTGCTACATGTAAAAAACCGGAGGTAAGTTTATTAGGAAAAACGTACCCACCGACTAGAAGAAAAAAAAAATGAACATCTTAATAAAACCAATTTAAAAAAAAAATAAAAAAAAAAACCGCATTGTAAAACCAATAGCTCCTTCGCTACGCTCGGAATCTAATAAATGAATGAATGTGTCGCCTGGAGTATTATGATAAGTGTATTATACGACGGATTTCGAATTAAAATTTCATCATCAGGTATATCACAGTCAAAATGTAAAACATTTTACATATATGTTGTACAATAATTGTGTATAGGTATTATACATATTTGAATAAGTTTAATTTTATATGCTTCAAGATCATATTTTAATCTAATTTGTACATCGTTTTAATACCTACCTACCTAATAAAAAGATATACGGCGTGTATACCTATTATACCTACATAATATAATATATACCTAATACATATGT
The DNA here is from genome assembly GCA_902439185.1 of Cinara cedri. Classification (NCBI taxonomy): domain Eukaryota; kingdom Metazoa; phylum Arthropoda; class Insecta; order Hemiptera; family Aphididae; genus Cinara; species Cinara cedri. The sequence goes on along the minus strand of CABPRJ010000958.1, from coordinate 1,642,351 downwards.
ATAGTTTATTGTTGATTATAATATAAGCCCAAACATTATCGCAAAGCGAATAATATATTGTTAATCGTCCGGACGAAATAAATTAAATAACGCAGAGGGAGAAAAATGAAAAAAATAAAATAAAATAAAGTCTAAGAAAGGTATTATAACGTAAACCCTTTGTACAAGACTATATACGATTTTTATTATAAAATAAAATTACGACGATGAGACGCTTTGTAGGAGTTACGGGGCAATTAATTTAAGTCCGTAGCCCCGAAGTACTCTGGGGTGTAGTTACCAAGTCCCGCCCCGCAGTCGGGGCTTTATAAGACGTTTTATTTTCCCCCGTACCGCCCCGTGCGGCCTGCACCTCAGTTATGTCTTGGATTAGTCTAATCCCATTACTTTAATTAAGAGAAAGAAAAACCCCCTACACTTTACGGAATATACATATATCTTTTTTACACCTCCGATCGTTCACACCTATCTGAAACGTTCACGATTTCGAAATACTCTAACATTTATTACATATAATAATATAGAAATAAACTGCAGTGTAAAATACAAATCGTCTGTATAATAACCATTATATTATTATTCCGATTAAAATGAAAAATACAAAAATAATATGTAAGTATTAAGTAACGATAATATTATAATGGATATAGTTCATGGAAAGAAGAGTTATTTAAAATTTAAAAAAAAAAAATCATATTTTTAATTAATTCCTTTTTCTATGTGTTATGCGGATATTTTCGACATAGGTAGGTTCACAATAAATTATTTATTGTTTTGGCGGAATTGTCGATTTTACGATACGATATACGATACATGTACATATATTATCTCAAATTGGCAACAATATTATGATTTTCGGATTTAATCGGATCGCAGTCGAGTATATTATTACAATACCGATGAATGATGATGATGATGATGATGATGATGATGACGAACGATGCAAGCTGAAGTCAAGTGTAATTTAATTTGAAACAATATTATTATACAGGTATATGGATATTAGAAGTACTACTCTATACTATAAAAATGCTGTATTACAATACAATTAACCGAACCGGGACGGTAATAATGATTTCGAGTCACCGTGTAATGTTATTATGGTACAATAATATTATTATAATATACGCACGTTTGTTTTACTGGGCGTGTGTGATGAGCGAAAAAAACAACAATAAATTCTACCCGTTATAACCGACCTCGGATTAATAAAACGAATAAAAACGGTGAAGACGAGACGCGGGGCAAGGGGAAAAAAATCCAATTTGGTATTTTTGCTTACTGGCAAACTGTATATTATATACGGTTCTAATGAAATTTGGTGGACGCCGCGCACTCAATCACCCTCACACACCGACCGAAACAACTTTTATATTTATATATAGGTACGACCAAACGCGATTCCCCCTTATAAAAAAAAAAAAAAAAAAAAACAAAAAAACAAAAACAAAAACATTTCCCATTATTATATTTTTTTTATTATTATTATTATTGCCAAAAACACAATATTCGCGGGTGTATTATTATAATGGACAAATTTTTATAAAATTATTTTCCGAACTCAGTTCGTTTCACGGTCGGTTTTAAATTTTGATTTTTTTTTTTCCTTCAGGTAAAATATATCGTTTTAACGAAAAACAAGTTAAAAGTTGGTCGCATTTATGAAAAGCCCACGAGTATAAACTTTTTTAAACTCTTAAAAGTTAAAATCGTTGTTACATTTTCACATTTGTTTTTGACCCAAACAAAATAACAATCAATTAATTTAAATTTTAAGATAATTAAGTGTTTCAAACAATATAAATTCAAAATATAGTAATTATAATAATACCTACATTCTACATATTACATCCATATGTAAAAATAATTACAAAATAATTGTGAATAATATCAACACAGTTTCTATACAAAAAAAGAAAATTTCAGAGAAAATTCTATAGTTGCCGCTACTATAGATTAGTCTGTGGTAAAGGGTGATATTGCTCAAGTGTTCAAGGGTAGGCCACTGTCGTAGGTGGGTAGTAGAAAGGTATAGAATACAAGATAATTTATTTTATATACTGTGCGCAAATCATTGCAAACGAAAAAAACTATTTTGAATGGAGTAGAATTAATTTTGTTTTTTCTCTTGTTACAAATGTGACTCGGAAGCTAACAACAAATTTCTAGTAATTCCCAATAGGTAAGAACTCTACTGAGAAAATTAAAAAGTTAAACCAATTGTATGTAGATAGTTACTAAAATATTCCTTTTTTAAGTTTCATGGAGGGAAAATAATGGTGCATCATTTGTGTAGCAACATAGCGTGTGGCGTTTTAATAGTGTCCTACTACACTCGCTCTACTTAAACTTAAAAGTGGAATATTTTGTTAATGGATTGACAGAAATCAAAAATATTAACATCTATTAGCACTAATACTCCATCTGTTTATGGAATTTTTAGAAAAATTTGCCATTTGAAAATCAAGAGTAGGCAGAGTTTCTTAAACCCCTTAACGAAAAAAAATAAACGAAATATAATATTTTAGAGCTATTTATTTCTCAAATAATATAAAAAACCAAATTCCAAGATAATGAGTGACTTACATTATTTTAATCACCCTGTATAGTTAAAATATTTAAATATAAATACATTTTTATAATCTATCCTCTTTTCAATGTTTTTATAAAATTCGACAATCCGTATGTGTATGGGCAAATTTAGTAATTTAAATTGTATACCTATTCCGGCTATCAAGCTAAAATTGCATATCAAAGATTTCGTTCTAAGGACAATAATACAATGTAGAGAATTATTTTTAAATATAAATTCTACAAATTTTAATTATTGATATAATTTATTAATATAATATTAAGATAAGAAATATTTAAAATAGTTAATTAATTTGTGTTTTGATCGTATTATATTTACCATTATTTATTAAAATGATCCCGACACCATTAGGATTGCACTTTACGTAGTACATAAAAAAAATAATAATAATAATAATAACATTTGCTCTTCTACAAATATGTTTCGCAGAAAATAAATAATTATATTTGCATTCGATATTAAATAATTTGTTTATACAAAATTATCTCTACTTCTCGTAGATATGTCTCGTATTTGATGGATATCAATTTTGATAACGGATAATGATTCTTTTGGATCTTTAATATATAGGAAGAATAGATGTTTAATTATTATAATAAAAATTGTAAACAAATTTGACTATATAATTGAAATTTTTTCAAAAATGTACTACTTAGTGTTGTGCCTTTTAAATAAAGATAATTAAAATTTAAAAAAATAATTTCAACTTATCCTAGTAAAGAACCTAAAGAACCGTATCATGTTTTCAAAATTAAAATATTTTAAATCCATCAAATGCTTTATTATAATTTTGTTTGGCTTTTCTGTCTATAACGTCATATTCGTCTATAAAACCAACCGTATCTCTCTCCTAAAATGGATATCAAGCAGTATCAGTTATTCAAATATAAAAAATAATTTTCAACGTCTGCAAAATCATAGGTAGGTACACAATAAATTTAAATTAAGTTAATAAAGTGCAATTCCCAAAATTAAAATTTATTATACAAGTATATTAAAATACTATGTTAAAACATTTTTATAAAATGCCAAGAAATTTTCATAAAGACATATAGTCGTATACGAATCATTTACTTTTTATAAATAAAAAAAAAAAACTGATTCTGAAAACGAGTGTGCTCCTGTTGTAGCTGGGAATTTGGGAAGGTAGGATAAATAAAGTTATTTAATTTATGTGTCTAAGTAACGATACTATTTTCAACGAAAAGAGACTCTGAGCAAAGTTTGGTTAGGTATACATGTTTTAAAATGCGGTAATTTTAAAGATTTTTCAAAATTTTATCTTAAATCGCTTATAAAAAAAACTTACTATATTATTACTTTCAAATATTTTGTTTTTTAATCACTAAATACGACTTATGATAAATCTTGTGTCAAATTTGCAAGCATCTCTGTTTGGTTAAACAATTGTATCTACGTAATGCACGTAATATCAAAACTAAAAAAAGCCATAGTTTTTACAAAAAAAATTATTATTCCTTACAGTAAAACTCTCTACGCTCAGAGTCTAAAAAACACATTAAACAGACTGAAAATGAGCAGTGCGTGTAATGCTTGCAGTGCAATGTGCGGAATGTTAAAATTTTAGGGTTAAGATAAATATCGGAGCTACGGGCTAATAAAGTTTTACGAGGCACTATACAAAGTCACCCTGCCACCTTTCGCTAAAGGCAAATACATTTTTTTCATATTCATCTTTAAATAACGTTCATAAAAAAGTGAATAAAAGTATAATTTAAAAAATATCTCCCTCTTTATGTGCATGGAAAGCGTAAGAGAAAAAAGTTGCACTATATATATAGACGTCATTTATTTATTCTGATTACCCCGATTACTTATATATATCTATATCCATCTATACTTTTTTTGATTTGGTTTAATATAGACCATTCAGATCCTCACCGCAGCGTCGTTTGATAGAAATAGAAGAGAAGTCGGTCTGCAATTTATAATATTTTATTTATCACCGGTTTCTGAGATTGGCTGAATATAACTCGATTTCCAATTATCAGGGAACAATGATGAATTTAGATGATGCATTTATCAAGAACTTAGTATTGTCTTCATTTATCACTAAACCTTACTTGGTTTACTTTCATCGATGAGAGTTTCAGTCATAATCTGCAGGTCCCTTTCGGAAGAGGATTTTGCAGTTTTGACTGTTTCTTAATAATGTATTTTTTCTTGAAAAAGATTATTAAGTTGTGTTATTATACAATGAAAACTAGACTATAGTCAATACTATTTTTAACTTAAATTTTACTAATAACTTTTTAAAAAATCAATGCACAACATAAACAGAATATATGAAAATATCCCCCCCCCCAAAAAAATAATATATTAAAAAATATAAAAATATAAAAATAATAGATTTGTTTAATAGATAAAATACAACTGCAGTCGATATGATTTTCACGAAATATAAAAAGGAACATTTGGTTATTCATTTATTTGCTTTATTATTTTATTTTTATATTAAAACTTTGACTTTTAAGGGTAACGAAAATAATATATTTAAACATAAACTACTACAACAATATTGGACATTGACGTACGTTTTTTCTGTGTTTTACGGACATTTTAATAAAATATCACTAAACGGCCGATATTATAATCGGTAATTAATAATAATAAATAATATTATGTTATCGTAGATCAATATTGAACAACAATGAAACTTAAAAACCATAAAAACCGTTGGACTCCCCCGACAAAAAGTTACCATTGCCAGGGGCTGCAACAGAATTAATTAAACACACTCTTCCACGAGTAAAGACCTAACGCATTCATTTTTAATTTTAGATGAAAAGAACTCACAACCCGTTTGGGTCGAATGTGCCGAGAAAATCGTATAATATAACGTACAATTTAAAAGTCTCACATGTATACCGCAATAAAACAGCAATACCACCGAACCTAAGGAAAATAGCAAAATAGCAAATGTTTACTAAATTATTGTAAAATTAGTAAATAGTAAATCAATTACTCAATAGTTATGCTGACGATAATCAAACAGTTCAAAGCAAATTCAATTAATTTCTGCTCGATTTTTCGACAATCTTGACAAAAAAGTCGAATTGTTCGAAATCATATTTATTTCTATGAACTTTGAGAGTCTTTAATCTTTGCAGACCAAAGTATTCGTTGAAAACCCCATACATATTAGATATTACTAAAAATTGACTAAAACTAGACTGCAGTCTTAATATGTCGTGTTTAATGTACCGCATACGAAATGGAAAATTATATTATTCGGAAATGATTATTGATAATAATCGTCACTATAGGTATACTAAAATAGCTTGTTTCCACCTCCGAGCCCAATTGTTACACTCGGTGGTTGTTCCAAGTAGTCTTAGCAGATACCCTTCTTAGAGAAAAATGATTACACTCCGGGGATCTAGTATCTATATTATAATATATAAATTCGATTTACCTTAAAATGTTTAACATGTTGAATGGTCGAATTTCTGACTATTTGTAAAGCGACACAACGTTTTTTTCCCCCAGAAATGTCGGTGGCGTAACTATGTCGATGATTATAATGAATTAATAAAGTTAATAAAAACGGCGTTATTTATTTTTTAAGACTCCGAGAAAATTCTTTTTTCTCCCACCCACAGAACATGTGAAATCTGAAATAAACGCTAACCAATATTATATACTAACTGTTTATTTGGTAAAAAAAAAACAAGTGCGAAATATATTGTAAATAATTTCGTTAAAACACATTTTGATGCGTATTATTATTTAAATACGCAAATAATATAATATAACGTAAATTTTTTTCCGGATATTTCTTCAGAATCCCGGTATATTCCGTCCCGTGGGATTGGTTCATTTAAAACAAATCATAAACCTGCAATTCTCGGATATTTTGGAACTGACCGCGTCGAATGTAACCGATTTCAAATATATTGTAATGTATTTATGTACCTGGTGCAGCGTTGATGCCGGCGGTGATTAGCGCTCGATGATGGTTTGACGGCAACGGCGGCGTGCGAGCCGGCGGTGATTTCGTCGTGCTGGACGACACTTGTCGGTGATTATTGTTGTTGTTGCTGTTGTTATTATTGTTATTGTTGATTTTGTTATGAACGTGTTCAACGAGTCTTACAGATTGGTTTACGGGCCTAGGCTGCAGCAGCGGCTGCGGCAGTGGCGGCGGCGGTGGCGGCGGCGGCGGTGCAGGTGATCCTGGAGGCGATCTCGAGTCGTCCGGGTCGATCACCGGTGACAGCGATGACGCTCGCGAATCCATTGGCGGCGATGACGACGGCCCGTGCGGGTACAGGCGACACGGCGGCGACGATCACCACGACGGTGCGTTGTGGCAGAGGACGTGACGGCGACAGCGATAACGGAAGCGGCTGCGGCGTGCAGCGCAGAGTACCGCGCGGCGCAAACGGTGCAGTAACGGCGGGTGACGACAACGCGAATCTCATCAACTGGTCCATACGGCGGCAGCGGCGGTAACGCGTTATCAGGCGATTACATGGCGATTGCGCGCTCTCTCTACCCCGTGCGCGCCTGCCGTTATCGACACTCAATCGGAATATAATGTGTATATATATATAATTATAAATGTGAAAAGCAGTGTACGTCCGCTCGCCACGCGTAACATGTATATGTGTATTTACAAATAAAAAGAGGGATTTTCCTCATATATACGTATGACTCGTGCTTATATACAACGCGCGATCGTCCGTCCCCTATATTCGCGGTTGCCGGGGTGACGACCGCGCCGGGGGTGGTCGGGTTGTTTTCCCCCGTCGGGGGGCAGTACGGTTTAACGGACGGCCATTGGGCGTATGGGCGGCGCTCGCTCCGGCGGTTTATTTATTAAGTGCGATGCGGAACGGAGGGGCCCAATTCATTATCGACAAATGATCGCGGGGCCCGCAGACGCCGCCGCCGCTCGCCCGGCGGTCGGGCGCAACGAATTTGTCACACGCGTTCTTTTTATACACGCGTACCTACACACATTTACACGTCGCGCCGCGTTCTATACATGTGTGTATAATATAGGTATACTTATGCCACCGCGCTACCGCCGACCACGGTATAAACTGTACACTACCGTTATTATTATACATCCGCAACGCAACACTAATACACGCAACTGCGTTATACTTTACCTGAGCCCCGAGACTGCGGCATTTATATATTATTATTATACTACGCGCGCCGTTCGATTTGTCGTCCGCGTGGACGTCGCGAAACGGCCTTTACGTTCCTATTGCGGCAAAACTTCCGGCGCGCAACGGACCGAATCCGGGTGGTCCCGCGGGAGGATAGGCCGTCACGCGTGCACACACAAACACACACACGCGCGCGCGGGCATGTATGATATGCCACCCGAAAACGGAGGAGTAGGCGGCGGTAGCGGTGGCAGTGATTGATGCACGTCCGGATAGGACTGTGTTCAATTTCGGTATTGCCGCGCGTTTCGACGACGATTTCTGAGAATATTATACAACGCGTGTACGAGTTGAGGGAAAAATTGCCTTTCCAATAATAAACACCACAATGCGAACGCGTACATAATACACGACGGATGCGTGCGGTGTACCTACAACAGCACCGCATATTACACTCTTCCGCGAACGGCGTACGCTTGTTTTCGTCCCTTTCTTATTTATTTTCTTCTACCGCCGTCGCCGCGGAGCTGCTCCGCGCTATGCAACGCGCACAGCGGTACACACACACGCGTAGGCATAATATATTCCCGATCGGGATCCGATACGACAAACGAACGACCCGTTCGTTCGTTTCAAATTTACGCAATATCGTTTCGTCAATGTAAGTACCCGTCCTGGACCATTTGTCCCGTCCATCTTCACCAATCTACGAAATTAAATATAATATTATCTGTACACTTTTATAATATATTATATAGGTACGTAATAATGTAATGCGTGGTATGTACTCGGCGCAATACACTGATCGATGTAGCTTCACATAATACAAGTAATGGCTTTTTAAAAGCGTATATATTAGTAAAGAATACCGAACAATAACGAAATCATAACTGTACCGAGTGTATTAATTTACTGAACGCCATCGTATACCTATACTATTGTTTATTGATCGTTGTATTAATGTATTCACTAGTGTAACAAACTGAAAGTGCCTATACATTCAAACCGAATTTCCAGCCAATTCACTGTTATATTGCTATTATAGTGATGTGACATATATCTGAATTTTGGATTTCCATTTACGAAAATTCCAATTTTTAAAATTTTCAATTTCAAAATTAGAGTTTTCGATATTTTTTTTTTTATAATCTACTATAGATTATATTTGAATTTTCTATACTAAAAAAAAAAATGCCAGAAATCCGGATTTTAAATTAGTTTTTGATTTCGGATTCCAAAATTCCGGATTTTCGAATTCCGGATTTTTCCCACCACTAATTGCTATACAATATATATTTTTATTAAAAAAACAGGTTTCTATATATAATATATGTATATTTATTTAGAAAACACTATACATACATTGGCGCACATTCAATCTAAATCTTGGGAGTGCTAAAATTATTTACGATAGGGTATCACGGAGGAATTTGCCTAAACACCCCCAACATATTCGACATTTCAAAATAAAATAATATATTACTTGCACATTAAATAAACAAAATAAAAGCTGATACTGAGGATGGGAGCGGCCACTGTTAAAGGAGAGAAGTTGAAAAGGTAGAATACATAAGGTTATTTCATTTATATCTGTAAGCAACGATAAACCTTTGCTTGACAAAAGATGATTCCAAGTGCAGTTCAATAATGCATAATTTGAAATGTCCTAAATTTTTTTACGATTTTCGTTTAAATTTGATTTCAAAACGCTTATGAAAAAAAAAAGTCGTCCGATGATTTTGAAAATTTTACCACATCTAGGTAAGTCCAATATAAGTATTAATACCAAATTTCATGTCTCTACGTGTGTTTATAACCGAATTAAAGCCAAAAAACTACCAAAAACTAAACTTCCTTAAAAGCTCAAAAGTTTTGGCGATGATATCATAAGAAATTAAATCAAAAAGTCAACAAAAAAAAGGTATCTTGTGATTTTTCGATTAAATAATTTTTCTAGTAGAAAACGTCGTCCGTGTTTTTATAAAATAATGAAATCGTGAAATTGTACGTTTTCCTACCTTTTTTTCATACTTAAGTGCTTTTATTTAAAAATTAGCAAGGAAAATCAAAAAATAATATCTTTAAAATACAATCCAGATAACTTGGGCTTTCGGAAAAGTTGCTACACGTAAAAAAACGGAGTTAAGTTTACTAGGAAAAACGTGTCTAGAAACAGGCTATAAAAAAAAAAAATAAACATCTTAGTAAAACCAATAGCTCCCTCGCTACGCTCGGAATCTGAAATTAAAATAATGAATCTTTCATTGCTTTATAAATAAACAACAAGAGATAGGTACTTCCTTAAAAATATAAAAACAATTATCATAAACTTACACAATAATATAATAAAAATACTATATAATATTAATTATTTATATATTATACATAATCAATACACAATAGTTTACTAGTAACTGCTCATCTCATATCTGAGTACTATTTAAGTATTATATTTATTTCATTTAGCTTAGAATCTGAGAGTGGTAATTGTAAATTTAGGGGTGCTAAACACCCCCTGGCACTCTCGTATGTACGTCAATATACATAATCAATAATAAGCAGATATTCCTATGTTCAAAAACTTCATTCTCTTCAATTTTCAAAATATTTGGGTCATTTATGTATTATATTATTACAAATAATATACTCTATACGTGTTTTAACGATGGAGTTTTCGCGGTAAACAGTTTGATGTTTTTGTTACTCGGTTGCGAAATCGCCAAAACATATTGTTTACTGTACACAGTAGTAGGTACAGAATTTTACCAATTTTACCTATGGATAACCTACAGGAGCGTACTCACGTGAAGGGTGTCATATCCCCCCATAACGTTTTAAAGTTTAAAGTTCTTTGGTAGTTTCGGTTTTCTTGGAAGAAAAAAAAGTAGTACATAGTTGGTTTTAATTTTTAGTCATGTTAATTATTATCATACATATAAAATATATTTAGTAGATATTATAGTAATAATAATTGTTTATAGATAAAGTATAAATATTATTAAAAAAAAAAGGCACCAACAGACTATCTTGATATTTCAGTCCATTATATTTCGATATCTATGTTATAAACATCGGCATATTAATATATTATCAATAGTATTTATAGTTATACAGTTTTTAGCTATGCTATAATAAAACTTTTATACTAATACATATGCCTAATTATATAAATATTTTTAATAATTTCATATTTTAGATTCTGAGTGGAGTGAAGAAACTTATGATTTTACAAAGATGTTTATTTTTTTTTTTCTGTGGACAAATTTTCTTCAAGCAATTTTGCTCCAATTTACAATAATAGAACTTTTTTTTATTGGAAATCTTACTAGGAAGATACTTTAAAGAGGTCATTTTTTTGATTTTCTCAGGAGTTTTCTCATCAAATGTAAAAAGCCGAAAAACCGGAGGAAAAACGTGAAAATTGGTACGTTGAACAAATATTATCGAAGAAAATATATTATGCCTATTTAATTATTTTACTATAATATGACATATATATTGTTGCCAAAGCATCACAATCGACTGAACTTTACTCAGAATCGATTTTTTCGTTAGCAACGATTTATCGTAACTTACAGGTTACAGGTTACAGGTTACAGGTTACATAAATTACAGGTTTATATTTTTATATACAGGTATATAAAAAAATTCATTTCTTACTACAGAGTATACATACATTTTATCTTTTACTGTTTAGACACTTAAAAATGGTATCCATACAACATTTAGGTTTCCTTTAAATGAAAAATATGAAAAAAGAGGTTTAAAATATTAGTGTAAAAATATAGGTATGTATACAATATATATATATATATATATTAACATTGTAATTTTGACCATACTACCTACTCCTAAAATTCTATAATTCCAGAAAAAGCTGAGCACGTCCCTGCTAAAGTAACCAAAGATAGTAAACATAATTTTAAATTGTTTACTGATTCCTGTTTACTTAGTTGTCGAAAAAAATTAGTTCCAGTCAAACAATTGTTATGATAACAGTGAACAATATCACCCAAACAGTCTGTATGCTAAACTATAGTGACCTGCAGGTTGCACATAAACTGCATCGCCATTAAGTTTAACTATTAGATGGTGTGTGTGGTATTGAATTCCCAATATTATTATAATAGTTAGTTTTATTATTAAAAAAAAAAAAAAAAAAAAAAAAAACGATTGTGAATATTTACAGGTGAATAATATTTATTATATTATGTTTAACCCTTTTATTTATACGAACGAATTTATATAAATATTTGAAAAAGAAAAAAACTGCATCATTACTTTACAATTTTAATTTTTCAACGGAATATTATATAGGTGGATAGTTTTATTCCGCGTTGTTATTTATACAACCATCAATATTGCATTGTACTTAAATTGTCGTAATTCAATCTGCAGGTTCATTAAATTTCAAAATTATAATAATATTTATTCGATAAAAAAGCGGAATTCGTTTGGATAACGATCGCGGAAGACAAACAAAACAGTTTGAACGTCAATTCATCCGAAATTGCGATCCAATTAGCTATGCGTACTGGAACTGTTTACACTGCGCCGTTCATGCTAAAGTGTACTAGCAAACACGGCTGAATTTGTATAATTAAATTTATAATATATACAATACCGCACACAGGCTAATTGCGTATGCGTAATCCGAAAACGACACTAACGGACGTTGTGAAAAATATCGCAGACGCGTATACGAATGACTATAATATTACGCGTATAGTGTCAATCAATTAACCGCGGCTGTCGAGTTTTTCATAGTAAATACCTGGAAAAAAAAATTCAGGAATAATACAAACAAAAATATTCCGTGCGTGTACATAGTGGCTTAACGGACAAAATAATAAGACCCCGGCTAAAGTATTGAAATTTCGACCTGTCTGCATAACGGACTCTAACATCATCTATTATGCGGACACAGACGGAAATATTTAACGTTATAACTGCGAGGACAGGAATAACCAGAAATGCGTACAAAAACGTTAAGACTATTATCAGCGTTTATTCAGTATCGCTTCGCTATTATAATCCTGTGCATTTCTCTGTGTTCATTTAAAATATTTCTTTGCTCACTCAGTGATCACTCACTCACTCAATCATTCAGTGTAAAATAAAGCGTAGAAGTTGTTCGGTGTAAAGACTCTAACGGCTTGTTCATTCGTAAACTTGCATTTGCAATCGGGGAATTGCAAATAGCCGAACTTTCGAAAAACAAAGATGAGATTATGCATAACAGTACAATGAAAATGCCACAAACGAAAAATTTCGCGAATTCCAGAGAAATGAGCGAGCCGAGTTTATTGATAAAGTCGCTTTGAATGGTTCAACCATGTTAGAACTAAGCACGTACCTGTGTCTGGACCAATGGTTCATGAAAAAGCATTAGAAGTTGCTCGTGAAATCGAGTACCATAGCCTTCAACGTTTTCAATGGCTGCAGATTAGAGTACTTTAAAGAACGATATCGAATTATTTTTAAATTGATTTTCGGAAACATCGTCTTCTACAAATGTAACAATCATTAATTAGTTGAAATAAAAAAATTTAGCATTCCTTGACAACGCCATACATCACACACACATCTGGATTTAGATAACGTTAAACTTACTTTTTCCCCAAACATAACTTCTACCTCTCAACCTCTGGATCAAGGAATATCCAAACCATAACCAATCCAACCATAAGAATACTCTGAAATTGAGACGTTTGGAAACTATTCAGATGCTCTTGGACAGCATATTCGTCTAAAATAATTGTATTTGAAGAAAGATGACGGAAAAAGGGTTTTCACATGTGAATGATCTCACTATCCATGATGAGCTACAAATGATACAATTTAAGTTAAAACAAAAACAAACGTTATAATTATATAATTTTTTTAAAAAATGAAAGTCGTAATTATTAAATATGTATATAATTTCAATAATCAAAAAATAATAATAATAATAATATGTATGTATATTTTGAGTACTAAATATTAAATAATACAAAATATGTATTTGTAATAACATATTACATGTAATACAATTTAAAATAATTTCATTAAATATGTATGTTATTATGTATGTCTAATAGAATAACACTATTACGCGATAAGGAACCACAATCAGTACAGTAATACCTTATCTTTTATTGGAAATTGTTTTCATGCCAATTTTTTAGAAATTAAAACGGCCATTACTTAGAAACTGTTGATCGAACATGAATGTATAGTGCATTGAAATTTTTAGAACAATATTTTTTACAAAATGGCTATTTTGAAAATTTTGCAAAGTGAAAAAGTAAATTTTTTTTTTTCAATAATTAAGGGATAAAAAAATAATCATTTTTCTCTACATATGAATGTGTCCCACTGACCGAAAACATGATTGAAAAAAAAAGTAATAATTATGGAGTTGTATAACACTGTAGGACACCGTGTATAGAGCCTGGTTTTGCTGTAAATAGGCAAAAGTGAGCGAGATTTAATGTACAAACGTTTACATAAGGAAAACCAATAGTACGAGTATAAATATGTTTGGAAACGGTCGACTTAAATGAATGCTTCGGGTGCTAAACTTTCAGAATAGTGTTCATCATTATATAATAATGGACATCAAATATGTTTTATACAATTTTATAGACTTTAAACAGAATTAGTATTTTATTGATTCAAACCAGTGCTTACACGTGTTTCGTAGTGCCAGCTACTTTATGAATTTGCCCACATCTATTTCAAATAGTTTTAAACCTATCGAATAGTTCAAATGCAATCAATTATCAAATAGTTCGATAGTAACTAGTCGGTTGTGTCCATCATTAATAAACGTACAATACTTTACAAAGATACATATTGTTATAAGTATTAAATAGAAAGTGAAAATGTAGAAAATTCACAGTGGAAAATGGTGGCATGTTTACGGTACATATGTTTGTTAATATTAAATTTTGTTTTTAAATTGTTTCCCAATCGAATTTCGTGTCAGGAGACACCTCTCTCTATTCATAATATAAATATGAATGAAAAATTTGTATTTTCGTCCCATAATCGTAACAAAAGTAAAATAACTTTATTTGTTCACTTTTCGAAATTTTCAAAATAGCTAATTTGTAAAAAGGCAAATACAAATTTTTCTTTTTCTAACGATTAACAGGCGATAAAGTAAAAACGTAATTTCACTCTAAATGTGTGTCTGACCTGAAAGAAAATTCTAATGGAAAAAAAAAAAAAAATTAAGTAATGACAGGGATATAAAAATCAGCGGAACACGGCGGGAACACGCTGTATTAAATATAGGAATATGCCGACGTCCTCCCGCGACAATATGGAACACGGTTGCAGTTTACCGCAAATGTAAATACGCAACTATATAATATTATACAACAATAATGCGCACAGCCCATAGGTGCGTGTGTGCAATATATTATATAGGGGTACCTGGCAAAACGGTTTACGCGCGCGCCGGTAAAATTGAATTAATTAAACCGCCGGTAGTTTGCGTTCGGATTGCTTAATCAATGTGCGCGCTCCAAAGATGGCGGCGACGGAGTACAGGCGAACAGCGACCGTGCGTAAGAGCTACCGTAGCTATACAATATAATATATAAGTATATAATACTGCAGCATTATTATATTGTTATTGTATATACACGATACGGCCCCGTTGGTGCCGATCCGTACACGGTATTAAAATAAAAGGAGCACCATCGCCGCCGCCGCCGGGATATTATAATACGCGCGACAACGAGCGGGCGGCGCGCGCACACGCCGCCGCCGGTTCTCGCTATAATAATGTACCCATCACCGACCCTCGTGCCCGGATTAACGCCGCCGCCGCCGCCGCCGCTCGGTTTTAATTATACGCCGCCTTAAAACACAAGACGCGAGCCCCCGCCACCGCGTATTTTTCGCACCGCGTCCCACCGTCCCCCCCCCCCGCGAACGTATAATATATATTATTACGTTATGTGCCCGCGTTAATTTTAATTAAACAGGGCGCGCGGCCGGCAATTAACTAATGAATTACGCAACGGTGCCGGTGGCAGCTCCGCGGCAGTATACATTATAATAATACAGGCACTAGGTAGGTGTAGGTATATAAAACGCCCGCGACTCTATAGTAATAAACACGCTTTTACAACCCATTCGGCGCCCCGGGCACGCCGCCGCCGTATCATCGCGACGGGCTCTCTCGGGCGCGGGACGACGGCCGCCGACGAGACGTCCCCGAAGGACCCCGACGACACCGTTAAACCCGTTTAAAACGATACCTATATGTATATATATATATATATATATGTATGGCTTGATAGCGGTTTTATCCCTGTTTTATAATATTTCGGATAAAGTAATTTTACGTACGCATTTAAAAACCGTTGTTAAAGAAAAACGTTTCTGAGCAGAGTGTTGTAATATAGTTGTATAGCTCATGCCAAAACGGCCGCGCCGAAACGGTCGGCTCCGAGGGTAAAAGCATTGAGGGCTGCCAAAGTACGCCGAAATCCAAGAAGAAGAATTTCTTATAAAAGTATACAAATTGGTGTTAAATATTTTTTTTTTTTTATTTGAAAAATATATTAACAAATTAAAAACAATTATAATTTTTAACTTACAAGACTTTTTACATGATCATCTGCACAGAATTATTGCCTTAGTTATATTATTATTATTTACAAATATAGAAAAACCAATATTCCTATGCGTACACTACCTATATAAGATATAAATTATAATATAGGCGCCTCTATTAAATCTGCTGAAAACAAATTTCCTTAATACGCACACGTTAAACATAAACGATAAATGTTTATTTTCATTTTGCTCTTCTACCAAAACACGTGTATGTAAGTATTATATAAGTACCTAAACGGCTATACATAATGTATAAACAAAAACGATGGCTATGGAGACATAGATTATTCAAATACTATAACGCCTCCTGGCGATGTCAATGTGCATTTGCCTAAAATTTTCATTGTAATAAACTGATAACGTAGTGTTTGGATAATATCATTCGTAAAGATTAAAGGGTGAATATTTAGAAAATATTCGTTACGTAACAACTCCCCTTTCTTTAAAAAAAAAAACTTCACGAGCAGATTAGACCAAAACTTTGCTTAAACTTTTTGACTTTCTCCTGTTACCTTCTCCCAGTGAAAAATTTCATACATAAAATAAAATATTTTGTGACAAAATCGAATCTATTCAATAAATTACCAATTATTTTCTTGTGTGTCCACAGTAAGTAAAATCCTACTCTACAGAGTACTCAATAGACTGTGTATCCGTTTGGAAACAGAAAACCTTAAAAACTGATGCATCGTAGCTTGTCACCAACATTCTTCATTTTTATATTTTCTAGTTAGTTATAAATAGATAAACCTATAGACAAATAAAATTAACCACCAAAACGCTTCCACATATATGTAAAACCTTTTATTGATCAATCAATTATTAATTTATACAAAAATTATATTTTTACACAATATGGGGGATTAATTTTGTCCACTTTACAAAACGGTTATTATGGATTAGACAGATATAAAAATTGATTCTGTTCAGTTTATAAAACAAAAAATACTAGATATACCTGATAATTTTTTTAATAATAAATGTGCAATTACATAAAAATTGTGCTACTATATCAGACGTCATAGTACCTACCTAAATCTCTAAATTTATTCATATTATAATATTATAATATACTACTGTAGTATTATAAAATTGTAATTTTTTGATGTCTGTGTACTTTTTCAAATAAAAATTAAGATTTATGAAAAAAATTGTCGATTTTTCAAAGTATATAGATTAATAATCAAACGAAAATAATTAAATTAAACTACGGAAATTAAATTTTTGGAGATATAATTTGTTGAAATGAAAATACGTCATTTGAAAATATATTATAATAATTATACTGTACAATGCATATTATAATATATTATTTGTGCAAATCGCATTATCTTACTTTAGAACTTTAATCACATCATAATATATCACCTATATATTGTATAAGTATTAAGTATATCATGTATACATACATTTTTGATTAATATATGGATTTTTTGTGGGACAATATCTTTTTTAACTGAACCATATGAAGTTATTGTCGAATTTTCCCCAAAAATAGAAACTATTTCACTCTATTGTGTAATTGTGTCTGTTATACACTGTGTAAATTCTTTTGTCATGAACCAGCTAATTGCTGGTAATGGAACGACTATTTTTGATTTTCAAATGGCAACCTATATTATATATTGAAACTTCACTAACCATTGTTATCCGTTAACAATAGTTTATTTTCTTGTTTAAGTCAGAAAAAGTACAAATTATTTATCATTAAAATATATTTTCCAACTTTTTTTTTGTACTACATCACGATGGCATTATAGACATGATATGGCCTTTATGTCCGCCTCTCGGAAATGGAGTAACCAGCTTACATAAAAAATTAAATCTGAATAATTCGAAAAATCCAGATAAGAATTTTACTCGGATAGTTGGACAATTCTGATATTCGGATTTCATATTCATCTCTAATGTAAACATTACGTACTCCTATTTGTGTGTGCCAACCTAAGCTTGTTGTATTTAATTTCTAAATCTGAATTCAAATTTTGAAAAATAAAAATACAATTCATAATTTCTTGAGGAAATACTTAAAAATGACAATGGTAAATATTACTTACCCCTATATTATACATTTTAAAATTAGATCCTCAATTTAAATATTTGTTAAATTTTCATTATAATAGAATGGTAAAGTTGGTATACTTATAATAAATTAATGTATAACTTTTATTAATTAATGTTACCCTAGGTTTTACCTATGTATCTACATTATATACGGTATCTAATGTGCATTATTATTGTTCCAAACAATCCATATTAATTCAAATTATATAATTAGATACTAAAATCTAAAAACAATAATTGTACTATAAATGTACTATATCATATTGTGTTGTATCATAATATAAATGCGATCATGTCCCATTAGTAGACAAAAATAACACACCCTATGATTTGTGCAGTTTTTATAATTTATCAATACAAGTTATAAACTACAATAGTATATGGCTTATAGACAATAGCCAAAAGTATTACACATAATATTGTCTTTAGGAAATAAAAATTAAAAGGCTAAATTGATACTAATTAATGCTTTTGTAACAACGACGTTTATTTAGACGGTAACGAAAATTCGAGAGGTTAATTTTAAATTATAACCCAAAAGTCAAAAACGTTTTATTTTATCTTTATTTATAAATCTGTACAAAAGTGACCATGTTTATGGCACGCCCAGTGAACTGTAAGTCAAATAATTCGATTACATCGGTGATTTATTATTGCAATCCCTTTTCTAAAAGAGTCGGGGTTGTGGTTAATCTGCTGGACTAAACTATATATATGCAACTCAATATATAGATACCTATATATAGGTATATAGCATATATTTATAGTACAGAATACATAGTTATCTAATTAAATTCAAAATGTATACCCCTGTACAATAATTACTTTATAACGAAAAAAAAATTACAACAATGTCCTAATTTAGTAAATATAATTATAATAAATAAAGGAAACGTTTATTTTCAGTTATTTCAGACCTAATATCAGTACATTATTAATGTTGATTATTATTATAAATTAGATATTATAATAATAATGTTGGATTAAAAACTATAAATTGATGATAAATATTATATTGTAGTCAATAAATTATGTCATAGTGATACGACTCGTGCAAAATATTAAAACCACGAAGTCGGGGTAAAATGGCACCTATAATTTTTTAATTGATTGTTAAGAATTTCAAACAAATTTCTGGACAAGTTTTTAGGCTTTTGAAACAGACTAAATAAAAATAAAAAGACAATGTTCTCTCTATTTTTCACTTTAAATATTTCATTAATATGTTGAAACATTTTGACTTAAATAAATAAATTAAAAAATATATAACATATACATGAATATAAAGGTAGTTGTTAAGTTTTATATTAGTTCATATTTTAGATTCTGAGCAAAGAAACTCATGGTTCTACAAAGGTAATTTTTTTTTTTATCTGTGCGCAACTTTTCTACCAAAAATCTTGCTCCGATTTTAAGGTGTGGCACCTTTTCTGAAAGGAAATTGGTGTAGGGAAGTACTTAAAGAAGGTCGTTTTTCGATTTTCTAAAGAGTTTTCTCATCAAATGTGAAAACCCGTAAAAAACGGAAGAAAAACGGGAAAATATATGAAATATATTAGTAAAATATTTCGGCCTTTTTTTCCTATGAACAACTTTTCTACCAGCAATTTTGCTCAGATTTACAATGATACCACTTTTTCTGAAAGTAAATCTGACTGGAAAGGTAGTTTAAGCAGGTAATTTTTCGATTTTCCCAAGAGTTTTCCCAGCAAATGTGAACAACCGGGAAAAACACGGAAAAATCGATATATTAAATAAATATTATTAAAAAAAAATATATAATGCCTATTTAATAATTTTACTATAATATGACATATATATTGTTGACAAAGTATCACTATCAACTGAACTGATCAAAATTGTTTTTTTTCACTAGCAATGGTTCATCGTTGCTTACAGGTATACGTTAAATTACCTATCAGAGTGGCTGCACCCGTTTCCATTATCCTAGGACAGCTTTTTGTGTTTAAATTTATAGAGAAATATCAGTACATTATAAATAATGTTTAAAAACTGATATTAGATTTATTATAATATTTTTAACTGTATACTGGGTGATTCACTATATGTACTCACCCCATGTTTTTGGTTAAATTTTGCGTATATTCAAATTTTGATTTTTGTAATTTTTAAGTGTAGTTAAAGCCAATGTTATCGAATACTTAAGTTTTCCGTAACATTTAATGAGTAGGCCTCCTGTAGTAATACCAACTTTGGTTTTTCAAATAAGAATCCATATTAAAAATTCCATAGATAGACGGAGTATTACTTTAAATACATTTTGGTGTTAAAATTGTTAAGTTTCCGTCAAGATATTTCACTTTTAAGTATAGGGGGACAGTAGTGGAGCACTAATAAAACGCCACACCGCGCGTCATGCCACCATAAAAATGATAATCCACTACTCTCCCCCAACTTAAACTTAAAATTGAAATATCTCATTAACGGGTAGACGAAAATCAAAAATGTTGACACCAAAATTATTTTAAAGTAATACTCCGTCTATTTATGAAATTTTTAATATAGAAATGAGGTGAGCACGCTTATTGAATCATCCTGTATAGTGAAATTATACTGGACCGACAGCTAGATTAATTTATCAAATTATATACAGCAAACAAAATTGCAACGATTTTCCCGCAATCCGCTAAATTATGGTATCGTTTAATTCCCACAATAATTGTTCTTGCAAAGTTAATTCTGACAACGCCTTATTAGTGTAATTTAATTACAACATGTTATCTACACTCCTATACCTATATAACTGTGCATAAAATTAACATGAAAAGTGAACTAATATTTTTTTTTTTTTACAATTAAATAGTACCTTTAATTAAGTATCTTTCAATAGAATTGTTTTATTTAAATTTAAATTTTTTGTCGCCTAAAAACCTATTATCTAATTTGTAAATTTTAATCCTCCTCTTATAAAAATTCACTATATAAGTATAGTACATTATAGGATTAATTAGTAATTCACAATCTATCTCGCCCCAACAGTATCGTGAGAAAACCATAGAATCTGAAAAAGATAGTTTGGAAAGAAATGCTGATTGCAAAATACAATAATCTCCGATAAATAATAAAATAACATTTCTTTTTACTTTTTATTTTATAAAATTGTATAATATTTTTTGATATCACAAAATGTTATAGCTATAACGGCAATTCGAGTTAATCCGACACGGGGCCAACATAATGTTCCCAAATGATTTAGCGAGAACTAACCTAAAATGTATTGTATTTAACTGTTTTAATCTTCTATGGTATAAACATTGTCAAATTAACAATGTTAATATTATATTATTGTAATAAATTAACAATATAATAATATATGGTTATAATATTGCCACAAGTGCCAATTGAATTTGGATACATTTATAGTCTATATATGTATAGAATAGTTCCCTGATCGATCAAAATCGAAGTGATAACTAATAATTATCTACATATATTAACGTGCCAGTTTAGCGGAGGGGGATCAACTTTTAACCAAAAACAAGTCTAACTTAACCTATAGTTTCCCCTCGATCCCTTACATAAATATTTTAAAATATATTATATACTATATAGGTGTACATTTATATTATAAATTAAAAATACAAATAGGTTCATCGTACACCGTATATTTACATCCATAAATTTTATTTGTACATATAATATGCATAGCCAGAAACTGAATATTCAACTGAATGGAAAATATATATTTATTATGTAAAATATAAAATACATATAATATATACAGAGAAAAAGTTATGGAAATCGCTTTTGAACATTCTTTACGAATGACGTTTAAAACCATGTAAAATACTGTCAATGGGCACTTTTTTCCGACCCCCGATATAGGTATACGAACATTTCCACGAAAATAAAGTGGGTAAAGGCTATTTGCCGGAAATCCGTTTTTATGGAAGGTCCAGCGGCGTTTTTACGATGTCCATACATCTCAATTTTTATCAAGTTATGTCACTCTACGTTTATATATTTCATTTTACCACTCCTCGCCCTCCCCAACCAAACACGGTATGATCAAGGTGGCGTCAGCCAGGGGCTCGCGAGGGTGCCGCGAACCAGCGCTATCCTATAGTGACACCACCCTATGATCCATTGCGCGTCCGAGTGCAAGAGAGGGTGTTTTTCGAAGCTAGTTTTATGGCCAACACTCTGGTTAACTTGGTTATGCGCTTGTGTAAGTGAAAGTTACAAATACAAATGGATGACCGTTGACTCTTAGACAGGGGAAATAGTAAAAATAACGAGGACGAACAAACAATATTTGATATTTCACCCAGAAAAAAAGTTAATTGAATTTAATATCGTTGTATTAAATTGAATTTGCAGGATCATTACATGCGTACTCATATAAATCACAAATCGAAATAACGCTATTATAACTTGTTAATTATAAATTATTTTCATCTCTATAGTATACGCGTTTTTCATCTCATAAATATTATTTAAATATTTTACATTATTATATAGGTCAAATTATTGTATTGGTACTATTGTTGATTTTATAATATACCATTATGGCACCATTTGTTTTATAATATTATAAAATCAATGGTATTATCCATGGTAGGTAAGTAGGTTTCAAAATTATAGAATCGGCTTGGTTAGATAGCATATTTTTATAATTATATATTTGTTACCATGTATATTTGAATACAATTTAACTAAAATAAATAGTATGAAGATTATTAAAACTATACTAAGTATACCTATACCTATAGAGTATATATATATAGGTTAGGTATAGGTACCTAAAACTATTAATATAACTTTGATTTTTTTTTTTTTAAGCAAAATAGTACATGATTTTATTAAACAAAATCAACGATTTATTTTAAACGTTTATTTTAAGATTACCAGTAGGTTAGGACAAACTATACTGAAAAGTGAAAATATTATCGAAAAATGGTCAAAAATATTACAATTTATAATACTAACATGATGTTAATTTATTTATTTTTTATTCCTTAGATTAGTACAATAATCTTGATGGACGCCTGTCAAATTGTACAAAGTGGGTAAATATATTATCTATCTGTATTCTACGAAAATATCCGGGAAAAATTTCCGAAGGTAAACATTTTACGGGGAAAAAATATCTCGAAGAAAAAGGAATATCCGAATAAAAATTAAATTGTGAGTTTAGTTTTTATTGGAATAATAAAATATGATTATTGTGTATTGAATATACTAATAGCAAGAGAACTATGGACAACTTTATGGAATATGTCTCATTAACTCTAATAAATATTTTAAGTTATAAATTGTCTTGATAAATTTACTCAAATGTGTATTTAGTCTTATTTTCTAACAAACAAACGATGTTTATGACTTTTTCTACGATTAGGTACTATTATTTTAATGTAAATTAATAATTAATATTATCTACTAACGATTTTTTTTTTTTTTTAGGTCAAATATGATATATTAAATATTTAAAATTTAATTTTGCAGAATGTTGAACATAAATAAATTTTATAGATTTAATTAATTTTTAATTCGATTCGATTTTTACATTAAACAAATATATAAAGTATTTTGAATATTTTTTTTTTTGGTATTTCTGACATAATTTCCTCCGGACATTTTTATTTAAATTCGTACATATCATGTGTGGTTTAAAAATTATAAAACTTCATTCAAATTTATGATTGTATATTAGTTCACCTATAGTATACTGTAATTATACAATTTTATTCGAGAAAATTATTTGTTTAATTTTACATTTTTACTAGTTTCTTTTTTAGAAACATAGATTATAGATTTGTAATATTCAATATTTTTTTCAATACAGTTATAAAATATGATTTTCTCAAGTAAATTTTTCTGGCATTTATAAAAATAATTTTTAAAATAGTTTTAATTTGATTTATTTTATATTTTACGGTTTCAGAGCAAAGCGATAAATGTATTGGTTTTACTATTACGTGTGTTTTTTTTTTCTATCGGTTAATTAATTTTTTCCCTGAAATGGCAGAAACCTTGTTTGAATCGTCAATTGGAATCTATGGGTAGCACATTTTGTCTAGTAGGCACATTTGGGACGTCATTTTTTTATTTTCCTAATAGTTTTCTTATATATATATTTTTAAAAACCCGGAAACAGAAGAATCGAAACAATTACGGTGTAACGGTTTACATTACAATTTCCATAATTTTGTTTTTTGTTGTAATTCAGCAAAACTACTCGTTAATAATTAAAAATTTCACCCATAATTATCGAAAATATATCTTATAGAGACGTAGTACCATTTTCAAAATTGTCAGATATTTACAAGTTTTTGTGGTTTTTATTTAAAATTACTAATAAGATTAATAGTTAAATAGGCAAAAATCAAATATAAAACAACTAATGGGTGTCCCACGAAGATTGCGATATCTTCTGATACAATGAAGATATCCAAATTTTGGTTTATTTTTATCTAACTCACAGAGATAATGATTACAAATATTCATATTTCAATTAAATTTAGGTATGTGTTTTGATAAATCAATTTTAAAAAATAAGCTGTTATTTTATTAGTTTGGACAAGTTTGTCATTTTAGAGTTTATTTTTTTGAAAATTATGACTTATTAAATTTTTATTTTCATTAAACTCATGATTTTTTATAAACATATACATTTTTTAGAAAAAAATTATGTATTAAACATAATAATGTTTTAATGAACAAAACTTATTAGAAAACAACATTAGGCGATTTAAAAGACTACTGTGATATTAAATTACACTATTTTTCTCTGAACTCAAAAAAAAAATCATGAAAATAATAAGTTAATACGTCAAAACGTTCAAAAAATGATAAAAAGTAATTTTTTTTTAAATTTGTTTACCGAAACATAAATTGTTGTAAGTAATATGAAATCCAGAATTTGAAGTTGATTTATCTATTATTGTATATTATGTTTGTTTTTATGTAGTATCTATGTAATTATTTATCACTGATCTTTAAAACTCGGTCATTCTATATAGTTAAATGAACTTTTCGTTATAATATATACCTATGATTGCTATTCATAATTATTATTATTGTTATAATTATTTACAGTCGCGTTTTACATTTTGACTGTGATAAATCTGATGTTAAATTTTTAATTCGAAACCGGTCGTGTAATACACTTATCATAATATTCCAGGTGACGCATTTATTCATTTATTTATTTGTTATTTTTGTATATACATTTTTTATTTATATATTTATTTACGAGTATTAACCATTTTAATAATTTCGTTTTTACTTTATTATTTTATTATTCATTATATTTATCATTTTTTCTTTATATTTTTTTACTTAACATAAGTTATTAATTAAATTTAAGATAAGTATTAAATTTAACCAATTATTCAATTTCTGATATTTAATTCACATCTTGTAAACGGGAGTTTACTCCGAATAAATAAATAAATGATAAAATTGTACTTAGTGATCAAGAACAAAAACACAAAAATTAAGCGTAATGTATGTATTTTTACAAACTTTTTATGTTCACATTTTGTCATAAGGGTTTCAAACTTAAATTTTGATAAAAATTGTAAAGTTACAGCATTTAAAAACATGTTTAACCAAATTTCGCTCAAAATCGTATTTCGTTCACAATGATTTATTATTTCACACAATTGTATACTAAATAACTTGTTATTTATACTATGATATAATCTTTATACATTTAAGAAATTAATATTTAAAAAATAATTGTTATCAACGATTTTTCATTACGTTCGAAAAACGATTCTGCGAGTGGAAGCCAAAACTAAAATATTAAAATATGTTTGCTTTAATTTCCTCGATTTTAAATGAGGATATACAGAATGTTTTAAACATTTTACCACGTTCAAAAAAATTTTACTCCAGTAACCTGTGAAAATGTCTTATCTCTACAAATATTTTTAACCGAATTAAAACAAAACATGAGCGTCTCCTGGGAAGGGGGACAAGAAGGGACCCCCTAGGTTTTCAATACTTATATTCTGTAGCCTCAAGTTCGTCATCCTTAATTTTTATGATTACTATGGTGAAATACAGTTTTAGAACCTATGACAAATATATTACAAGGTGTATAGGTAGATATCTATCAAGTTAACAAACATATTTATTCATTACTAAAAATATTCGATAATCATCAAAAGAACGCTAATGAAATTTTTCAAATGTTATTTATTGAAGCTGAACTAATCGCCACTGCTATAGATAATTGTATTACATGTTCAAGAATGGTAAAAAACAGTCATTAAAAGCAAATTATAAAACTGAAAGTTGTTAAGATTATTACCGAGTATCAATTTTTATACGATATTTTGATTCAATTACACAATCCATAAAAGAACATTTTAAAAAAGAAAATAATAATGCTCTTTATTACAATATCTTCACTCCGCAAATTTCAAACAATTCGAAAAAAAATATTCTTCAAGAGCATTGAGTGTACGATTTCTATAAAATTGATAATCTACAAGCTGAAGCAGAAAGTTGGTACAATTTTTGGCAAAATCAGGACTGCCAAGACATTAACTTTATTAATTTGTCAAATAGTAACAGTACATTTTTCCCAAGAATAGCAATTGCTTTGAAAATATTTATGTCCTTACCAGCTACAAGTTATACAGCAAAATGTTCTTTTAGTACTTTAAAGCGTTTAAAACATGACTTTGATCAACGATGGGTGAACATAGACTGAGTTATTAATAACCTCAAATGTGAGGCTATACATATTAAGTGTTCATTGCAAACAAGTAAATTCAGAGAAAGACTAATTAATTGAAAAAGCACTAACAAAATTTGGTAGAAAATGTCCACGTATATTACAATTAGTATTTAACAAAAAATAATAAATTTAAGTAAAAATACCTATAGTAATTATGATGAGTTAAAGTTAGGAATTTATTGTATAAAACAAAATCGTCATTTATTTTTTAAATTATGTTTGCCCCCTTCCTCCTAGAAAAAAGTCTGCGAACGCCCATACAACAAAATAACAAAATAATTCAAAACAATCTTCTGATACCTACAAAATATCAATTTTCGGTCATAGGTATTCTATTTCTCATAGTATATTATTAGACTCTTCTTATGTATTACCACCTCCTCTCTTATATTTATTTTCAAAATATTCGTCTCGCCACTCGCAAGGCTCGTGAGCCACCCGCCACCGCAATAAGTAATTTAACCTAGCCTTATCTAACCACTGTAGATACGTGGTACCTATTAAGAGCATATTATTATTAATGAAAATAATATGCGCCTTGCCATGCATGTGAAGTATAAACCATAAAGACAAAGGGACGGTTAGAACTAGCGAACATTTTCCGAAGAAATGTGGACTGGAGAACGAGATTCATGTGAGAAATAAAAGCGAAAGAGAAATGATATAGTATATAGTATAGTATAGTAGCAGCGACTATATAATATACGTAAACCGAGAACAGTGATGCTTTGCCCGTTCTATCTGCAGCCGCGGCCCGGCTGCTGTCATTCGCAAACGAACGTTAAACGAGCCGCGTTTGCCGTTGCAATTAAAAACGTTCGACAGTGGGGTGCGGTCAAAAGGGTGGCGCAGTCACCGCACTCTCCACCCGGTAATTTGATCAAGTCCAATGTTAGTTAACTACGAAATTCGCAAACACCACCATCGCCGGCACCCGGTGACTCCCTTTTTATTATACATGTATACAACATAATAATATATACAACAACGCCCGACCGACTACGGCTCGTAAACCAAATACAAAATCAGCGACAATCAACGAAAACTATGCACATAATTCTATTACCATAATTACAATGCAAACAACGAAATATCATGGCGTTACACGGGACGAAACGCAATAGTGTCGAGGGTGTCGGAAATGGCGTTTTTTTTTTTTTTTCACTCTTTTTATGCATATAATATTAAACAATGGTTGGATGGGTTGTGTAGTTCTCTTTCCGTACGTGTATACTCATTACTCGTACACGGCACGTACAAGTCTTTAATAGATTCGTAACAACATCATAACCCTATTAAAATATTCGCAATACATTCGCTATTACTACTACTACACTATTACAACTACAATTTCTCTGAAATTTCAGGTGGATCTGCAGTCCCCTGAGCCCTACTATAGTATAATACGCCTTTATCTGTTTTGCGTAGATATTTGCTTAGGTTAACTACACGAAATATTGTTGGGAATCCATATTTGTACCGTATACGTAAGTATAGGTTTGGTATGTATAGAAATAACAGATACCCAACTCAAGCCATATAATGTTTTGTATGTATTAATATTTTCCAGGGAGACATGTTTCCCTCTTGTCCTCTACTCGAAAAACGTGCATACCTACTATATAACCCTTTGAATAGGCTAAATCAAAAATAGTGTTCTATAACTATTCAACACTAAAAAGTTTAAAAAATGAGAAATATCAAATTTTTTTTTTAACCACATTTATAATTATATTAAATTAATGAAAATATTTCAGCCTACATATAGGGATGGAAATTAGTCACTTAACGTCACTTTTTAGGTATTCTCATACAATTTTATAAACAATTATTATTATATTAATATTTATTATAAGATATTGGAAACTTATATTTTTATAATTTGCTATGTGGTGAAAAAAAAATTTAATGTCTTATACAAGTTTAACCTAATACTACCAAAGACTGGCATATTTTTAAACAATTGATTTAGACTTTCAGTTATAATTAAAGTTGTTATTTATCTTTAAATTTCCACTGAACTCATTAATAAGTCTTAACCTATCATACCATTATATCAATCCTAACCTATCATAATATTATAATTATTACCTACTATACTACTACCTATTATAAACTACTACTATTGATATTAAATAAGTGTATTTTTTGTTAATGTAGGCTACTCTTTTTTGTATAGAAGTAATTTTTTAGTCACTTAATTGTAAATTGTAGTTACTTTTCTCACTTGTTTTCAATAATTTGATAATTATTTGTTACATAGCCATCTCGTGTTATACTCGTGTATTATATAATTAGATTATACTATGTAAGTTATACTGTTATAACTTAATGAAGTTTGCGAGCTTTCCGTAGTTCTTTAAAATTAGTTATTTTAAGATTTGCTATGCACATCAATAATAGTAGTGCAATAAACCATTTGTATTGAATGACTAAGATAATGTACTAGGTACCAAAATAAAATACAAAAGTTTTAAATTTATAACATTGCAAAAAGTGAAAACTCAACTGTAAGTTTATGAAATTATTAATTTACATTATTGTGTACACACTAGAAATCTGTTTTTCGTTAATAAATTTTTAATGAATAATTATATAGGCCTAATAAACCTGAAACTTCCATGTTGGGTCGCAAACAAATTTCAATATCAGAAATATTGATCGTATTTTAAACTTTATTGGACGACAGAAACTTTTTTAATATCAGCTATAATACAAAATGTTATATTCTTAAGATATAAAACTCGAAAACATAAATTAAATATTATGTGATGAAGCAAATGAAAAGGAAATTTCGTCTTAGAATGAACCTCTTAAACTGTCAAGCATTTCTTTCAATCAAATAGTTGTACCTACGTAGTATCTAAGTAGGGACCAAATAAAAACTACGTACAAAACTAAACGGAAAAATTAAATGCCGATAAATAACTCAAAAATGGCCAAAATACCTTTAAAAACTATGAAAGGTTGAATATAAGTTTCCTGTCAAAAATGTCAAGTTCCTTAGAATGTTTTTAACTGAATTACATCAAAAACAAAATTTAAAATAATAAAACCATTATTTTCTTAAACTTACTGTCTCGTTCCTCTTACGTTTTTTTCGGCTTTTCTCGATTATTCAAAAAACTATATATAAAATCATAGAAAGTGACATTTTAAGATAACTTTAGTATACTAAAAGACTTTACCAGCATTAATTCTAGCCCAGTGCTCTAGAATAGGAATAATTGTATTTTCAAGATTTATCTACAATTAGTATTAGAAAATAAAAAAGGAAAAAAAAAAGCTTATTGAGGCCTTGCAAAAATGGCTGCACAGAACATCGATATTTCTAAGCCTGAGTATATTATGTAGATCGGTACTCGATATTCAAAATGTCTGTTTTATCACGATTGGACAAGTATAATTTCTGTTACAGCTAATTTCTCAGAAATTAATAAAACAGTATATCAACGTGTCTCACTGCCCCCCCCCCGATCTACAATTTATTGATATCTATATAAAACATGATTATGTACGTAGTTAAAATAAATAAATGTAATATTTTATCGTGGTTGAAATATGGACAAAATAAAACGTGAGTTTTTTTTTTTGTAAATTGAAATAGTGCTGCCATCTATCTAACTATCACTATAGCAGTGGTTCAATACTTATTAAAAGAGTAACGTTGTGTTATCGACAAGCTTTCTATATGTTTCTCATAATTGCAAATTTTAATTCTCACTCTAAACCTTATACCTACTACGGTTATAGATCACGGTTCTATCTACAACCGTAACTTATACTAATAGACTGGCCCTCCCTCCGTATAATACTGTATACGTTACGAGCTGCAATCAAACAAAACAATGATGTGGTGAAACTTGACGTTAAGTGTATCACTCCATACAGTTATTATTGTATTAGAATCGGTAAGTAATCACATTGCATGTTATCTAGAGTTTTTTGGACATCCCTAATATTATTTTTATTTTTTTATTTTTTTTATGACTTTATTTTGAATGCATCTACAATGTCGATATTATCTATATTAACATACTGATACTTATACAACTTCAAATATGTTGATCAGTACCGATTACTGGAACAGACCACACAAATTATAATCCATTTTTATTATAAGAAATAATTTAAGATATTGATAATAACTACTAAAAACAGCATTACACTAAAATAAAAACGATTAGTAATTAGTAATTCTAACGATACAAAATTGTCGATGTTTAACAATTTAAAATTTGTTGGGTTGAATTCAGAAAAGATTTTATCAGTTTTACACGATATTTGTAGGGAATAATAATATAATTGTGTTGATATGAGTATTGCGTAGTGTATTGTAGTTGTATTGATAATAATATTTATAAAATTAATAATTTAACTCCCTATATTCTAAAAATATTTTATTGGTCTGATTAAAAACTAGTATCTAGAGCCAATCACCGTGGTGTTTAATAATAATGTTAAAATTACATCCAAACTTTACGTTTTTGACAAATAAAACCCAAAAAGAAAAAAATAAGTATTTTCTATGTTAAGAATATTCATTTGGTACTATACAATACATTATAATGCCTAAGAACAAATCAATTTCATCTTATATAGTTGGAATTTATGTAGTTAATACTAATGAATTATGTGATTTATATTTTATGCATGAGACTGATTTAAAGTACAAATGATTTTTCGTTCAAGTATCAAATTTTAAGGCAATTGTATTGTTGTGTCACAAAATATTGTAAACTTTGTATAATTTATATTATTATATTTATTTGCCTACTTATTTCATTTAAACCACTTGTGTATATATAATATATTTTTATGAGCTCAACTTATTTTGTTAATTTTTGAATTCCCAACCTACCTACTTTTTTTGTAGTAAAATGATACGGATTTGAAGAGATAGATATAGATTAGCCACAGTGGAATTGTATTGGGTACCCGTTCGATTTTAATGTGAGATTTCTAATCATTATGGTACTATATATTAATCAATGACAAAATTGATGACGCCGATTACGCGCGTACACCAAAACGAAAACGTGACTTATATACCGGCCAAACGACGAGGTAGCATCTAACGAGCGTATAGTGGTTAGGTATGTGGGGAATAATAAGTTCCTACACGAGAGTAGCAAGTAAACAATTTGGTACATACGTTAATTCCTACAAATGTGATGCGATAATTACTACACGAATATAAAAAGTTACATACGCAAGTTCCTATATAGTAAACATAAGATGCGTATGTTAGTTCCTATAAGGTAGAAAAATTATACACGTAAGTTCCTGCACGGTAAAAAAAAGTTCAAATGTCAGTAAGTGTATACTTATGCTATATTATGGATTAGATGTTTATAATTATTATTAAACTATTATTTCATATATTAAACGTACTCAAACTGATGATGATAATGTCTTAAAAAAAAAATCGCATAATACATTTCATAAACAAATATAAAATCATTACATGTCTTACAAAAAAATTATTATAAATTATATGAGGTTTATTTATGAAACTTAAAAATTTAACATCAATATGGCTATATTGATTAATATTGTTTATTTTATAATCTAAAATTTCGTATAGGATTTTTATTATTCTGTATATAAAAATAAAAAATTAATAAATGAATGATTGTCACGTTTTACATTTTGACTGCACTATACCTAATGATGAATTTTTAATTCAAAACCGGAATATACTTATTATAATACTCCAGGCAACGCATTCATTCATTTATTTATTTCTATTTCTATATTTATTTTATAACTTTGTATTTTCTAATATACTTATGTACTTCAGTTAGTTGTAGTTTAGTTTTTTTTTTTTTGCTAAAATGATTCTCATTTTAGGTGGCTATCTTTTTATTGTTTACTTACTTAAATAGTAAAGTAAATTGGGAAAATGGTAGGAAATGCATCTGCTCTTAATACAGGCTTACAAAATTCATATTGAATATCTTTCCCATCAGGTCCCTTTAAAGCCTTTCGCCTTATAAAACAGTCATCGATAAAATGCAATTCACAAGCATGATCTTTTGCAGATAGGCTCGTGGAATGTTTTCATTCCAAACTTCAATAATTTCCTGTTACAAACAGTATAAATATAAAAAAAATAATAAAACGTTGATCTGTATAAATTCCTGAACTAGGTACCTATGTAACATTCAAATAGTGTTTTTTTTTTTGTTCAATGATTTAGAATATTTCTGTATACATTGAGTAAAATGTACCTATATTAAATAATAAATAGTAAAAGAATATAAAGTAAACCGATGATATAATAAACAATTAAAAAAAAAATATATATTACCTCTGGAGGCTTAAATAATAAAATAGATTTTGAGTGAAGTAGTAATTTATTTGTTTTTCAATGATGTTTAATTCTTTTTTTGTTTTTTATTCTGTGAACACGTTTTCAACCAGAATTCCAATTCTCCAATTGAAAAATAACAAGAAACCTTTTTTTTATTGCATGTTAGATCTAGATTTTTTGCTGTACAATGAATATTTTGTATAGTTTCATGTGTATTTTAAAATTGTCAATCAAGTTTTCAAACAAGTGACGACATCTTATCAATACACCTTGGATGGCACATTACACACAGGATAAAATAAAGTGATAAGAACAAAGTAATTTTATTATCGTACATTAGTCATTTAAAAGCGCCCTCTATATTGACCGTGACGCAAACATACACAGCTCTAGAAGGTCTATGGCTCTCACAACGATCATATGTTACATATACTCGAACTGGATAAAAACAATAATAATAACAAACATTTGTCAACAAAGGATAAAAGTGAATAAATATTACAAAATATCATTCTGTGTTAGTACTTATCCACTTATTTCTTTTTTTATGCTTATCAACATTACTCGCATCTAAGGACCTTTCATAAGTACCTAAGTACCAATTTGCTAGGTCCCACAACGACGGTGTTTGAACTCTCAACTGTCTTGTAAACCAGGGCAGACGATTGAAATAGATATGAGTTCGACCAAAGACAGGCAAATTGGAAGAGTCGAAAGATTAGCTTCACTGGACTCTCTACCAATTGAAGTAAGTAAAATAATGATGTAGGCGAATACGTTACTGAATAAGGTAATAACTTGTATCATTTTATTCTACTCCAGATATTACTTATGATTTGTGATCACATTGATGCTAATACATTGGTACGGTCACTAATATATGTTAATAAACAGTTCTACGATATAATAAGCGATGTTTATTTATGGAAAAAACGAGTAATGCAAAATTTCAATGATTGTGAAGTAGCGTTCATGAGGACGGACACTTATAATTGTAAGGTTACCTAAATGGTAGTCACTAGTTAAAGAAAATAATATTGGTACCTTCATCTCACTTTATCTTAAATTACTCAAATTTTGCAGCAAGTGTATTTAACTGGAGGCAATTTGCCTGGCATACAGAATTGGAAAATGATTGTTGGAGCAATTACAAGGCTAATACTACAAGTACCATTTTCAAGGGAGCTCATTTCTCTGAAGTGGATGCCCTCATTTTGACTGAGGTAATTGATTTTATTTTAATAATAAAAAACTTGCACCTTGCTGTCTTACCAATAGTACATATTATATTCACAGGACAGTAATCGTTGTATATCTGCATCAAGAGACCGTTCCATATGTATCTGGAACACTACAGGTACAGTCACCAACCCTATAGTGCACAAAGCAAATAGCCATACCGGTTGGATATGGGGTTTGAGAATGTATGATGAAAATCATTTCCTTTCTTGTTCATGGGATTCGAATATCAAATTATGGAATATGAAGAATTTCTCAAAAAAAGCAAACCCATTACAGACATTACGGTACATTCATTTTTTATGTTTTTCTGTAATAATATAGTTCTAACACAATTTATTTTATTTATAATACAGTGGTGACTCTGCAATATTGTCAATGACAAGTAAAGAGAATTTTATTGCTGCTGGACTTTATACACGTAAAGTTATAGCCTACGATCCTCGAGAATGTCAAAAACGTTTATTTGAACTAATCCTTCATTCACGTAGTATTATTGATTTGTGTTTAATACAAGATTATTATTTGGTATCACTGAGTGAAGACAAAACTTTAGCTATTTGGGATTTGCGTACACACTCAACTGTTAAATCAATTAATTTAGTTAAAGTAAAAGAAACTCCTATTAGTCAATCAAATTAGTTTTTAATTGTTTTACATGTATAACACTTAGCATGGCGGTAGAATTCCAATGTGTGCTTCCTACTATGAAAATGTACTATTTATTGGTGACAGTAAAAACCATATGTACTGGTTGGACTGTTCTCGTGGGTTATTTAATATTTTAGAGGTATGTGTTTGTTTTTTAATTTTAAATATTAAATTAAAATATCTACCTTTGATTTTTAAATTTCTTCAGACTGTGGAGTTTGTAAGACCTGCAAACAAAACTGCAAGACGCTATAAAATTAATTGCATCAAATGCACAAATTATGGTAGTATTATAACTGGAGGTAATGAAGGAATTATTTACATTTTAACTCCGACAAATCCACCAAAAGTTATTGCCGAAATTAAAGAAACTGGTTCAGAAATCTCTTCAGTAAGTTAATTGAAAGATAATACATATTATTTTTAACTAAAAAATGTAATTCATTTTCAGATTGACTACCAAAACGATACATTAGTTGTTGGATATGTTAATAGTGATGTACAGGTTTGGAAAAAAAAGTGACCATATCTATCTATAATACATGCACTATTTACTAAAGCCTAAAACTAGTTTTATATGAATGAATATTAATATGCCTTCAGTAATGCAATACTGTAATTCCTAATAGACAACAACTACATTGTTTAAGTGTATGATATCTCTTATTAGCTATCTATGGTAATAACGACTATATCTATACTATATTTTATATCTATTTAATAAATGCATTTTTATCAATCAAGTTTGATGAAAATTATGATACTGCAATGGAGAATTTTCAAGCATTATCATTGAACATATATTATTTTCTAAAAATGTTAAATTGTTAAGTGATAATATATATTGCCAGTATAGCATTACTTAGATCAATTATTGGTTAGGTATTTAGTTTCATTTTTAAAAATAGTTGTTTTCTTCACTATATGTTAAAACAAATAGTATCAATAATTATTTTTTATTTTTTTATATGCCATAAAAAATTGTATATTTTTTTTATTTTATAGGCGTCATTTATTAAGATTATTGTTCTTTTAACTTTTCTATGGAATGTGGCAATTTAATATTTTTTTTTAGCAACTTATTACTAATAATTATAATTATTTTATATTTTTATTCTTTGTGACTTTACCCTAACATTCTTGTTCCTCATGGATTATGGCTCATCTCTAGTCAATAATAACTATTAATGAAATAAAACTTTATTGATTTAATTTAATTACTTTTACTCACAAAATATCACGTAAACATTAACATTTAAAGTAGACTAGTAAATTTAAATATATAATCATTAAGATCGTAACTCTGGAAACTAAAATAATACATTTTGTAGTCCAAGTAAATACTACCTACAATATAATTTAAGATTAAAATTTTTTGTTTTTTTTTTATTTGTTACAATAAATTATTTTCTTTGAAAGTTTAAATGTGTATATTTGTATGAATTTATATACTTTAGTTGAACACTTTATATATTTATTACTATTTTAACCAAATTATATATTATGTATTATTTACAGGTGTCAAAATAACACAACCTATTATCGTGGAAAGTATTAACTTCTTTCAGTTTTTTTTTTTTTCTAGAAAATTTAAGTGATATACAGCTCTAAAATGATTCATTATTTTTGAGAATATAACCACTACCCACTTAATTTTAAAATAGTAATCTATATTAAAAATTCCATAAATAGATTAAATCTAAGTTTAAATACATTTTTGGTCTTAATATTTTCAATTTCCATAACATTTCACATTTATTATTTGGTAAGGGAAGAGTAGTCACTATTCAAACACCACACTGTTACTTTCACTAATCCAAAATTAAATGTAAAATTTCATCTATTTATGGAATTTTTAAAAGGTTACTAATAGAAAATTGAAAATGGGTCGAGATTTTTCACTCCTAAAATTAAGATTGACTAAAAATGCAACGAGTAATGTAACATTTAAAAGCTTCTTAAAAACGCATCAAAAATTGTGGTTACTTATTCAAACTTGATAAAAAATCGCAACGGACCTAGAAAACAGACGGGTGTGAAATTATAGGACCAAAGGCAGAAGACTGTTTGATAAAAAATGAGTGTCGTACTTTCTAGTTACCTATACCCGGGATATTAAAGGAGTAATGATGTGTAAATCAAAGCACTCAATGGCCGTAATAACACCGATAGATAGCAGTGATGTATCTCATACAGTTACATCTAATGAAATCCAGAGAAAAGATAATTTTGCAGCTAAACTCAGAAATAACTCACCGTTACTCATGAACTACGTATAGTTACTACTCAGTGGAATACAAATTGTGTATCGTTCCAGTCAGTGGCGACGGACCTTACCTATATATTTAGAAAGCTTAGAAAATTTCACATACGGTGGTGAATATTAAAAAACACAAACTCTTGGTGTTTTATGACTACGAGACGTTGGAAAGTCGACCGAATTCGCGGACATCGAAAAACCACGGTAACCGACCGCACGCTAATTAATCAA
Organism: Cinara cedri; assembly: GCA_902439185.1. NCBI lineage: Eukaryota > Metazoa > Arthropoda > Insecta > Hemiptera > Aphididae > Cinara > Cinara cedri. Next base: position 1,604,527 of record CABPRJ010000958.1, on the reverse strand, counting down.
GTTTTGAAAAATGTTCCGGTCAGTAGCGACGGACCTTCCTATATATTTAGAAAGCTTAGAAAATTTCACGGCTGGTGGTGCATATTAAAAAGTACACACTCTTGGTGTACTATGATTACGATACGTTGGTAAGTCGATCGAATTCGTGGAAGTTAAAAAACCACGGTAATCGATCGCACGCTAGTTAATCGCGTTTTAGAAAATGTTCTGGTCAGTGACGACGGACCTTACCTACGATAAAAATCACTGAAAAAATTAAAGAAGCCCAAAACTGAAATACTACAGAGGAACAAATAAAGTACCTACCCGGTCAATACAAGTAAAATAACAACACATCTGAAGAATCGTATGTGGTATGCGGCTGTTCCAATCGAATTCAAAAGGATTGTAGGTAGATAAATAGCTAATAACTAACCCGAAAATTTCGGCGAAAAATGACATTTGTCTACTGTTTGAAAAAAAGGTAAGCGTTACTTACGAGCCGTTGAGACACAGCCTTTTGACGGGAAGATGTACAAGTGTGTCTAAATCTACAAATGGTATTTATTAGTATTTAAACAAAACACAGTTGACAAATTGGTTATGAGTGAATGCCGTTGCGACACCAGACCCGGGTGAAGACTTAGTTGTATTTATCAATTATAAGTACACCATAGAAATGACTGAACAGATTGGTGTCGAGGTGACAATGCTCCGCCTTCTCGTGCGTCGGCGGTGATCACGGTCGTTATAAATATTTGTCACCTCGATCGGAGGGTAGGTGATGGTGACCGCTGCCGTCGTTGTCTACTGGTGGCACGTGGTCCATACTCGAACACGTTTTTCCTTTGGCCCATGAATACGTATCACCCGTTATTGCATGGGAATGTTGTCGGTTTACCACACCCGTATTAATGGCTTTTACGTGCGTACATTTAATGTGACGACCGATTTTATGTTTAGTCACGTGGAATTATTAATTTATATTTAACAAACTTAAAACGTTAAGGACAGAGTCCGTAACGTAAGTTCAAGAAAAACAACAAAATGCAAGATAAATTTATATTCAGCCATGATGTTAATGACAAAACAGATAACTACGATCTTTCTAATACATGTTTTTTATTATTGAAAGTACTCAAAATTGAGCTGTAAAATCATTAACAGCAGAATTAATTTTAATAATAATAATATAAGGTTCAAAATTGACACTGTATAGGTCATAAAGTAGTATAGGTTCACTTTCACTACACAGTGTAATTTCGAAAAGATTGTATTATCAACTGTCATATCAAATTCAAATATTAGAAAAAACGCCATAATATAGATAATTTATGTTTTGATATAGAAATCTGTGGTTCTAAATATTTTTCGAAAATTGATGAAAAGACGAATATCAACAAATGGTTATTAGTCTGATCGGAATAAAACCTTTGATGGGAGAGTTCCAAAAAGCTATTGAGAAATTTCCAGTCTAGATAGCATAAGTATATTTTAAGATAATATTGTAACAGGTTCTACAATCACAGAAACACAATATTCAATTAAATAATTTACCTAATACACTATAAGATTCTGGTTTAAGATTAAATTAAAACTAAAAAATTAAATAAGATACATTTTTAATTTGATAAAGCAATTTGTTTTAAAAAATTACGGACATACTTCGCACATGGGTGGGCAACTGATGTAGGTGAGAAGTTGGGAAGGCAGTGAGGAAATTTAAGGTACATCTGTAAGCAATGATAAACCATTACTAAGGAAAAAAAATATTCTAAACGGTATTCAGTTGATAGTGTTGCTTTGTTAACAATATATGTCATATTATGTTAAAATAATTAAATAGGCATTATTCATTTTCTTTATTAATATTTATTTAATATTCTATTTATTTTCTCGTTAATAGAGAAAATTAAAAAATAACCGCCTTATTATAATATGACATTTATACGTCAGTGAGGACTGTCCATCTACAAGTGCAGACATAATTTATAATTAATTTTACTTTATAGTTACTGTCAACAATAAGGGATTATAAAAACACGTTTGAATTATTATTTATAATAGTAATACTTAATAATAGGTAATTTTGATTTTTAATAAAATCCAATTTACTAAAAAAAATACTGATCAGTATGGTACATAGAGAAATAAATGTAAATCTATGATCTATGCATGTGACATATATTATAGTTAAAATTAATATTTTGAACATAACATTCGGCGTACATATAAATTATGAATAAATAAATGTTTTATTTATTAGGAATAGTATACTTAGTTTAAAAATTAAAATGTATGCAAAACACAATAGGTAAGTACTCATAAATCTATCTATACCTAAATATATTTATTAAAATTAAAAATATTTAGAATGGCATTAATAAAAGTACCTAATCGAGGAATTACTTTTCTTACTCTCGTATTACCAACATTGAAATTTACATTTTATTTATCTTAAGGAAAAAAATATTTAGACCTCAAATTAAGGTTTTCACATCAGCCTTGAAATGTATATTTGTGGATCTTGCGAGTCATAGAAATAATTCTTTATCCAGATGTTTAATGTTATAGTTTTATAAGATATTCAACTAACAGTTAGCATTACTACTGGGAATATTTAAATAAATTATAAATACCACATAAAATGATTTTAATAATGTATTAAAATTGGCTACTTTATAATATCACTAAAATTTAATTTTAACAAGAAAACATTTTATTTAATGAAATACAAATTGATATAAAAAAATAGGTTACTGATTTTCATAATAAATTAAATAAAATAATCCTGGAAGTCATAAATAATATTTTATATAAGATTAACTAAGTATTCAACTTAAAATATAATGTAAATTAAAACAAAAAGGATGTCATATTCATGAAAATCAGTTTATATTAGCAAATAATTAATAATAATGTTAAGCTAAAAAATACAATTCATACATACCTAAATAATTTATATAAAACATCAGACTAGAGACTGATTTCTTTGTGATCTTAAACAACAGTGAATAATAAAAATGAGTAAATTATTAAGTCAATTCCAAAATACTTATTTCCCAAAATGATGGTCATGTTTATAAGGAAAGGAAGAGGGATCCACTCTGGAATGTTGGTAATAAAGGAACTTTAAGGAATTAATGATGTATAACGGAGGATCAAATTCCATTTGGAATTTAATAGCCCACCAAAAAGGAATTCATAAATGGACGACTAGTATTATTCAAGTATTTTGGTTTGATAGGACAACTGATATTTGCAAAAACAATATTTAGTAAATACCCATTATTAAAAGCATTCTACAAATATAAAATAAAAATATATATATGTGGGGTAAATGTGTGTATGTTATATATATATATATATACATATATATATATATATATATATATATATATATATATAATTAATAATTAATATTAATGATAGTAATAGTAATAATAATAATAATAATAATAATAATAATAATAATAATAATAATAACAAACAACTGTTGAAGACAAATAATAATAGTTTATAAAATTTGATCATGTAAACAGTTGAACCACTAAATTGTTAAAATTGATGAAATTTGGTTGTGAAAAAATTATCACAAAAAACAAACTGTAGAACGTTAAAAACAAAATAATTTGTTAGGTATTATTATTTTTTCTTCCCCCCTCCCTCCCCTCCCGCACGATCTTCAAGACGTGCCAGGTCTGAGACGAAGCCTGTTGAAAAAACCCCAAGAGATGCAACGCTGGATTCACCCATGTCGCGCCCCAAATTTCCTAATAAAAATGAATACATAATTAGTAAATTTTATTTCTGAAATATCACAATACTAACAGAGTTGTCTTAGATTCCATAGGCAGTTGATAGGCGTTCCTTCAACTGTGGAGGAAATTGATCGGTAAATCTTGTCCAATTTTCTTCTCCAACTTGGTTTTTAAAGCCATGTAAAATCTAGAAATTATAGTAACCACAGATTGTATAGAATAATAAATTTAACCACATAGTTATAAATATATAAAATATGTAATTTACTTTATAAAACATATCTTTTAGATCATCTTTAGGATTTATCCATGAAGCGATAGCATCACAGAAAAATATAAAATCTTGAACTACTCCTCCAGGATTTAGACTTATCATTTGACACATACCTCTAAAAGCACTATCTTTTTCATCATTATCTCTTATATTACGCAATGATGTACACCTAGAACATAATTTATATAAGTAGGTATTATCCAAGAACTGTAATGTAAATTATTAGTCATATATCCATAAATATTAATTATTATTAGTAAATTATGCAATTTTATATCCCCAAACTATAACAAATATAAAAAAATATGGATAAATATATTCAAAATGATTGAATTAAAAAAATGAAATTATAAATATAAAAAATAATAAAAATATATTATAAATAAGTGATAATAAAGTTAAAAAAAAAAAAAAAAAAAAAAAAA
>CABPRJ010000958.1:1215113-1599987 GCA_902439185.1 Cinara cedri | reverse complement strand
TAAAAAAAAAAAAAAAAAAAAAAAAAAAAAAACGAAAAACAAATAAAAAATAAATTTATTAAATAACATAAATCAAATTGTAAAAACCATAATATAAGTAGACAATTTCTTTAAAAACAAAATAAAATTAATGCACTTGATATCAATAATACTTGGCTACATTCAAAACATTTGAGATTTAACTAATACCTATATTTTATTAATTTAAATTAAAAATACTGATATGTTAGGATACATACACACTATACGGATGCCTACAATGACAGTTAGCCGCCAACTAACCATATAATGTATATGCTGATTTACAAGCAACTGCAAATTAGTGTGAATACAAATTTATATATACAGAGTGTCCTGTCTTATATGTACTACTAAATATCTCAGCCCGATAATCTTAAATTTTAGAATTTTAGAATCTTAGATAGAAATTTTGGAAGGTGATGGGAAGTATAAAAGTACATACTTGGTGATAATTTTCAGTTTTTTAACCCTTTTAATGAACGCATAACCAAAATTACATTTTGAATAGCAACTTTGATAGATCAATTTTTTTACCAATTATAAAACAATACGACTGGTTGGCAATCACATTTTATATAACTGCTGCTTAAAACCAAAGTGCTCAAACAAAAGAAAAAATGTGACGGAATCATTATGATAGAGCTCGAAGAGCGAGAATGAACAAAAATTGGTCGGCCACCATTTGTATTCTCTATAGGATGCAGTATAAAACTAAATATATGCAATGTGAAATCAATGGGAACTGCCTCATTTTTTTGCACAAGTTAAATGGACAATATTTTGGAATGAATTTTATTGGTATTTGGGAAAATAATGATTCAAAACAAATAGTTTCAGACACAATTTTAAATGAATCAGAATGGTTAAGCAATAACTAGTTAAACAAAAATAAAATGATAGAAAATAACTTGTTATTTTTTTTAATAAATAATTCTAACATAATTTAAATATTTAGTAAAAAGCTTTGATTTTCAGCAGTTATTTACAAATTGTATAAAAAAAAAAATTAAACCAATAATTTTTGTGTGAATATTATCATTACATAACAAGACAGGTATGCCCACAGAAGTCTATAAAAGTATAAATATTAAGAGTACAAAGCGCAATAATGAATAAAAACTCTGAATAAAATTAGTAGATTTTTTTTTTTTTTTTTAAATAAAAACTACATTTCAAACTTAAATTTATTATTTTCCTGAAAAATTTGTAATTTAACTTATTTACTCAATTTCATTTATATTTTAACCTAGTAAGGAATTGATTAACTTGCCCATCATTACATATTTACCTACATTAAGGATTAATACAAAAGCTAATGACATTCAATTGACAATGCTGTAATCAACAATTATGTAACCAGTAGTTTATATCTAAAATGTATTTCTAAAATCACTTTGGATGTTATTTTTTGTGTTTTGGGTGGATATGTTGGATGGCCAACCCTTTAGAAAGGTATCTCATAGAATGAGAATATTTTCCAAATGTTGCCATTCAAAATAAAAATATGTGTCCAACATATTTTTGAACAAATATTATGAATAAACAATAAATGATGATCACACTTGAGATAATGACACAGGATGACTTGTACATTTGTCTAAACAAATGCTTAAACACACTCCTTAAACACTGGAAATATCTCTATAAATATATTTTTTAACCCACTCAATTATAATATTATTAATTATACAAATTATAAATACCAATATATATATGCAGGGCAATTTTTTTACCATTTAAAATTAAGTAAATTAGATTTCTGTTTTTTTTTAATCATTATGGAAACTGTACATAACACTTATATCAAATTTACAGTTTATAAGTTATAATAGTCTAAACTTTAAACAGTTATAACTCATAAATGGTAAATCTGATATTATTAGTGTTATGTATATTTCTAGAAAAATATTTTCTACCTATTCAAATCTGTGTTCAAAAAGAGAGGGGTTTCTATTTGAAACACAAAGGTATATTTATTATAGGTATATGGAATAAGGGTAAAAATTAAAATAATGCCTTAACCTATTCCATAATGACTAAAATAAACAAAAATCAAATTCACTTAAAATCCACCAAGAAAATTGCTGGTTCATGCTAAAAACACATTCTAGGATAATGGGGATGGGTACAGCAACTGTTATATATAATTTAATGTACATTTGTAAGCAACAATAACCAATTGCTTACAAAAAAACGATTCTGAGCAGAGTTCAGCTGATAGTGATGCTTTGTCAACAATATATGTCATTTTAGAGTAAACAAATTAAATAGGCTTTATAATTTTCTTTAATAATATTTATTTAATGTTGTAACAATTTTCTGAATTTTCCTACTTTTCACAATTTTTCAAATTAAATTAGAAAACTCCTAAGAAAATCGAAAAATTACCTCTCTTAAGTACCTTCCTAGTGAAATTTCCTCTTTGAAACATTTCTATTATTATAGGTGGGCGCAAAATTGCTGATAGAAAAGTTGTGAATAGAAAAAGAATAGGCCGTAATATATTTTAACTAATACCAACATTTGTTATATTTTCCCAGTTTTTTTTTTTTTTTTTTTGTTTTTCAAATTTTATGAGAAAATCGAAGAATGACCTCCCTAAATTACCTCATTACACCAATTTCCTTTCAGAAAAGGTGCTACACTTAAAAATCTGAGGAAGTTTTCTAGTAGAAAAGTTTTTCATATATAAAAGAAAATCAATACCTTTTTAAAACCATAAGCTTCTTCACTCCACTCAGAATCTAAAAAATCATCTTGCATATACATAGCAGTATAAAATACATTTTTAATGTATTAATAATCTAAATAATTTTAATTTACCTGTATTTTCAAGCAAGGTTTTTGGTGTATTTTGTCTGTTCATGGTTACGACTAACTGACCTAGAATTATTGGTATAAAAGGTTGCATTTCAGTGCCTATTGGAAATAAAACAGAATGTATATCATCATTAATTTACAATATTATATTAATAACATTATAATACCCAATTTTACAGCTATTTCTCCAATTGCCCATGTAGCATTATTACATACAGAAATATGTTCAGGATTTAAATTTTGTGCCAATATTGGCATAAAATCAGCTAAAAGTAAACAAAATTTTACATTTATTTAACATTTGATCTATAATTTAAAAACTTAAGTAGTGTTTATAATTTACAGAATTACTTTCTATAAGAATTTTAAAAATAGATTCAAGTGGATTATTCAAAAGTACAAAGATTTACCTATCTATTAAACTATTATCATAGAAATTAATTTAGTTTAAGTAAATAGATGTATTTTAAGTTTGTATACCTATACAAGGATGCACATGTTGAAAACATGCTTTTGTTAAATCTCCAAGAAGAGCAAATGAACTCTGCCTCACTTCAGCTAATGGATCTTGCATGCACTGATAAAGCAATTGTAATGTATTAGAACCATTTATTAAACTTTCTATAAATGTTGTCAATCCTTCTGCTAAACCAGACAACAGGTCTAAAGCAACAATCATAAAATCTTTATCGGGTGCATCAAACTGGTCTGGACTTTGAGAATTAGCCTTATAAAACAATAATCATTATTTAATAGTCAACATATAGTTTAACTTACAGTTAAATTTTAACACTTACCATATTTTGATTCAATGTTTGTTCAACTAGTGAAATACATCGTTTGAATACTGGATCAGCATATGGCATGAATCCCGATTGTAGGGCGGTAGCAACACTAGATAAACACTATCAGCAACACATTAAGTACTATAACTTATTATTTTAAAATAGATTCTTACTTCTAATAATGGAAACAAATCTTTATCTTCGTCCTTCAATGCATTCCATTTTTGAATTAATGGAGGCATTAATAGATTAATGTATTCTGGTTTATTTAAATGATGACCTACTGAATCAGCTAATGTCCCAATCGCATCATATAAAATTAATAAATTTTTATGCTAAAATAGAAAATGTACATATATTACTTAATCATAAAAATTAGAATTTTATATTTTTAATTACTTGGTATTTACTAAAAGCAAACACTAATGTTTCTAATATGAATCCTAAATAAGGAACTAATTCAGTAGTTGCTTCTTCTTCCAAAGTAGCAAAAGCAGAACATGCTGCTTCTTGAACTCTTTTATTAGAATCCAATATTCTTTTAAGCAACTAAAAAATAAATATATAATAAATAATGCTATTCAATACACAAATTTGTATTTATTGTTATTCAACCTTATCCATAAATAATTTATTAGATCAATGAAAGTAAAGCCTGGTTCACATAGCCAAATGTATTAAAAAAAAAAAAAGGTTCAGCCTATCAAATATCAGAAAACTATAATTTATAGTTATGTACTATGAAGTAGTTTGTCAAACTATTTATTAAACTAAGTCATTACCACATATTATGAACAAGTCAGTTGTAGTCACAGCTAAGCCATGATTGTAGTTAATCATATTATATATAATAATAACAAAATTTATTATAAATTCAGTTATCACATATTATTTGAAGTTTGATATTCATCAAATATTTGATTAAATGAATATAATTTTGTCTTAAAGACAAAATATGAAAACATTTTTATTAAAAATTTAAATTGTATATGTTTTATTAGAACCAAAACAATTTTTAAAATAGTTATGCTGGTGAGTAAAAAAATAAAATACTATAACAATAATTATAGAAATACAGGCTTAACCAGTCATAGTTCATGATTTGCACAGGGAGTTTTTTCCATGTGTTGTTTATTTTTATTATTATGAGAGTATTCAATTAAAATAAACCAGAATGCAAATGAACCATTTAAAAATAGTTGTCTATCAATAACCTCAATGGCTAATATGCAATCAAATATTATAAGTTTAGTGATTACTAAAAATTGAATAAAAACTATGCACAGATATAAATTATTTCCAAACATTGACATTGTTTACTTTGAAACATTCTAGCATGGGAATGACAAACCTACAGAACCCAAAACGGGTAATATTCAATTTATAAACCTTAGCTCTAAGGCTTAGAGGGTAAAAAACCATACAATTTATTTTAATTATTGAAACACCTATTCATAAAAAGGTATTAATAAAGTGGAGTTATTATCGTCCACATAATTATTAAGTTACAATGTATATTTTGAATTAGATAGTTAAAATAAATAGATTAACTTACTTCATGCATCATTGGTTTTAAATATTGTTCATGAGGTTGACCAACAACCCAGTGGCAATAACGTGAGAGTGTCCAACATATAATAGCACGGACTAATGATTTTTTATCACTCAAATGATTTATCATGTATGGAATAAGTTCATTTAAATGTGGAATCATACCATTCATACATCCTATTTTATTTAAAATTTAAATATTTTATATTGTTTAACTTAAATTTAAACAAATGTATATGTAAATATACCTTCAGCAATAGCTCCTAGGGCCAAGATTCCAGATTCTTTTACTTCCCAATCACTAGATGAAAGAGTTTCTTTTAATATAGGCATAAGTACTGGCAAAATATCTTCTTTAAAAACATTAGCCAGAACATCTAAAGCAGCAGCACTGCATTTTCCTAATTTAAATATGTAGTTATAATATAATAACTATGCATATTATAAATGTTCAATAATAATAAAATTGCATGATAAACTCACTTAAATTCCAATCAGATAAACTGCTATCATCTCCTAAATTATCTTCATCGTCTTCTTCGTTATTATCTTCTTCTTGACCATGTGTACGTGATTTATGAAATCTAGGGCGAATATCTTCTTCACGATCTGGAACATTTTCATCTTCTTCGACATCACCCTGAACCAAAAAAAGGGAAGAAGTCATATATAATGTCTAACAAGCAAAAATATTTATAATAATAATTAGGAAATTAACCTTTAGTAAAATTATATCTATTTCTGAGTATTTCATTCCATTAACAAGAATTGGTACTAATCGAGGTAAATATGGTGTAAGTGCTTCTTTACATATTTGTTGATCAGCAATTGATAGCCAAAACTCACATGCTTCTAAAGCAACATTTTCATCAGGATCTTGTGTTCTCAACAACATATACTGAAACAATTAATACATTTTTTTTAATAATGTATTAATAAGTATTAAAATTAATTTACTAACCTCTACAATATCATGTAAATGTGGAATTAACCGGTCCATTCTAACTTCTAAGAGCATAACAATTGCTCTACAGACATTTTTACGAACTTCTGCTTCATCATCAACAGCCAAATGAAATAAATTCTAAACCCAGTTGTGCAATTATTATTTTTATTAACTCATATTATTGATATTAAAAATAATAAAATAAGTATTACCTCTAAAAACATGTCAATATGATTCATTAAAGAAGGTGTTTTCTGAACAATAAATTGATTTACACAGCCAATTGCATGAGACCTAAATACGTATTAAAAAATACCAAGTAAATACATACAAATTAAACAAAAATACAAAATACTACCTTATTTTTGGACTTGAATGTTTGAAAAATTGTAAGAACTTTGGTATTAGAATATCAAGGGGTTTATTTTGTCTGTCATCTTCTAAATATTCAGACGAATCTTCACATATTTTTTGTAGAGCTCCAAAAGCACCCTACAAATTAATGTTAACATTAGTTATAGTAAAATGATTTACTATTATTTAGATTTGTATTATTTAAAATTCTTTTTTTAATGTTTAATTAAATATAATATTCAAGGGGTTTAAAAGCGGTTTTTCAATTTTATAAAATTCTAAAATTATTTTTTACTATTTAATGATAAAACGTTTTCATTAATCCATCACATATCAATATTTCATTCAAGGAACTTGCGTGCAACTTAATCACCTTACTCCTTTAATGTGCAATAAAATATATTTATTTAAAATAGCTAAACCATTTTTTTCTGAAATCTTATTGTTTTTACTATACAATGGCAAAATTATCATGAAAATCTGTATAACATTTTTCAAATTAACGTAATTTGAACATAGCATAGCAAAATGCACACTATTAATAACCACGAGAGTTGCGTGCTGCAATCTTTGTACAATTTCACATAGACTGATAACGTCTCATTAATTACTTATCTGATATTGACCTAAACACGTCTCTACAAGTTGTATTTATTTTTTTGCAAAATTATGGAAACTAAACCAGAAGAGACCCCCCCCCCCATAAGTTTTGTTGCTAGGCCTGTATTGTTATACATGCAAAATAAAAATATTGGGAATAATAATAATAATAATAATATAGTTTTAACATGTTTGTTACAGCTGAATTATCATCCATGGCACCAAGGTAACCCATTAATTAATAAACAAAAATAAATAAATAACAATTGATATATTCGTACCAAAAAACCCGCATTTTTCAAAAATCCTTTCTTAACAAATTAATTTTATCAAAAAGCGAGGTAAAATCGAGAACAGAAGTCTTAAAATATTCTTTTTGGAATTAAAAAAAGCATTAGATTCGATCAGTAGACAATTATTACTCAACTATTAAAATGAATTAGATTTTGACAACAATACATCAAATTGGTTTACTAGTTATCTTAGTAACAGACAACTATTGGACTCATGGTAATTACTGTTACGTCAAAGATAATAGAATCACTCAAAATACTTTATTAAGGCCTATTTTGTTTTTAATATACATTAACTATATAGTTGCATCATTATTAAAAGGAAAGTTATTTATATTTGCCGATGATATATACTAGTTAATTTTGAACTAGGAAAAAAATTTTTAAACTCTTAATCCTAATAAATCAGTACGCATGCCAATAGTTTGTTTACAACTTCCTGTTGGATTCAACTTTGTTATACATAAATTTAGAACTGATACAACAAATTACAACTGGAAATCAATTAAAATGGTATTAAAATTCAAATATTTAAGAGTGACCTGAAATGGTTAAAACATATACAGAATATTATAAACAAAATTAGGAGCTTAACTGTTTTATTCTAAAAAATTTGATTTCTTGATAAATCAATTAGCTATTAAGACAAATTTATTACATAACACGGTGTAATTCAATCTATTATACTGCATAACATGCTGAGGAGGCACTAATAGAACAAACATTAATGCATTGCACACTACTTAAAATATTATTGTAAAAGTAGTGTACTCCCTTACATTTAGATTCTTATCAGGGGAATTATTGAACTTTATAAATATCTTATCTGTTTATAAACTATACATTAGGCAAATTTCAATAAAATTCATTCAAAACCACACACTTAACGCTACAGATATAATAGACAGAAAAATAAGAAAACATTAAACTGCCATTTACATTATGAACTAGTAAAAAAACATCCCTCTATTGCATGGATAAAACTATATTCAACAATTTAAATAAAAATGTAAAAAGTTTAATAAAAATTGTATGTGAAAGTCAATTTAATAATATCAATAATATAATTAATAATCTAATAAAAATCTATAAATAAATCAATAAATCTAACAAAAGAGGCAATTAATAAAATAGTTAATGAACTTGATGAAAATGTGTGTATAATAAAATTACAAATAGTCAATATGTTTAAAAATAACTTTCCTTATCTAACGAGATAAATTTCAAACTTAAATTACCTATGTTAAAAAAAAAATACACCTATTTATGCAAGTTGTATAAATATCTACTACATCAATAATAATTGTATGTTGAATAATATTTATGAACTCCATTATAACAGATACGAGCTATACCTCAGTTGGTATACATATCAGCTATTATTATTAATGTAATTTACTGTAATTAATAAATTGTGATTGATTTGGTTGAATAAATACTTAAATATAATTTGTAATAAGAACTAATGTTTATTATCTAAAATTTAATTTGTAGTATATTTTATATAAACTCACTTCACAAACATTATAATCAGCAGAATCAAGCATTTGACAAAGGGCAGGTAAAAGCTCAGGCCATGTGTTAATACCACGTGAAGCTATAGTTGTTATTAGAATTCCAACAGTAGCTCTAATTAAAGGAGAAGTGTCTCCAACAGCAGTAAGACATTCAGCTTTAACAAATTCTGTGACTGTTTGTGGTAAATTTTCATAATGACTTTTTATGTTATTTTTTAAAATTAAACCACTTAATGATCTAGTAGGTTCATCTAAAAATAAATAAAGAATAATATTAATACATAAATATACAGAATGTATGTATCCAGTTGTATATGAACATCATGTAGGCATGTCATTATTTGTTTTAATTTTTTTTTTTCAGTTAGGTATTGGGTCAATGAGACACATACGTAGAGAAAAATAATCTATTTTTCTCCATCTCCAAATTACTGAAAAAAAAATTTAAAAATATTAACAATCTATACATTCATATCCGATCGATAGTTTCTGAGTAATGGCCGTAACATTATCACAGATGACGAGACATGGGTTTATGGATACAACCCAAAAACAAAGTAACAGTCATCTCAGTGAAACGGAAATGTTCCCCTCGGCCAAAAAAAGCTCGAAAATTAAAGTCAAATGGGTTTTTTTATACATACTAAAAGTATTGTTCATCATGAACTTTGAATAATAATACAGAATAATCAGGTATTCTATAGACATATTAATAAGTTTATGAGAGAAGATTTGTAAAAATAGCTCAATCACTGGTGTCCATTTGTGATATTTTAACTGTTAACAAATAAATACTCGTGTTCCTGACAATCCCTAATATCCTGATCTGGTCCCATATGATTTGTTTTCTTTTCCAGGGTTGATCTCTGGGCTTAAAATATAGAACATAACTCAAAGCCTTAAATATGAAACAGTTATAAATAAAATGACTTTTAAAAAATAGTAAGACAGCTAGAGCAACTGCATATTGTCCAAAGGAGAATATTTTGAAGGACATTTCTTTTAAATAATGTGTAATTAATTTTTGTATTCATTAAAAATAAAATCCTGGTACTTTCTGAACAAACCTTGTATTCATATTCAACTATTTAAATAAATTGAGATACTTCAAAAACTAAAGTAAAAGAAAATAAATACACACCTTCAGATATAAGTTTTGTTAATATAAATATCAAATAATTGTTGAAGTCTGGTACTTGATTTAGTTCTTCCAATTTCTGAATTAGTTAATTAAAGAACTTTACTTGAATAAAATAAGTAGTTTGAATAATAATTATAATTCAATGCACATTTATTTTAAAATAGGATGATTATTCAATATATTATACTAAGTTGATTAAGTTAATATTATGTACCTAATAATAAATGTTTATTTTCAGGTAAGATTTAATTTTAAAAGACATGATATCCACATATCCTATCTTCGGTTTCCTAATGTCAAATCAAATGATATTTGGGGACGACTTTGTAAGTACTGTTAATTTTAATATTATAGTGAATTCATCAATCTAACAACATTATATAATTATGCTGATTTTTTCCATATTTAATTTTTTAAGTGAGAGATATGAATTGTGATGTGATGAGATATGTCAAATAACAAAATTAAAAGTGCATTTATCTGACTCAATAACTGAAATAGATATTGAAAAAAAAAATGAATTTTTAAGAAATTCTTATATGCAATTACTAAATAGTATTAATCAAAATGAACATTAGGTATACCAAAATTAATATAAAAATGAATCTAAATTATTAATATAAAGCTTAGGTACAACAATTGTTTACTCTTAGGTATTTACAAAATAAGTTATAATTGTTTCTGTAAAATTAAAACTAAAAGAAAATGGTTAATATAAGTCTGGATTCATGATGTTTTTAACTAGTAATTGATATTTTAACAATAGATAAATGAAGAATTGATGAACTATTGAACTTATGTAATTAACTGAGAACACTGATTGATTAAGAAATAATATAGGTAATTTTAAGATATTATTGTACAATTACCTGAAAAATTATTATTTAAAATTCTTAATAAATCATAAATATTCACCGAACCTAACATACAAACTTGAATATTTTAGCAATCAAGTCTCATAAAAAGGATACTTGTTGTACTGTCCGTTGAATAACCGTATCAGGCGATTGGGATTCTTTGAGCAGCTGAATGATTTGCCGTAACCCTTCGTCTTGTGGCTGCCAGGCCATTATCATGCTAATGTCAAACGTTCTGAGTCCTGTTACTTATAGTATAAATATAATATTTAAAAAAAAAAAAAAAATGTTTCCAAATCAAATAATGCAAATATTACAATTTGTCTTTGAAATAATCACAACAAAATATCAGTACGTTTGTAGAGTTCGTAGGTTATACTATTAATTACAATTACAAAAAGGAAAAACTGAAGTACAAACGCAAACGAATATTAACAGCAGATGATGCTTGCAAATCGACCGTGTTGAAAATTGTACGATAAAACTCAAAAAGTCGATAAGCACACACACATTTTTGTCTCTGTTCACCCTTATATTATTCTCTCTCTCTAACTGCCGTTGGTAACGATTGGCACGAACTAGCTCACCGATGACACGCGTAGCACAACCGGCATCCAGTCAACGATGTATTCTAGAAAAGGCGCGAAATTCAAACACATTGATTTATTTTAGTGCGAAATGTACACAAGTATCTTTTGAGAACAAATCTGAATGGCTGCAAAATGACCGCCATTAATTCGCCAATTGCATTATCATATAATCTATTATCAATATCAGTGGTTAAAGATGTTATTTTTCTTTAAATAGTACTAATTTTTTAAATTTAACTTTTAAGTAAATTATTTATTGTATTGGTACAATCTAAGACCGTTATTGGTACTGTACACCTGCTGTTGTGTTATCAAAATTAACCAATAAATGTACCCTACACTTTAATGGTAACTATTATGGATTACATAAAGATCAGTGTGTAACTTTATTAACGAGCTCGTAATTAACCAAGCCTATAACGTTTTAACGGCTTGTAAAAAAAAATTGTATTGCATAAAAGATTTGTAATCTATTGATAACTGTGGTTATCAAATAAATGATTCCACATTTTATTTGATTACAATGATTACTGATTACTGATATCAATCGTCAATTAATAACACGGTTTAAGATAGACCACAGATGACTAAATAGTACAGTATAGATATCTATGAGATAGACCAGCCTAACTTAACCTATTTATATATATATCTGTGGATAAATTATAGGCCATAAACTCATAGTCTGAGATATCTGAACCGTGATTAATAACCATAGATAATGTATATATATTAACTATGGTAATAACCAGGGCATGAAAACGTTATTATAACATTTTAACAAACAAATTCAAAAAACGTTTTATAACGAAAACCGTAAAACCAACCAATTTCATAAAAGTTTTGTATTGGTAGCCGGTAGACTGGCTACTGCAGTTAGTTATAACAACTGTTGAAAATGTATTACTTGTCTATAAGGTAAGTTGGTTACTGTATTATTTATTCCAAGTAGGCAGATACTAATAAGTACCGTTTAATAGTGATATACACCGTTTTTCTTTTACTGTCTGGTAACAAAACTAATTCGGAATTTCTAAACAGTTAACCTTAAAAATAAAGACGTAAAATTAATAGAGTTTTCACCAGATTGCACCGACTGCACCAGTGTATTTACAAAAACGTATTTTATGTTCCAAATGGAATATTGGGGAACATTTAGTGCAGGTTTTTATTTTTCACGTACACACGCTCTACTGGTTCCTTGCCCCGTGTGCAGTGATAATCTTTTATTGACAAAGATGTTAATCTCGATGCTTGATTAATAATATAATATATAATATAATTTTAACTGCTAACACATAGGTAAACTAGCAAACATTTTTTTTTTCCTGTACAAAATTAATATTTTAATATTTGTACTTAATAACTATACAAATTATGTTCCACATGATTCATGATTCGACTGCACTAGACAATTTTTAGGGCAATATAACCTACCCGCTTTAGAAGCAACGATGCAGTCAGGTGGAAAACGCTATAAGAGTTCTGAATAAAAATCACGAATGATTAAGAAAAATGATGAAGGAAATGTAGCCACTGTTTAGCTTACTCAAATGTAATATAAAATAGTTCTAAATCAACAGAATATTTTTAAAATGTCTCATCATAAAAAAAAGTTCAAAATTAAAAAAATTGTATCATTAATAAAAAAGAAACGTTTTAAAACAATAAATGTTTTATCACAAACAAAATATAACGTTACAAAACAAAACACTGTAAAATAAATAAAAACAAACGTAATCAAGCCCTGAAAATAACATTAATAATAAATAAATATTTGAAAAATATATTCAAATCACAGTCCACAATTTATATTATAATATTTATTTGGTCTTCGATGATGGCAGACAAACTGTACTGAACGAGAAAAAACGACATTAATTTCCATATAAGTACATTTTGAAAATATTTAGGTAGGTATTTGTTTGACAGGTTAACTTAATTATAAATTACAATATGCTAGCAATATTAGTATACATTTTACACTGATTTTGTTAATGGAAAAAAAAAACAAGTCTTGGAAAGAAATAACCAAATTATACAATAGTTATGATACTGAAACTGGAAATAGAATAGTTTTTAAAAGAAATTACAATTCTTATCACCATAATTATTATATTAACAAATTTGTGAAAGTTATAGACACATAATTGGTAAGTTCACAGATTTACCTGCAGAAAAGCCATTTACAATCCAAATAACTTTTCTTGGCTTATCCTATTGCAGAGATAATTTTTAATACGAGGGTTGTCTCAAAAGTAATGCACAGCGCGCTCTAGCTGTCTTGCAATGTGATATTATCAGCTGATTTTAGTATCAGTTTGTAGCTTGAAGTTTAACACGTGCGTTTTCAGTTTTAGTATGATGATGTGTGAGAGCGATAACGAAAGTGAGAACAATTCGTCGGCTCACATTTCTGTTTTTGAGCAACGCGCATACATTAAAATCGAAACGATTCGTGGTAAAACAGTGCCTGAAATTCATGCCGCATTAAATGAAGTGTGTGGAACGGATACTGTGGATCGTAGTACGGTGCAAAGATGGCGTCAGCGATTCCGTGATGGTCGTATAAGTATTGATAACAACCCTCGCTCTGGCCGACCCTCTACGGTTACTCAAGACAACACTAACGCGGCTATTCTCGCAACTCTACTTGATGAAGACCGACGAATAACGGTAAGAGAGATAGAGAATGAAACAGGTATTTCAAAATCAAGTGTTCACCGCATTTTAACGGAAATTCTACAGAAACGAAAGATTGCAGCACGTTGGGTGCCTCATTTTCTGTCACCGGAACAGAAGGATACACGCAAAGACATCTGCCGTGAACTCCTTTCTCGCTACGAAAATGAAAAAGAAACGTTTCTTGATCGTATAATTGCAATAGATGAGACTTGGATCCGTGATTTTGAATCTCAAAGCAATATTTGGAAGGGAATAACATCACCAAGAGCAAAAAAAGTTCGTCGCCAGCAAACAAAGGTGAAACAAATGATGATTTTTGCTTACGATAAACTTGGGATAATTGTCACTGATCGAATTCCAATTGGCAGTAGTGTAACTGGGGATTACTACAAAACATTCCTTGCTAAAAAATTGCGACCAGAAATCCGTAAAAAGCGACCAGGAATGTTACAAAATGGTGTGTCCATATTGCACGATAATGCGCGGCCGCATATCGGAGCACCAGTCGTCGCTCTTTTGGAGAAATATGGATGGGAATGCCTCAAACACCCACCGTATTCGCCGGATTTAAGTCCCCCGGACTTTGATTTATTTCCAAAACTGAAGGAACCACTTAGAGGGATCTGTTTTCCCAACTTAGATATACTAAATGAAGAAGTGAGCCGAAAGATCCATGAACTCAACAAAGATGGCGTCCTATGCGGCATTCAAGCGCTCCCGAAACGATGGCAATCGTGTATAGACAAGCAGGGAGATTATATCGAAGGTCTATGATATTGTATTTAGTTTAAAATAAAAACTTATTTATTCAGAGCAAATTGTGCATTACTTTTGGGACAACCCTCGTAATTATTAGTTTTTTAAAAGTGTCTTTGGGCTAACTGAAGTGACTGAAATGTGAACTATGAATGTTGCATTATACATTAAATGTATTCATGTATGTACATGCATTACTTATTTATAAAAAATTGTTCTTAAGTTGCGATTTAAAAATTAAAATTTTTTTTTTCTCTGCATGTCAAAATTATGAAAAACAAATAAATCTATAATAAGGAACTCAGCGTTTGAACTCATAACCTCTAGGTTGACAAGAGGTACATACCACCACTAGACAACGACAGACAGACATACTATATCAAGTCTATAGGTAGTAATTACAATATGACATTTACTACGTTTACAAGATACGAATCAAAATATTTTTGATCTCACCCCCAAAATAAGTGTAGGTATATATGTATAAAAATTAACTACAAAAAGTTTAAGGTCAATTAGATTAAGTTAACCTGTGCTGACTTGAATTTAATACATATTTATGATAAATAATAAATATTTTTAAAGAAATATTGAAAATATTTGTATTATATATTGTAAAGTAAATTAAATTATTGAAATATATTTTTTAATATCCCATAACGTTGTATGAAAAGTACAACAAATTACAATGGAGTATATTGACTTACTATAAAAAAAAAAAAAACAATACTCTATGTAAATAGTAACAAATATCTTGTTAATATTAATAACAAAATATTATATTCTTGAAATCATAATGTACGTGTATATTATAGACAGACAGGGTATAATTTATGCCAGGGGTGTCCAACCTTTTATGAAGACTAGGCCATATACATTTTATTTATAATTTTACTACAGTGAATGAGTAGAAATATTGCTACTAGCTATTACATTTTATTCATACATAAAAGGAGAAATATATTTATTTATAATTAAAAGAAAACAATTTCAGAACAACAATGCTAATATGAAAAATTTTTCATAAAGCTTTATTTGTGAAAGTAATGAATCAAAATCTGAATCGAGTGTTTTTCATTCTCAAAAAATTATTCATAAATATAAGAGTTTATGAGTCATATAACTATATGTTTTTTAGGTAAATATTATTTATGAAAATTAAATAAAGACAACTGATTGAATTTTTCTTTTAATTGAATATCTGATTGTAACACAATATATTCAATCTGAAATTTATTTTCCTTCCTAAACAGTAATATCAATGGAAAAGGGTGTTGCGAAAACAGCAAAGAGTTAACTATTATTATGAAAATCTTGAAAACTGTTCTCAAATTCATATTTAAAGAACATATCGTCAATAATAATTGTATATTTTCACAAAATCGGACCATGCGCATGTATTATCGCCATCGGATCTCAAAAAAAATAACACTATCATGTAGGTACTATTAATGTAACTTAAAGTTTATTTAATATTTTATATTTTTAAAATAATTTTTTTTCTCGTAATGTATACAAATAATTGATGGTTAGAAAATTGAAGCAAGGGCCGCATTAAAATCTACCGTGAGCCTTGGGTTGGACACCCCCAGTCTATAATTACAATTTTTGAATATTATTTATTATCATTAACTCAGTTACATCTTTGATTCAACCTGGCTGTTGTATACATTATAATAAGAAAAACTATATGAATTTAATCATTTATTTAGTATATGGTCAAATTTTAGAATCAATACATGAGCCCTAAAAAGGCTTAATATATTAATATATTATAATCAGGGTTCAGAAATTATAGAATTTAAGTAACAAAAAAACTTTTCAGTAAATTTTATTATAAGCATTTAAAAAGATTAATAACCCCTTCAAATGCTAAAATAAACAAATTTTTTTTCTCAATTAACCGACAACAGTAGATATCAGTTTTTTACATTGCTATCTCACTGCTGACAAAAGTAAATACTTAAACATATTTAATTAGCAAAAAAAATACTATCCAAAAGAGAAAAAAAAAATTTTAATTTTACCACTTGAATATGTTGCATGACTTACATTTTAATAGCACTGTACAAGTTATATTACCAAGCCAAAAAACAAATAAAGGTCCAATTTCCAACCCCGGATTATAATTTATGTATTATATTATGACCTATCTTAAAACAAAGTTAAATATTGAGATAAAAACCAAAACAAACTATTAATTCTCTAAAATTGTCATATACTCATACCAGTAATTAAAAAATGAATTACTATGAATTTAAATTTAAATTTTATACTTGATATTTAAAAATTATAAAATTAGCCTATATCTTATTAGTAGTATGTGTATTATCAAAATGGAATAATTAATAATACAGTATCAATGACAAAAAAAAAAATGTACATATGTATACACACACATATTTTAAATATTTTTCATACTAGCACGATACATTTATAGAAATTAACATAATTTAACATCAACATGAAAATAATAAAAAAAAAAAAAACTGAAAATAAATAAGATTATCTTCAAAATACTCAATATTATGGTATATATTGTAAAAATCTAAATAAAATTATGGCATTATTAAATTAATTTACATACAAATTAAATAATTAGTACATGTATACAAATATTTATTTAAAAAAACCACACATAACTAAATTATTTAATATAAATATGAAATTATTATTATTACTCTTTGTAAAAATTTTAATATTAAATATAAATATTTAGAAAAAAAAAAATCCAATAAATAATACAATTTACGATTCAGATAATATTTCTTCAATTGTTCTATCATTTTCGTCATGTAATGGAAAACTAGTTAACGTAGGATCACTTTCAAGAAATTCTCTTAATTCAGATTCTAAATCAACACCAGACACAGTACCTTCAACAGCTTCTACACGATCTTGTATTCCATCTCCAATTAATGATACCTATAAAGTTATTTATTTAATTAACTTTCTAAAAATTAAATTGATAAGCCAAAAATTTAATAATTGTATTAAACCTGTGTTTGTTGATGAGATGACCCATGATTTACCATATTGGATTGATGACAGCTATTTTGACTTATATCCAAATGGGATATTTGTGCGATTCCCATTGCTTTACGTACACCTGTGACTGACATAACAGCTGATGGAGGAACTCTTTTCAAATTTTCCGCAAGGGATTCAGTTATTTTATCCGCTATAAGTAAAAATGACCATTACTTTAAGTACAGTGAGAGCATATTTTATATTTTCAATACCTAATTGAATTTCTTGAGGCGATGGATGTGGGATTTGTGAAAGATGCTGTGGAAGAGGAGCACTGAGCCTTTGATTTTGTGCATTTTGTAAACGACCTAACAAACCACCAACTTGATCTAATCTGTCTTGAAATACACTTTGTTCTTCTATATAAATAAAAAATAAATAAATAAATAAATAAATAAATATAGTAGATTCTAACAACTAACGGTAATAGTCTATGAATTTTGTATCAATTCCAAGTTCTGATAATGATTTTAACTGATCAATTTGTAATGGTGCAGATTTAGTTTGATTTTTGGCAGTTATAGTATTTAAATTGCCCGTTTTTGCTTGTGTAATTACTAAGGGTTGACATGATGAAGGTTGCTGTGATAGACTTGTAGTTTTCTTGCTATCTTCTAAAATATTTTGTTGTTTTTTTCGCTCATCTAAAGTACGCTTTGTTTTACGATGATCACCACCTGTCATTAAGTCCAACAAATTATCTGCCATAGTCATAGCATAATCTGAATCTTTTGTAAAATTCAAAATGCTGGAAAATAAATAATGTAAAAATAATTTTGATTATCTTGGATCTTGGATGGAAAGCATATTAATGGACCAATATATATTATTTATACACAATAAGTCAAGTATAAAATTTGTATCATCAAAAAATATTAAACATTTTATATTTTCTTCTAATTTTAACAAAATTAAGTTTTTTTTTTTCAAGAACATTAGATAGGTAATGAAAAATAAAAAGGTAGGATAACATTCATGTAGCAGGTGATCTACCGTGGTATAATGATCTGCAAATTTAAAACTAGCGATCTACTTATAATAATGCAAGTATTATCCATGTATGTTATGAACAGGGCTCAGAAGTTTTAGCAAATGCATATTTTTATTGATTAGTCTTAGGACATTCAGAGTAAGATACACATTTATTTTACACTTTTCTAATGTGACATACATACAAAATTTTATTTTGCTAATTTTTGCATATTTGTGGTTTTTAGTGTTATTGTAAATATTTTTATGTATAAAAGGAAATAAACTAAATTGTATTAAAAAAAAAATGATTTTAAACCAAGCACAGGTATGGATACGAATAGGTAAATAGCAAATGAAAACAAACATGTATTTTGATTTTCAAATACTACATATTCGGATGTTATCGTCATTGAACAATTCCTTAAGTTTCTAATAATTTGTTTATTTTTAAAATATGTCAGACGTACTCAGTTATCATAATCGGTTTCATCAAGCTTTTGTAGGACAGCATTATAATTGTATTATTCAAATAATGAACATACAAATTGGACAGAAATAATTTTGTTAATTTGTATTTTGTAATGACATAAAATAAAGTGAGTCTAAAGGATACTATAAGAAAATTGCTAAAAAATTGCATTAACCATAAACAAGGAAAATACTAAATACATAGTCATAACTGGGAACAACTAAAGAGTAGCTCACCTGGATATTGGTGACATATAAAGTTGAAAGAGTTGATAATTTAAAATACCTAGGAGTGAACATAAACAAGAACGAAAATAGCCATGATTAAAACTAAGATTAATTGCCAACAGGATGTTATTTCGGATTGGTATCTCTTTTTAAATCAAGTATTGTATTATGGAAGACAAAAATAGCTCTTTTACAAAGTTCTAGTAAGATCAGTTCTCTTTTATGCGTGTAATGCGTAAGCCACAACAAAGTCATATGAACTTAAACTGGCAACTTTTGAATGGAAGGTATTATGAAAAGTGTATGGACAAAAAATTAACAATATAGGAGAATTTAAGATAAGGGCAAACCAGAACATTCAAGACCTGTACGGAGTAGCAAATATCAATGGTGTCCTAAAAAGTAGTAGATTGAGCTGGGTTAGACATATGTTGAAATTAACAGAGATAAATGAACAGGTTACAAACTTAAAGCCAAGTACAAAAAGGCCAATAAGATGTCCCAGACAAAGATGAAAGAATAGAGTGGTAAATGACTTGAAAGAGCTTGGAATAGAGAATGGGGAAGAACAGGCAAAGAAGAAAAACCATTAAAACCAACAGGTTTTTTTTGCAGCAAATGGCCTGTTAAAAAACTAAGAATAAGAAGGTAAGAGATACATAGTTATTTAATGTATGTGGGTACACAATGATAAAACATTATTATAAAAAATGATTTTGAGCAAAATTTGGTTATACATATTTTTAAATACTGAAATGTTTATTCTTAAAAGTTTGATTTTAAAAAGCTTGAAAAAAACTACAACATTATGCACAATTTTTTTTTTACTACAAAACTTATGATAAATTAGAGCGTTAATTTTCATGCAATAAAAAAGTCAAAATTGTGTAAACAAAATACTGTAGATATAAGTTTATTATATGCATTGTTTTTTATTTTATTTATTCATCTTTGTTGTTGTCATCTTGGAAACAACATACATTTGGATTTTTTAAATTTAAATGTATGACAGTTAGGTTTCAAAATTGATTTCTAATGGCTGAAAGAGCATTCAACACTGAACGAGGATAATGGAACCAATTTCACATTTAATGTATTAGATGGTATGAATTTAATTTCCATTGATAAGTTTTCACTTTTATTCAGAAAAACATTTCTAATAACTTTTATGTTTTGTAAACTAACATTTTAAGCTTGTACTTAATTGAATTTATAGTTTATTTTTACTCTGTCAGTAGTGAAATATTAAAAAAAAACAACTTCGATCTCTGGACATTTTTGGATTAGAGGAAGTAGAAAACATCTAGTTAATATAATAAAAACAATGAACACGGTAACCACGCGAACACACTGTAAATATTCGCGTTTTACCTATAATTTTCAGGTTTTTTCCGATTATTTTGAAAACCCATTGGAAAATCAAAAAATGACCACCCAAATGCATCAACTAGAGAAAATTACCTTTCAAAAAAAGTGCTGAAGTCTATACTTTAGGGCAAGTTTTCTGTTAGAGAATCTGATAAAAATCTGCATTCAATAAAATTATGTATTTGCATACAAATTTGAGTCCTACTTATAATAAACCTCATAAAGTATCAATAATTTCTGTTTGACTAAAAAATTGTTTACACAATAAACTAAATAAAATAAAAAAGTAAAAAACATCACATGCCTATAAATAGCTCAAAAATGTCCAGAAGGTTTTGAACATATTACCACATCTCTAAAAGGCCAATATAAATATTCTGTGCAAATTACAAGTCTCTATGATTATTTAAAACTGAATTTAAAAAAAAATCAAAAATAATGAAACCATTGAATGCCGCTAAATTTGTCAGGTTTATTCCAATTAATAACAAAACAACTCAAAAAGTCAAAAATTGCCTTCCCCAAAGCACAAACAATATCTACAATTCAACAAAAAATATTTCTTGTTATTTTTCAATTGGAGCAAGATTTCTGATATAATAAGAATTTCTGGTTGTACAAACAGAAAAAAATAAGCATACATTATAGTAATACCAATACACTTAGAATCTAAAACTAAACAAACATATTTACCTTTCTGCATATTGTGCAGATGTTTCATCACCATAAGTTCTTAATACTAAATCTGACTCATCCTTTGTTAAGTTTGCAAAGGTAGAATCATATGTTGGGGCATAAGAACCAAATGCACCATAATAAAGGGGTTTTACTAAAAAAAAAAAATATATATATATAAATGTTAAAAACCAAATAGGATATAAGATATACAGATATATTTATACAGAAGATAAAATATTTAAAACTTTATAGTGAATATGTACCAGTTTTAACCATGTTACGTCTATCTTCACGAAAACCTGGAATTGATCCAACTCCGTGGCTCAGTTTTCCAATTAATGATCCCAAGAGAACTGGCCTTTCCCCTGTTTCTGGGTTGATTCCATCATTTGGTACCAAAATTGATAGAGACGTGGATCCATTGTTTTGTTGTTTTAAAAATCCCACCTTATAAATATTTAAAACCATATTAATAAATAAATATATAATACATGTGTAATTATAAGAAAACATCTATTTCTTTCATATTATGTATAATTGTAAAATAATACAGTAATTAACCAAAACAAACAAATGTGATACTGTAAATAAAACGGTTTATTCTAATTTAGTTATTTTTATGTATACAAAAAAAGTTAAATCAGTTATTTTTATAATAAAAATAATCAATTAAAATTATATTTCTTATTTAAATCATAAAATTACAATAGAAACAATTTACAATAATTTTATTCTTGATACCTGATATTATTTACTAACCTAGCAAGTTCTTAAATATTTTTTACTGTATGAGCAAAACAAATTATTAATATAAATGTCAAATAAATACCTTGGTATTTTTTGTAACCAATTTTTCTGAAGCAATTTTAGCAGCATTTTGAACCTGTTTAAGAATTTCCTCAGGAGTCATATTATCAGGTATTGCCTCAAATTTTGATCTAAAAAAAATGTTATTAAAAAATATCAATAATGATGAAGAAATAAGGAAATATTTACATAGTTTTTCGTGGATTTGATAGATCATTATCAAGCAATCGTTCATTATTTTCAATAATTGTATCATTTGAATTATCTCCTTGATAATCTTGATTAATGTCAAAACCTAGTTGAGATGGAGGAATATTAGCCATTCCAGGCAATGCAGATAATAAAGTTTTTAATTTTTCAGGACCAGTCAACTTTAAACCAGCATGAAGAAGGCGTTTAGCTGCTTTGTAATAAATAGTTTCTGGTTGATTATATGTCATTGCATTTTCACACATCAATTTAAAATCAGCCTATAAATACAAATTATAATATATTAGCGTTATACTTATCATTTATAAAAGTTTTGTTTTTGATTGTCAGATTATTTTTTTAGTTATTCATTGTATCCTTTTGTCTTAAGCACCTAAAATTTCCTCAACATATATATATATATAAATTATATATTTAAAAGTGGAAAGTTTAATTAATTTATTATGAAGGGGGGGCTGATATTTTTTCAAGTATTTTACATTATATTTTTATTTTTTTTATATATATACAGAGTGTAACTGGACTATTTGATTTTTTAGATGTAACTAAAATACATAGGTAATAAAATACATATAATCATAAATATTAAAAAGATTATGGAGGGGAACATCTCAACAAAAATATATTTGTCAAATTTTCAAGAAAAAAAAAAAGACTATTGTACCACATTATGTCTTTTAGACATTTATCTTTTTTCTGCTACATAAGAACACTTCTAACTCTATATTCCTATTGTACCAAATAAGCTAGCTTTCATTCTTACAGGTAAGTACTTGGGTATAGGTAGTGTGGAAAACAAAGTTTTTTTCCAAGCAGATTAAAGTGATAAAAATTGAATTGAATTTCAATATAAATTTCAGTAGAAGGGAGTTTTTAAGCTTTGCGATAAACTACAGAATCCCCCAAATAAGATGAAATGTTTAATATGTATTGTTAGCCGCAGAAATTTTTATTTACTGATCTTATTTAAAACTAAATGACATTTATACAAAATTTAAATTAATACATCAATTTATAATATTTTTACTACACCCAACAAAAGAAAAATATTGGTGTCATATAAAATTCATCCTAAAATTTATACTCAGAGAATTCAGAATTATCCCTCAATTATAGCTATCATTATTTATTTAAAAAGTGTTTAATTAACTAACTATAATGAAGATGAAATTAACATCTATGCTATAAAAATTAAAAAATATGATGTAAGAATTAAACAATCATTTGACACATATAGAAGTCTGCTCTTGTTGAATGGAGTATGTCACTATTTAATTATTTTAAAATTTAATATAAATACTAATATAAAATGTAAATTAAGTTTATCTTTATATGAGTAAAGTATTACAATTTTATTTTTTAATTTCTTTAAATTTAAGTTAAATAATTTAAATTAACTATATACTTACAACAAATTCATTTAAGCTACTATATTGGTTACTTTGAATATGCCGTCGAATTGTTTCAAAGTCCATTGGTTTGGAAATAAGACGAGAATAATTAGGAGCAATGCGATCAGTAACTGGCCATGCAAATAATTGTTGAGGATCTCGACGTTCTAATGCTCTAAGTAAATGCGTTAGTAATTGTTGCAAAGTTTGTCGATTTTCATTTGGAATAATTGTTTCATCAGATCCCCATTCACCTAAATTATTAAATATATAGGTAAATGCATTTTGTGTAAGAAAATGAATATGTTAAGAAGACACTTTTAACTTACTATTGGGCGGTTCAATAAGATTTGTTATAGCTTTACTAGAATTTTCAAAACCTACTGAGCGCTTTGACATTGGAGCTTCTGTTAAAGTTTCCTCTCCTAAACTCATATCTTCATGAACGGCAATATCGTCTCGTATTCTCTTTTTTTTTTCTCTGTGATGTTTGTGTTTTTTCTTTTTCTTTTTGTGTGATTTGGATAAATAATCACTAACTTCATGATTACCATTACTGACTATTTCATCAGCAGGCAAACAACTTCCACTACCAACTTTTAGTATTAATTTTAAACTTCCTGACTTCTCTTTATCTAAAACATACAATATTTATAATAATTTACTGAATTATGACCTTAATAATATTAGAAAGCCAAACAATAAATGATTAGTATATCTATATATATAATTAATATAATATAAGACAAATAAAAAAAGCACCAATAACCATAATGAGTCAAATTTTTCACAACCAACTTGTTGTCTTTACAATATTCTATAAATTTTTAAAAAATTTATTTAAATTTGTATCTGAATTTGTATTACCTTTAATACCTTTATTACACCCACTACCCTTTTTAAATAAAAAAATATATTCTAAAACTTTCAGATGATAAAAAATGGAACAAAACAAAATTATATCAATTTAGAAAAAGTAGTTTTTGAGATTTATGCTAACATACAGGCGGGTGGAGTGAGTTCAAACTTTCTAAAGGCACATGCTTGATAAATATACAAAATTTCAATCTGTTAGCTTCATTTGGAAAGTCTGTAAGTATGTATAAAACTAAAAAAGAATCAATTTCCTCTAACAGCATAAAAAAGTTCATATATTCAAATCTTTTTAATCAAAATTAAAGTCTCAGATACACGCTTTTTTGGTTCAGAAGCTACTATAAGTAGCCAAAAATAATGGGGAAAATATTTATATATACATAACAGACACAATACAATGCAATAGTCTCTATTTGGGAAAAAATTCTAACAAAAATATAAAATATATAAAATGTATGTTCATGATAAACTAACACGATTTCAATATATAATATTGACAATCAATAATTCAAATTACCTTCATATTTATCTTTTTTGTGTTTTTTTCGTTTCTTTCCTTCAAATTCATTATTTTCATCAAAAGACGCCAGTTTGACTACTTAGGAAGGGACAATATATTATGAAATTTATAAAAAAAGATTTATTGCATTTATTCACACAAATATTATTGAAGTTGAAAAAATTAAAATTTTGAATAAATAAACACTATATAATAAGAAATACTTAATATATAATGTACTTATTATTGTTGCTAATTTTTTTTTTGTAATTTATTAAAACAATGTTATTTTATTTTACAAAATTGTAAACAAAACAAATTTTATTAATGAAGATGTAAAGATTGTATCAACGTATATATTTTTGAGGTTAGATAAGCGGTATTTTATTTCTTCCATGAAAAAAAACATTGAACATTTTTAAATTTTTAAATACGGACACTAATTTTTTTTTTGTAAAAGTCTTATATAAGTACTACCTATTCATGTTATATTATATCGTATTTAAATTGACTATAAATAAAGAATACAAAATTAATATATTAAATTAAGATAATATTTTAATGAATAAATTGCTGAATTAAAATTATTAAAACTTATAATCCCTATAGGTTAGGTTCCTTATGAATATTTTAAACATCGTATCTAGACAAATTAAGAGATTTTCAAAAATTACAAAAAAAAAAATAAAAACTTCTCCAAAACATGATCTTACTCATACCAATTAGCAAGTCAAATACATTTTTTTTTAATATTTTGGGTCCGAAAGGATTAAAAATATCCATGAGGTATAATAGTTAAAAATTGAGAACTATCTACCAATAATAGTGTTGACTATTCTAGCATAAAATAACAATTATTTTTATAAATTCACAAAAATTCTTAATAATTATAATAATAATATTATATAGTAATTTTCAAATCTAATATGGGTAATAATTTAATATAATTCAATGAAACTGATAACTTATTGACTTCATGAAAATATTTCCTTATTTTGATAATGCTAATGTAATGCTTTACTATTGCAGCTATATAATTAAGTATTATTGTCCTACCCATATCAATGTCAATGATATTTTATGTGTTTTACCTACGTCTTTACCCACACAATACATTGATCTCTGTATTGTATGAGTATCTATGGAAAATAAACTGTTATTAATTATTAATAAATTACTATAAATCAACAATAATAATTGGATTTTTATACTAAAAATACTTAAAAACCAAATTTTAAGAGATGGTATTTAAAATGGGGTGAATTTCAACAGCTATAAACCTATTCCAGAGTCCAGACAAAGCGGGACATTTTTCAAAAACCGCATAAAATTTGAACGTCAGTTATAAAATTATTTTATGAATGAAATACAAAAAATTACCTATTGAGATTTTCACATAAAAATACCAACTAAATTTAGATCGGCGGATTTTTCAAAATTTTCTTTCATATAAACATTGTCTTGACGAATACAACAAATCAACCAAATTGATCTAACCGTTTTTAAGTTATGGCGTCACTATGTCAACAATAAAATATTGATTTTAGATTCTGAGAAAAACGAAGAATGTATAGTTGGTGTTACAATAATTATTATTTATATTTTTTTTTATCAGTGAGCAACTTTTCTTCTAGGATTACCTTTATTAAGACATATAAAGATCTATTAATATAATCTAAAATATGAATTAATGAATCTGTAATAGTCAGATAATAGATCACACTTAGAATTGTTCCATATATATAGTTAAAATATAATTACAAAAAATAAGTGACAAAAAATGTATGACAAATAAAAAACAGCAAATTTCAACATTTATTACTATATTTACTAGGTACTAAATACCTACTAGTTATATTTACTATGAATTTTAAAAAAAGATCAATATAAAGACAATTTAACAAATCGACTGTCCGATTATCTGAATTAACGAAAAAAAACTATTAAAGTGCATATATACATAATAATTTTTTTTACAAAATATTATGAGTAGTATTATTTAACAGTAATAGTAGTGGTATTAATTAATTAATTGATTTATTTATTATACATTTTTACTATAAATTAATTGATAAACCGAATAATTTTTGCAAAAAAATACATACATATTTAATTTATAATTAGATAAGCTGCAGAAAATGATCCATTCTTCTTTGATGTAATTTGTTAAGACTTTGCTTACACTAACGTGATAATAAGACAAAAAGAAATGATGGACAAAAATTAAATACATAGAATATAAAATTTATGGACATACAGATTAGATAATTATATTTTTAATAAGAAAGTAGGTATTTATAGATATATATGTCCTTATAACCGAAGGTTTGTCCCTAATAAACATAGTTAAATTGCATAAAATGAATACATTTTTCAGGACTATGCCAATTTGTTCCCATTAAGCAATTGTCCCTCTTTTGAAAAACTTAAAAAAAATTTTCTTCTCCTTCTAACTTCACCAGCTTTTGGTGTTAGCTGCCCATGACCTAAACTTCCACCCAACTACCTATTTTCTAGTATTTCCTCTTAAGTTTATTTCCATTAAAATACTGCATTATAATACAATACTGCTTCTGATTCCTATATCTTCATAACATGTCTAAAACATCTGTTTGTTTTTTCTCATTTAATCTGCTATCGAAGCCACCATTTATGTATTCATTTATTATTCCATCTTCTCTTGATGTGCAGCCAAGAAATCTCATGTCTGCTACACTCATTCTCTGTTTTACTTTATCTATCTTCCGCCCAAACCTCCAAGCTATACAACATAGTTGGTCACCACACTATAATAGAACTTACCTTTAAATCTTATTGATATTTCATTAATTGACTAACTTATTTTGCAGCAAAAACTAATCTCAAGTTAAAGCATGTACCATAGAACTGCATCAATTACTGTTACTTATATTATATTTTTCAGATACATAATAATAAAATAAGGACTGAAAAATGCATTAACTATTTATATCAATAAATAACAATATTAAAAATAATATTGACTAAAAATAGTTATAATTTTTATTTGTTTTCTATAGACACAAATAAACAGATTTTACCTAATATACAATTTTAACCAGGTAATATTTAACACCAGCAATTACAGAATAAG
Source organism: Cinara cedri (assembly GCA_902439185.1). Lineage (NCBI taxonomy): Eukaryota > Metazoa > Arthropoda > Insecta > Hemiptera > Aphididae > Cinara > Cinara cedri. Next base: position 1,571,432 of record CABPRJ010000958.1, on the reverse strand, counting down.
TAATATTATTTAATATATATGGTCAACATCATCTAACCCCAATTCTGGTTTGTCGTATCCAAGAGCTTCGGGTGTGTCAATACCTAATTCTTGAAGAGTTGGAGAAATTTCTTGCAAAATGTAAGGATAGATATTACTATCAATTTCACTTTTGATTCGCACACTCTCGAGGAACCTTATTGCCATAGCATAATCATTAAGACGACGACAAGCTTTTAATGCAGCAATAATCACCTAGTACAAATAAAAATATATAAGGTATTTAATTGACTCAAAAAATTCTTTATCATACTTTTGGGTCAGCAATTGCATCTTGTCCGGCTAAATCGTTCATTGCCTTTCGCGCTTCCCAACCATCTATGTCCTTGCGGTTGAAATACGCTTCATACCTTGCATAAAATTCTTCATCGGTTTCTTCTTTATGTTCCGACATGAATCTAATGAAAATTGATTAAAATCAAAAATCACTATTTATTCTTACCAAATGGACATACAAAACGATCATATTACCAGTATCATATCAGTATTACCTTGTAGAAACAGCCATAATCGGGCGTGCAGTTTGATGCCGGCGAACGGCAAAAACCCCACGGGACATTTTGGAACACGCGCGTACTGCTGAGGAAAACATTATAGAAATTTAAGTATTAAAAACCAATATAATTGACACTATATCAACTGTAATAAATTTATTTAAAATATAATATATCAATGAAAATTTGACCGAGACGAGACCCAAAGCGAAAAGATAAGTCAGAAATGCCCATCTGCTAGGATCAGCTGAATCATTTAAAAAATCAAACATATGTAATATGTATACCAGTGAGGTTATAAAACTCATAGCATTGATCATAGGCGTAATTTTGTTCCATAGGTATAATTTATTCCTATTTGATACATTTTGTTCCACTCCGAAAACATTTTGATCCTATATAATATTTTTACAAAAATTATAAATACATTTTATTCCTTTCAACAAAAAAACCATGTAGGCGCGCTAGGAATATTCCATTTGGAAAGGGAGATTGATTAAAATTTTTGTTTTCAAATTACATCAGATTGTGAATTTAAACTGTCAATTGTTGATTATGGGTGGTTGGCATAACAGTATATATATTCATGTACCCGACAAAAAGTAAAACGAACAGTATTCAAAATTTCTAACCTATAAAATAGTAGTGGTATTCGGTTAAGTAATTTAAGACTGTGAGTACTAATGATAATAATTGGTTGTATTAATATTACAATAATAGGAATAAAGAACAAACCGATAAAAGTTTTTATATTTTTCTTAAATCTATATAGTATTATAACTATGGTTACATCTTACATTTTGGTAAATACATTATTTTTAAAAATTAATGGTAATGTACACTTAGTGAGAAATTTATCAAAGTCCAAAACATTAAGTTCTTTATAAATAAAATGAGTAGGTATCTACTAGTAAAAATTGACACTTTTAAATTAAACTTAATACATTTATTCATAGCCTCATATCTCAATACCAAATGCAATTATTGATTAAACTGAATAAATCTAAATAATTAGAAATTGAGTTTATCGAATATAGATTTTAGGTTCCTAAAACATAAAAGAATTTATGACTTATTTCATTTCATAGGTAATCTATATGAACATTCCATTTTAATTGGGAATCGATGTATTATAATCTTAAATATTTGATGAAATGTATTTCCTCGATATTAGCACAAGTACAATTATTGGAAACATTATTTCAATAAGAAGTATTATGGATGCATAGTTTCCACTTATATCATAAGTAATATTTGAAATATTAAAGATAATGTGTTTCGATTTATTTAAGTTTAGTTCTAGAGTTAAGATAATTATTACTGAACTATGATTTTACAATTTTAAACATTTTATTAACTTAAGAATATAATTTGTCAATACTTTTCGTGTATGAGGATTACATTATCATCCGCTAAGCAATATATTTTTGCTATAATTAATCTGATATTTTTTTATTAAGAGGCTCAGAAGATTTAGTTTGCTCGGAGGTGGGCAAAGCTGAGTAGGGCCAAGGGTGTAATTTATAGTATATAGAGAATGTTAAATTTTGTATGAATTATGTATACAGTTAGTTAAAACTTAATTTTACAGATGACAGCATTAATTTTAACCACTTAATTGATATTTAATATTAATTTAATAAATGCATTTTTTCAAATAGGTACATCGTACATAAAATGTTAATTACCTCTGAATTAATAGTTTTACTAAACGTTTCTAGGTTTCATAAATTAAACAAATAATAATTAGACCATTTTGAAATTAACTTATTTTTTTTATTTGTACATTCTGTGGGTAACATAAAATTAATACCTATCTAATAAAAATAAAAGAAACAATTTATTATTTTGCGATATTATATGTTACATAATGATCCAGACAAAATCCAAGGGGAGGAATGGGTCAACTGCCCTTACGTATCCTGTGCCCAGGACGACACTAAAGAGTATAGAAATAAAAAAAGATAGGTACTGCTAATAGGTATGCCACTGTAGTTATAGGTGCAAATATATACAGTTATTTCAATTATTTTATCTGTATGCAGTAATAAATCGTTGTTAACGAAAAACGATACCAGGTGAAGTTCGGTTAAACATATTTCAAAATGAAGTGATTTTTTCGATTTTTATCAAAATGTGCACTTCAAACACGCTAATTTAAAATTTCTCGAAGAAAAGTTGTTGACTTAAAAAAAAGCACACATAATAAAACCAAATATGTTTACTTAGCTATCATAAATGTGAATAATGTTTTGTTTTGGTGGTAATACAGATAATTTCCAGAATACTCATATACGCGCATATTTTTTTCGGCAATTAATCTTGCACAGTAAACAATATTTTTTAATCAAGCAGAACAAGTTTTTATTATCGAACTCACATTATAATTGGGTGGTAATCTTTATTATATAGAATTATAAAATATTATAATACACGGTTATTAAATTTATTGTCTTTATCTTGTAAAAAACGGTTCAAATCAATTAAATTCAGCGCCACTGAATGCATGCGTCAAACTATAACTAGTACCTATACATCACTAGTTTAACACTCAATTGTTAATTTGCGCCGAATTCAATAGATTTTAAAGTAAGTTTTAAACGTATTGTCTTTAACTTGTTAGAGCTTTATACATATTTAGTCAGTTATAGTTTAGATTCTAAGTGTAGCGAAGAACATATTAGTTTTTTTTTACAAAGATATTTTTTTTTCATGCGAACACTTTTTATACCAAAAAGTTTACTCTGATATATACGATGTAGACCCTTTTCTAAAAGAAAACTTTCTTGGGGTAGTACTTTTAGGAGGTCATTTTTCGATTTTCTCAGGAGTTTTCTTACTAAATGTGAAAAACCGAAAAAAAAACTGAGAAAAATGATAAAATGTACGAAATATTATGATTTTTTTTTCTGTGAAAAACTTTTACCAACAATTTTACTCCGATTTACAACGATAGCAATTTTTCTCAAAGCAAATTTGACTGAAAAGATAGATTTTAATAGCATGACAATAAAAAAAACCAAATAAGTTTTACACCCCCCTCTAATAGCTCTAACATAAAATACAATTTTCGAACACTATAAAAGTTATTAACACAAGTTTTTTAATAAAACTGTAAGTACATAGTAAATTGTAAGTATAAAAAATAAAATTACATATGTTAGACAATTGCATTTAATGGTTAGAGACGTTATGGAGGTTGGGATGGAAATTTCAAACTCCTTCGGGCTCTCTGTTATTCTTGTTTTTAAATTTTTGTTCAGAGGTTTTTAACGTTTTTAAGCTGTTTGTTGTTGATTTTAAATGCATAAAGTCCATAGCCCTGATCCTAATTAATACTATTATTATATATTATCCGCAATACACCAACGTTACTTCTTGTCATCATCTCCCCTGTTGTCAATTTAATTTTTCAATTTGGACAATTCGGAAAATTTGGTAATATTCTAGTGTTATACTATATTACATTATTAGGTGTATCTTCGAAGTCTATATGATTAGATTTTAATTTATTTGATTGGCCACCTGGCATCTGTGAATGTAAAGTATACTCTTCAAATAAAAAAAAATATCCAAATCCATAGATATTCAGTATTCACTAGTAGGTATACATGAAAAAAAAATATATATATATATAACTAAGTGTTAAATACGTAATTTTTTTTTTTTAAACGCCTAAAAATTCATAATATCATGTTTGAATGATTTTTGCGAAACTGTATAGTACATAGGAACAATGTTGCAAAGAAACAAATCATAACGTTTTGGAATTTGATGATGAATCATTAGTTTCCGAGAAGTGAGAAGGTATAGTCATTAATATCACCTGATTAGTCCTGATTATGTATCTACAGAGCAATCACTACCTTTTCATATACATTGAGATAATTCATGATACAATTTATAAATATTTTAGCTGAGTAAAGAACTAAAAGTTATCTAGGGTTTTGATTTTAGAAATACCCAGTATATATAATGTATTCCAACATGTTCGAAAGATTTTTCTAGTACTGTTAACATTACACTTTTTTCGATTTTTTTTTTCAATCGATTTGACTCCAAGGGGGACATCGATTTGGGGAAAAATTAAATTTTTATTTTCATCTCTTAAAGACAAAAAACAATTTACATTTTATTTATTCACAAATTTTCAAAATAGCCATTTTGTAAAAAAATATTATTTAAAAAATTTAATGTATCACACATTCATATCCTATGAATAATCTTTTAATTATGGTCGTTTTAATTAGGCGTAAAAACAATTAATATTTAATAAAATAACTTATTATGCGATAAGGAATTACAATGAGCATAGTAATTCGTTACCTTCTATTGAATATTAATTATTTTCATGCCTATTTTCTAGAAATTAAAACGACTATAATTAAAAAACTATTAATCGGATATGAATTTATGATATATTACAATTTTTAGAATAACATTTTTACAAAATGGCTATTTTGAAAATTTTTTAAAGTGAATAGTTTTTATTTTGTTTTAAGGGGATGAAAATAAAAATTTAATTTTTTTCCAAATCGATGTCCCCCTCAAATCGTAAACAATTTAATATTAATAGCGCTAGAAAAATTCGTCGAAAATGGTGGAACACTCTATATATGGTTGTATTTATCAGTTTCAAATATTTTCTGCTTTTCTATTGTTTCACTGTTGACTTTATCATATGTAGTATTTTTAATTTTTGACGTAGAATACTTATATTACTTAACAAGAATACTTAACCATATTAACATATATATGATTTGTTTTAGATATTTCGAAATATTTTAAAATTGTTTATTAATAACATTTGGTGATAAGTAATAAGGTGGCATTCTAGATCAGTATGACGTCTGCTGTTATCTTTCAAATATACCTGATAGCATACATTTTCTAATATACTTAATAAAATCAGTGCTACTATTATACTCGTACCTATGTGTTAGAAATCCACGAATTGTGTAATATTTATTACACAATTTAAAAAAAATCTCAAATCTATGTTCTTAGTCTACCTAATCAATTACAATTTACAGAGTTTTAATAAAATTGATGAAAATACAGATTGTACATCTTAATGTTATTATAATGTATTATACCTATCTATATAAAGAAATAGTAGCATAAAAATGGTAGTTCCATTTTAGATTATACATTTAGAATTATTCGAATCGATCGAATATTCTTTTTTAAACAATATTGATTTTTATTGTACAATCGATTCTGAGGTTTTTTTTTTTGTTAAAAACTTTTCTACCAGAAATCTTACCTCCAATCAAAAAATGACAAGATACTTTTTTTCATTGGATTTTGGATCTAGTTGGTGCCATGGGTTTAAGTTTTAAATATTGGGATTGGTATAACAAAATATGGATTAGCTCTTCGTAGGAAGTAACTCAGTGGTCTTCTTTCATTATTTGGCCAATGCACCTACCTCGTTCTGAGCCTTCCTCTCGATCAACCTAATTTGAGGCCAACCAACAGTTCTAACATTCCTATTATATTTACTATTTATATCTAATATTACTAATACATATTATTTATTTAATTTAATAAAAAAAAGTTTAAACACCCCAAAGGGGTAAAGAGTTAATTACACAAGGGTCAATTACACAAAAGATTATACAATGTAAATCTAAATATCTTTATGTTATGTTTGCTTTTCACAAGTAATTGATTTTTGGTTTTGCTCTTTTATTGAATTTTCGTTTATAATTTGCAATTTGTCATTGAAATACATATTATTATTATTATTGAATAAACCTACAATCAATGGAAATTGTAAACCATTAGTAATTCGGACGATACAGCTTTTTAATGCTTCTGCGTACTAGTACAAAGTATACAAGATCACGCACGTGTATAAACGGTATTGTTCCGATTGGTCGGTGACGCAAACATAGGCAAATCGCAGTTCGAATGTTGAAACTTTCATAGGTACGAGCACACGTTTTATTGTCAGGTTAGGTATATTAGCAGATTTATCTACATAATAATAACAGCCGATAGGTACGATTCGTAGGCACCTGCCTAGTGCCTATAGTATTATAGTGTAGTTTTTAATAGTTGTACAATTGTCTCCCCACTCTAAACGCGCGCGTGGACATCGCCGTTGTTCCGGAATGATTACCCATACACGGGCAACGGCCAACGGGTCAAGGGTGACCACCGACCGGGCGGCGGTGTACCAAACAATCTGCGTTCTGCCACCACGGCGGAACTACGTGTAATGCCGTGTGTTTGATAAATATTGGCGATTCACAAATCGGTCGATCGTGGCACGCGCCGCTAATGCTATTGTTCTAGTAGGCTGTTGCGCGCTCACGGTAACCGCGATCGGTTGTATAGACAGATATTTTGGTACCGGCGTGGCCTGCAGCAGTGGTTATGGACGTTCAATGATTTATCAACGATATAATATTTCGTACGTTTTATAAATAGCTGCTGTTAACGTGTGTTATTTCTGATTGGCCGACAAGAGTGCAACACAGTAAGGCATCAAAAATGAAGTGAGTAATCGAACGCGCGCCGCGCACACACACACACACACACACACACACGCACACGCACGCACACACACACACGTCGTTGACAAGTCATACACGATACGAAATCGATACGTTCGGTACCTATATAATACAGTGGCGGTCAAATGATTTTGTCATAGAGGAGGGGGACAACGATAACTTCTAAAAGCTTATTTTATTTACTTAATTTGTTTTATGATTGTAAAGTTACGGATAATATAATATAATAATATAGGTACTACTATAAATATTTAAGAAAAATAAGATTACATACCCTAATCCTCGCTCCTTTTGACCGCTCCTGCTATAATAATACCCACCTAATAATAATAATACATATATACTATAATATTATGCAATGATATTTTTCTTCTTGCTTGTATCATTATTCGAATAACTTTTCTATATTTTTCTACCCCGTTGAAACTATTAGGATTTGGCACCAAAAATAGTTTACAATAACATACTATAGACATCTAATACCTACCTATTATATACGCGATAATAAACGTGGGAATTTATTTGAATTAACAATTCGGGCAATTAAAAATCATACAATGATACGTTGTACCGACCTGCTCGGCACTCGCTTATGAAAAAAAAAAAATCAGTCCCATGTCCTTCGGAGATAAATCGATACGCGTACGAGTTATTTTCAAGTTTGACACACTTAAATATAAACATTCGCAATACATTTTGTTTGCATAGTTTTACGTGTCGATCGCGGTCGGCAGCCAACGTTGTAATCGCGGACGCGGGCTATTATAATTTACACTTAGCAGTGCATTATTCCACTATGAAAACAACATTATTATAACGCATATTACTATCTGTGTTTTATTATTATAATTACGGTCACGAGGCGGATAATCTAATCGATGTGCGTTAACAGCAATTCGCGGTAATCCAAACATTTTTTTTTTTTTATAGTATTGCTCTATCCGGTTGAACGACAATAGTCAATAATTATAATTATTATTGTGGTATCGACTAATTAGAATTAATGCGAACCCTATTGATTCCGTGAATGAAGTTCTACATTTTATCGTGTGTCGTCCGTGGACGATTACATAATCGGCCCGGGTATGTACCACAGGCGGCCGTATTAATTTTGTTATGTTAGGTTGTCAGGTTGGTGTTCGTATTGTTATGTAAACAGAGTGAAACGGATTCTAATTTCTAGACGAATGCGGAATAATATTAAAATGTACAAACCGATGATCACAATATCGTTACCAATTACAATTGAATTAAAACACCACAGTTTTGTCCAGAAATAAGAAAACGGACGGACATACTTCGCACGATGGGCGGACCACCGTTATAGGTGAAAAGTTGGGAAGGTAGGATATAGAGGGGAATTTAATTTATATTTATATGCGACGATTAACCGTCATTCATTCCGTTCTAACGAGAAACGATTCGGAGTGAAGTTCAGTTAAACATGTTTTCAGAGGCCGTAATATTTACGATTTTCGTCAAAATTTGATATTAAAATTCTTATAAAAAAAAATAAATAATATACCACATTACACTAAATTTTTATTTTTATCATAAAGTTTTATTTGGATATAATGAACCTCCTGTAACATTTTCAAGCATCTCTGGTCTAACAATTGTATACACCATCTACTGAGTATCTACCTACCGAATAAAAATTACAAAAATTGCTCAAATGTTTTGAACATGTTACCATCATGTCTATAAAAGGAGAATAAAAGTTCTTTGTCTAAATTTCAAATCTGTGTGAATATTTTGAACTGAATTACAACGAAATTGAAAATAATACATTTCGTGAATTTTCCAGTTTTTCCCGTGTTTTTTTTTCCGGTTTCCCAATTGTCACGAAAGCTGCTTGAAAAATCAAAAAACCACATCCCTAAAGTATCAAGTAGATGAAGTTTCCTTTCGGAACAACACAGTGCTACACTTGGTACATCGGAATGAGATTGCCGGTAGAAAAGTTGTTCACAAATAAAAAAAATAACAATAAACATAATATCATTATTGTAAAACCGATATGTACGTTTCTCGCTGCAATCCGAATCTAAAAATCGTATACCTAATAATGGCTAATATATTACGTTTACAAGTGAAGTCATACCGCATTGTCAGTGCGATATGATATTATACAAAATAGTGACATGATTCAAAACGGGCACGTGATTTTTGATAAATTATGTATTTTTGTACTTTACGACACCATCATCGCGGAATTAATTATCGCCGTTCCATTAGCGAAAAATATTGGTGTTACACTGGAAACCGGTAATATTTTTTTGGTACTTAAATAAGGCTCAATCGGCTTGAAAAATTAAAATCGTTAAGACGTGTCCGCCATATTATTGCGCCGCGAATACCGGCCGTTACGCACATACGTATGCAGAAACAAACAGGAAGGCCGTTGACTTTGGACGAATTCAATTTTATACCTTTTTAAGACTAATAATGAGAGCTATATCGTAAAGCGATGGTTTTCGCTCTACGCATGATGAATTGCATCACACTATTGAAGGTGCAATTCGAACTACCAGAAAGACCAAGAAACTCTTACATGTTTCAATTGAAAAGTGACGCAAAGATAAATAATACTTACGCTCAATTGAAAAGGCTTGTTGAAGATTGTAAAAATGGAGGACGAAGTTAAACATTGCAAATCTACCCATTAACGGTTGAAAAAAAATATATAATCGTACATTTTACTGATATAGCTGATCACTAGGGCTGAGACTTCAATGCAGTTTGCGTTGACATTTTATTGTACATCTTTTGATTTTTAAGTAGTTTTCTTCATTTTTAGAGCATTTTAAAGTATTAGATTTAAAATTTAAGATTTTTACACGCTAGCACGAATTTTATAATAAAACAAACTATTAAGTAGGTAAGCATATTATAAATTATTGGGGCGATGGTAATGTTAAAATTCAATGGCTCATAGTTTCGTTAGAAATTCGTTGTGTATGGTCGCGCGTAGGAAATTTATCAAGGGGGGTGGGGCAAAATAAAATTAAACACCAAAAGGTATATTAAAATAGATTTATTCTTTGCTATCTATAACATAACTCCAAAAGTGGGTACATTAAAAAAAAATTGTATTCGTTATTAAACAAAAACTGAAGTCTTCACGATTGTTTTATTGCAAAGTTTGTTATTAACCTTTCAATGAATTAATCTTTTCCACAATTAACCCTTTTTACGACGAACGGTTAACATAATTTATACATAGACCATTTAATCGAACTTCACTTGTCGTAGACCGAAGCCAAGTTTCAACTCTTTGTAAAGTACCTTTCTGTCACGCTAATATTTGTAGCTGAGAAAATATGGAATCAAATTATTGTTAGTTCACGGATTTCCATATTGATTTGTATATTTTTAGACCCTTGTATGGTTGTAAATCTAATCATTGTGAAGGACTGCATTATACGAATGTATTGATTTTTTTTTCTTCGTAAATTTGAAATGTATAAATCAATACTATAGTCGAAATATCAATGAAATGTTTACAATAATAAAAGTTATAATTTTCAAAATTATATCCGAAGTCTAGAGGGGGTAGGGCAAATTCCTCGTCTTGCCCCTCTCCGGGTGCCTATCATGTATTTTTAACGTTTTATTTTGATTTTTATGATACACAATCATTTTTTTTTTTTTTTTATGTCATTTTTAGGATTTTATGGGATCTACCGAGGATTGAATGTAACCCTCGGTATATCCGATATTACATTGTATAACACAACTTTTGGGCGGTTTACGATTTTTCAAAAACACCCGTCTAACATAATATGATAATATACGCTCGCGTGTTCGTTTCTAAAAAACAATCTAATCTCATTTGATACGAACGACCCAATTCCCTGGGTACAACATGATCCACGAACACGCCGTCGTCATAGTTCATAGTTTCACAATTTATTCTGTAGAAATCGGTATCTTCTTGTCGGCCAGTGACATTTTTAATTTGTTTCTTTTTATTCATACTCGAAACTATAATATTATATATTTGTATTAATTGGTCGCAGTGTGGCGGTGGGGATACGTCGACTCGCCGGAGCACGACACCGGTGACTACCTATTACTTTAACTTTTATGTGTTTTAGATCGAATCAATTACACTAGTGACGACATCAGTATTGGTCGTAGTGGGCTACTGCAGTTCGTGCGAGGGTAGTTTACGCGTAGGACTTTTCAAACGTAACCTTCCTATTTTTTTTTTTTCCACATCGTCAATCGTTTCGTCGTCGACAGTTGTTAGTTTCTAGTGTTTATGTATCTTGGTACCTATATGGTCATATAAGAACAAATTCCGGTTAATCAATTTATTTTATTCTTATTGTGCAATTTTCATAACTATACTTAACTATAATATAAAATATTCTGGAATATATTTTTTCATATAATCGATCGGCAAAAATATTTTTATTTTTTTTTTATATTTCAATCCGTCTATCTATCGCACTGTGTTTCTCATTTTTAGACGACTGCAAGAACATAATATTTTAATATTTCAAGTACATGGAAATTTGTTTATTATTATTATTATAGTAATTAATTTTAATTTAGTATCTTAGTATAATACAATATTATTATAGTAAATTTAGAAACTCTAACTTTTGGATTTATAAAATAATAGGTGTATAACCTACCTATAAATATTTAATTCAAAAACATTGATTTTAATTTTAATAAATCGAGAATATCAGTTTCACATTTTGAATTTGCCGAAATCTAAAAAATTGAAAGGATATATTTTTCACCAATAGATAGTTTAGATAACTACAAAAATTGTCTGATAATTTATAAATATTGTATATTTATTTACTCGGACATTTAATATATTTTTTAAACAATTATTTATATTATATAGATTCTGATTTCTGAACGAAGAGTGGAATGTATTACTATAAAAAATTTTTTGTGTCAGTAAACAATTTTTCTACCAGAAATCTTGTTCTAATTCAAAATTGTATAAGAACTTTTTTATCAATTTCTGGGTTACCTTGGCAATAAGTAAAAGATACAACTAATAATACTCTGCTTAGAATTGTTTTTCGTTAGCAATGGTTTATTGTTGCATACAGATATAAATTTATTTATTTCCTTCCAAAGTTCCAATTTCTCTTCTACAACAGTTTCACATCCATCTTTTTTTTAACATACCTATTTTAACTGTAGACTTAATAAAAAAAAAACATGGATTTATTAATTCCAGTGTTATATTTTATCATGGATTTTGTATATGTTTAGAACCTACACACTTTGATAATTCTATAGATACATTATAAATTGTTGCCTGTTTAGTGGAAACTAAACTATTTTACCAATAAAATTACAATAGCTACACAAGAAATAGTAAAATACTAAACTACATTTTATTAACTGCAACTGTTAAGTATTATTTAATTTTTTTCTTGCGTGTGAATTCCTAGTTTTAGTGTGTTATACTCATATGTAGGTACATAAAGGATTATCCGACAATGTTTTCCCTTAGTTACATTTACACAACAAATAATATTTATATAGGAGCTTAAATAAATTATTATTAGGTATTAATAATATAACATTAACATATTAATATTATTTAATTTTACCTAATTTGCCTAAACAATTTTTAAAATTAATGAATAAATTAAAACTACCTATTTAACTCTAAACTATTATTATAATTTATTGATTAATTATTTGTAATACTTCATTTGTTTTTGTTATTTAACTGAAAATTATGTATTCCAAATAAAATCGATCAATCTTTCATAAAATTATTGAACGTTTTATAGTAATACATTCAAATTAATATATAATTGTTGTATGCTATCTGCAAATACTATTTATCTATAACAGAGGGGTTTTCATCTAAATATAATTTGAGGAGTTATCTAATCTATATGACTATTAAATTCTTTCACACATTTTAGTAATTTAACAATTAGTTTTATTTGTAAACCATTCTTGTGTGTGTAATTTGTAAATAATCATTGCTGTATACATAAGACCTGTAAATCATAAATTAACTTTTATTAATAATATCTTAAATAAAATTATTGAGAATAAGATCATATTTTTTTATACATATAACTTTATCATATTGTATTAGTTTTAGTGTTTATAAATTAAAATTCATAACTGTTTTATTAATGAATCAAATATGATGTAAATATTCTATGAAAAATGGTTTAGTATATAAACAATTTTTTTGTAATAAAAAAAAAAAAAAAATATTTTTTATAATTTTAGCAATTCACTAAGCACCTAACTGATTTATGGTATTGATTATGCTTGATATTTTTTTAGGGTTGATGAAAATACTTATTTAAAACATAAACGAATGAAAGTATACAGCTTAGAAACAAACTCTATAGTTGAACGAAAATGGTAAGTTTTTTATTATAAATATGCTTTAAATTTATTTTATTAATAACTAAAATTAGAAATTGCAATTTTGTTTATTTTTCTTTACATTAAAACAATGAGTGCAATTATAAATTAAGTATGTATTATTCAGTTTACATAATTTGAAAACAACAATAATATTTTGTTGTAATTGAATTAAAATTTATATCAACACATATTTCTTCCAACAGGTTTTTGGATCTATTGACGTGCATGTTTGGAGTAGGATCTTGGATACTGGTCAATAGTTTGTATACACAATTGCCTTTGCTTGTTCAAAGTGCACCAGAAGGATGGAATTTACCATCATACATATCAATCGCAATACAAATCGGTAATTTGGGTCCATTACTGTACAGCCTATGGCGCAAGAAATATGGGAATCGATTTGATAGACCATTGACCATATTCATACTCATGCTAGGTATCATATCCGTGTTCTTAATGGCAATGTTCTACAATATTTCTGGTGAAATTTTTGGTCAACCACACAGTATAGTTTTATGTATATTAACATTCACTATGGCGTTAGTTGGATGTACTAGTTCTGTATTATTTATACCGTCATTAAGCAACTATTCAGACATATATTTAGTTACATACATGGTCGGAGAGGGTATCAGCGGTTTTGTGCCGAGCCTCATAGCTATTGTCCAAGGAATAGGTACAACTACATGCAATACAGTCATACGAAACGGACAAACCATAATTGACAAATCAATAACAAATGCTTATTTTTCAAGTGGATTATTTTTTACTATAATAGGAATGATAATGTGTGGTAGCACAGTATCTTATTTATGTCTTGAATATTCACCAACTTGTAAAAAGGAAAAAATTCAAACAAAATCAGAAAGTGTTGAAGTTCATAATAGTAATATAACCAAAGTTAATAATCATTTAAACAAATTGTTATTAGCAATACTAGGTGTAATTGTATTTTTTGCAAATGGATTATTGCCAAGCATTCAATCATACTCTTGTTTACCGTATGGATATATGGCATATCACTTGGCAACCAATTTATCTAATATTGCAAATCCTATAGCGTGTTTTATTGCGTATTATACAAATCGAACATCTAAACATGTGATATTCATATTATGCAGTGTTTGTTTAATATCAATAATATACATGTTGATGACTGCCTTTACAAGTCCAACATCGCCTCTCTACAACACAAATACAGGAGCGATTTTAATTGTAAGTTAAAAACAATATATTTCTGAAAGCTTTATATTATTTATTTTTCTATAGGAGTGAATACACACACACTTAATATGTAAATATATAAATTAATAATTTAATTATATCATGAACAACAAATATTAATATTATATAAAATTCACATTATAATGCAAGTATCATATAAATTACAATACTTTATAGCTAAACTAAACATACTAAATTATCAGTAAAAAACTACAAAATATGTATACCATTTTTTAAAAGTATTTAAAACATAAACTAGGTTAAGACACTATTCATGTTTTTAACCTAAACATCACAATTTTACTGTTGCCTATTGGTTGAACTAAAATAGGTATAACACAGGTATAGTGTCTTAATATTATACAAAACAATGGCCAATATAGTTATACAGTAGGACCTTGATTAACTGCTACTACTCATGAGAGAATAGAAGAGATATGACAGCCAAAAAGTACTACACAGTATAGTTTTGTGTATATTAATATTCACTATGGCGTTAGTTGGATGTACTAGTTCTGTATTATTTATACCATCTTAGGGCAATTATTAAGACATATATTTAGTTATGTACATAGTCGGAGAGGGTATCAGCGGTTTTGTGCCGAGCCTCATAGCTATTGTCCAAAGAATAGATACAACTACATGCAATAGTCATACGAAACAGACAAACCATCATTGACAAATCAATAACAAATGATTATTTTTCAAGTAGATTATTTTTAACTATAATAACAATGATAATGTGTAGTTCTCTACTCATGAAAGAATAGAAGAGATATGATAGCCAAAAAGTACGTGGTATGATCAAAAAAAAAATAAACAGACTTTTCGAAAAACAATAATTGTTAACTATATGTATGCATGAGTAGTAAATTTAAAAAGTTAATTTCTTGGTTTAATCAAATTTTCGATTATTAACTTCATGAGTCAATGAGAATGACAATTAATCGAGGTTTTACTGTTTTTTTTTTTTGTATAATAGTTTGTAAAAAATTAAAAATGATTAGCATCACTAATATAAACCAAATTTACAGTACTTTACTTAATACTAACTAATGATATTTGAATACCTTATAAAATATATAATGGAATCTAATATTTTATTTATATAATTAATTGTTTTAAACTACAATTTTACCTAAGAAATGATTAAAATAATTTTGTATTAGTTGGGAGTATTAATATATGGTATAGTAAAATAATTAAAAGTGTAGCGAACACCAATAACAAAAGGTAAAAGTTATGCTAATTTAAGATTAATTACAAGGAAACTAGTTTTCTTTCCAATTTCTATCATACATTTTAATAACTATTTAAAAATGTATAATCTTATTTTATAATATTTTAGGTGTTTATGTGGGTTTTATTCTTTGGATGTGCTTCTTATGTGAAACTATCAATTGCAGCCATACTGCGTAATGAAGGTAACAGAAGACTTTTCCACTACGGTTGCATCACACAAATTGGGTCAGCATTGGGAGCATTAATTGGATTTTACTTAATTAATGTAGCACAATTATTAAAATCATATGAACCTTGTAAAAATGTTTAAATTTGTATAATATAATAAATGTTCCTTTTTTTAAAATTTGTAGTTAACTCATTAAAATAATATATATACATACATACATACATACATACATACATACATACATACATAGAATAGACTATTATTTAGGGAGAAGGTGGATGTGTATCTTCAAATAATTCATGCGATATTCTCGACATTGACATCAATATTTGAGGTACATTCAGTTCAAAATGTCGGAAATCCTGGATGGGATTGATTTCAAAATGAATTTCTCTAATGGATCTTGGTATAATTGGTGGGTTTATATCTTGAAGTTGATTTGTTTCATTTGATGAATCATCTGTAATATCTGGTTCAGTATTACGAACACTGTTATTATCATCATCATCTTCATCATCATCTTCATCATCATCATCATCATCATCATCATCATTATTTATAACCTCCTGAAATAAAATTGTTTTTAATAGAATGATTTTTACTATAATAAAACAATAAATAAGTATTATATGCATTATACATACATACATAACTACTGAATTATATAATAATAATATTAAAGTAAAGGTATTATAATTTATAATTAACCATAATAAATTATCAATAGAGATGGGTCGAGTTGTTTAAAATTCACCTATTAATGTTCAGTTTTTGAACTTTACATTTCTGAACTACAGGTATTTTATTATTCATTGATACTAAAAATAATACGGGAAACTGATAAAAAGAAATTTGAAAACCCAACATTTGTTTGTATGTGTCTAAATACCAAATCCAACTGTGTATATTATATCTAAATATATATACAGTGATTCATTTATCATGAAAATCTTAAAGTTTGGACTTGGAGATTATTAAAGTGGTATCAATTTATAACCTTTCCCTACCTCTCCAGTCTATACTTTAAACTATTATAAATCATAAACAATGAATCTGATATTAGCGTTATGCATATTAAAATTGCTAAATAAATATTCTGTATTCCAATCCAAGTCTTAAAGGAGAGGGGAGTAAATAAAACTTAAATAATTCCACTGATTAAAAAACAAAAATTGAATTCACTTAAGGTTTTCTCAGAAAATTACCCAATATTAATGCATAGCCTAAATCGTAATATTAAAATATTTTAAATTCAGGTTTGGTATGAATATAGTTCAAATTGTTTTATTTACACGAATTTAAGGATTTACAAGGTAAATAGTTTTTATATTTAGAGTATTCTAAATTGCAATATTTAAACAAAATAGAAGTTATATTTTATTAATATTAAATAAAATATAATAATTAGCTTTTAAAAATATCATATTGACATTTTTTCATTTAATATAGTTAATAATAATATATAAATTTATGAATTATTTTGTTTCAAAGGGGTTAGAGATTTCAGATTTATGCCACATAAACTAGTTGATTAGTTAAGACCAGTTGAAACAAATAAATCATCTGAAAAATAGTCTCTTTTGACTAATGAGTTTATTAAATTACTCCTACACTAAAAATATAAGCAATAATAGAAAAATAATTTAATTATATTAAATAGTTATGATTAACAGAAATTGTCCCAATTAGGTGTTATAGCACTGTGTATATTATAAAAACTATTTTAGTTCTCAAAATTGTATTTTATCTAATAATTTAAAATGTATTAATGTATATTAATCCTTATATTAAGGTTTAACATCTCACTAAAAAAATATGGAATTTAATTTTATAAAAGATGACACATATTTTATTTGATAATAATAGTGATAATATTGTTTATTGCAGAATAAATTCCAATTTAAAAAATGAGTACAAAAAGAGGATGAGAGAATATATATATATATATATATATATATAATAAAAAAAGAAAAAAGAATGTTACTGAATAAATATACAAAGATCTTTAAGTGGAGAATGAAATCTAAGTTATTTATATTTTCTATAGACATTAATATATTGGATGGGGAAAATAACATATATTTGGTAGATAAAATAATGGTTTGTATCTATAATATTAGTTAGCAATTTGTGAAGACATTTTAAACTTAATAGTTTATATCTTCTTTTTTTTTTATTATTATTGAAATTGAGAAAAAAACTATTTACAATATTGTAATCAGAAGGATGAGATCTATACACCTTCTTTCAATACATTGTTAACATAAAACAGATAAATACTGATTTTGAGTTATAGAATCGGTGTATCA
Organism: Cinara cedri; assembly: GCA_902439185.1. NCBI lineage: Eukaryota > Metazoa > Arthropoda > Insecta > Hemiptera > Aphididae > Cinara > Cinara cedri. The sequence goes on along the minus strand of CABPRJ010000958.1, from coordinate 1,553,053 downwards.
TTTTAAATTTGCATATTCTAATTTTAATTGTACCATTGAGTAATACAATAATTTAAGAGCATGAGTATTATAAGAATCTTTACACGAGAGTTTAATCCCAGTGTGGTTGACGTTGTATTAATAATGTTATCAGCATGGAGTTTAATGTCAAGTTTTGTATACAAAGTAACAACCAAATAATTTATTTCATTTACTCGAGTATTTTAATGGTTTTTAAATGATAATCAAAAATAATTGCATTATTTTCTAAAGAAAAAAAATAAATTTTACTACATTTAGAAACTTACATTTTTAAACGAAAAATTGGTACGATTTTTTAGAAACACTAATTTAGAATTTAATATAAAATTATTAGTAATCATATAAATTAATAATGTGACAGACAGGCAGATGTGAAAATATATATAGTTATATTTTTAGAGCTACTAATTTGTTGGTGCTTCCTGCTTTCTGACTGGTCAAACTAATCAGTATAACTCAATAGATTTTGAAAATAATTTTCATTTAATGTGTGAAGTACTTAGTAATACATTTTTTTTATATATAATTCAGGATATTTAATATCAGGTTATTACAATAGGTACAAAAAAATAAATATTAAGTTTTAAATAATCACCGGCTCATCTTCATCACTAGATGGTAATGGATTATAAGGGTTCCAATTTGCTTCGTTTCTATCATTCAAGTTTATATTGAGGACTTCATCTTCAGTGAGTTCTGTTAAATCAATAAACTCAAGTAGTGGATACGGAAATACTATGTCTCCCGGGTCATCTTTATCTCGTTGAATGCACATAGTAAATAAAACTGATATTCTGGAAAAAATAACACTTTAATTAGGTAAATATAAAAACAAATTGTCACAAGAGTCCATTAGATTGATAGATTGAACAAGTTAAGCACTAGTAAGTAAACTTGTCAACAATAACTTGTAAATTCGTCCAATGTAATTAAGGCTTTAGATAATAAGCAAATATTATTTACCGGTGAGTAAGTAAATAATATTTGTTTTGTTTGTGAAATTCATCAAATATTAACAATAATAAATATAACATCAAAAACAAATTTAAAGAACAGTGGAAGAAATGACCTTAGGAGTATTTATTTTTATCAATTACCTAGTATTCTACCTTGTCTATATTATATTACATTCTATGATATTGCTTTACCTAAAGTTATTTAATGTTTAATATACTACTTTTTTCCAGATCGATCACTGAACACAAATAATATAAAATAAAACAAACCTTTTTTTTTGTAGTATTTACGAATAAACTACTAATTAGTTAACAGAAGCACAACTGACTTCTTTAACTCTAAAAAGAACCGTAAATTATCAGTATAATATAATTTCATCAAGTGTTAAAATTGACAATAATAAAATTAATTAATTAGAGTTTTTAAAAATTAGTATGTTTTGACTATGGTATTATCAAGTAGAAATGACGTCGTAGTCGCAGACTTGTAATAGTATTATAGTATTGATATACATATCTATGATGCTGAACACAACTGTACTAGTGGTACCAACTGTAATATAGTAGTAACTAGTTGAAGACAACAGTGTGTCCAATACAATAAGAATACTAGTTATAAGATCCTTATCATTTACGGCTGACTAACCCACGTACAATCTAATCAGAGAATAGAATAGATAAATCTATTTTGTGCACTATACGAGTTGTAGGTATATTAAATATTATATTAAAATACATCTACAATATAATATTTATTTTACAAGTATATTATTATCTCTGTTTAGTCAACTCTAATGTCGATCTTCTATGAGTATACCATGTATACCATATAACATTTAGCATTTTTGTATCCCTTTGGGTGATCAAAGATCATCGACCATCGACTAATAAGTGAATCATAGTGGGGACCTTAATTTGTAAATAATAAATTACCTATTATAGAAACCTACTCTACAGGTATTAGGAAATTCAAAACATTGCGATTTCTTGTCAGACTGAATAGGTACCTCTAGAATTTGCCTAAATTTTTTTTTGATATCTATTCTAGAATATCATTTCTTTATTTTCTACTGAATGAAAAAACGAAACTAGATTATCTGATCGAATTAAACTGCAGTTATACAATAATAACCGGCCTCGACAACCCTATCCCTCCGGTGGGACGTTTTTAGTATAATTTACACAAATACCTACCTATTATAATTAATTAAAAAAGGTTCAAGGGTCAAGGGAAAATCAAGCGATAATTGATTGTGTACCTCTAGCAGCAAGCGTCGGTGACTCGGTAGGTAGGTACCTAACTTAAATTAGTTCGGTTCAAAAACTTATCAGTCTGGTTCATAGTGTATGTATAACTATTAAAATAATACTAACTGAATATAATAAAATATATATTCTATAGGAGTTGATATTCGCGGATTTTGCAAGCTATTTTTCATGCAACATATAATATTACTTGTTAACGAGTAAGTATATATTTTTCAAGTATTACATGTGCGCTTCGCCGGATAGCTTCTAGAGTAAGTCTGGGACTCTGGAAGATTTTCCGAAGCGCTCGATTCTTATGTTTCGTCGGCCCGTACCCATCAGACGTACACACGTGGCTCCCGAAACCGGACTAACCGGCGACGGTTCCGAGTGACTCCGATTGGGTGCCGACGATGGACCTCAGTAGACCCTGCTTATGAGGGTTCAGAACTGAAACCAGGAATCGGTTAGGTTTTGGCCCGTTGTCAGGCATCCATCATAATAAGTGGAGCGACGAACGGGCGTTTTTCAGTGGTTAAACGTCGCTGTTAAATCAACGAATTAATAACATCATCACGTTGTTTTACCATTTCCGAATGATCTTCGATCTGATCCGAAGTCCTCTAGCGCACAGTCCATCGTCGAACTTTCACACTTAGGATGCTATTTGAATGACACGTATACCAAGGCGTCTATAATTTTGAGACTGTTCACAGCGGTATTGGAAGTCTGGCATCTATTACGCGCATACTCTATAGGACGTCTACCGAAAGCGCTATCTGTTATACTGAACACCAACGCTCATGTTCACGGGTAGGTGCCGATAAAGTGTGTCACTAGAGGTCGGGGATCGTACTTATTTCGTCCGTTCATCCTACGTGTACAACAGAACATTATATATTTTTTCCTTACATTTCTTGTTTTTTATTTTTTATTTATTTGCATTGTTATTTTAAACTTGTCGTTAGCTCTTCATCGACTCTTGATATCTAGTGATTTTTAGGATTTTTGAATATTTGACCACATCTTTTCCTCTAACTTTTTACATTCCGTCATAAGTAATTTTAAATAATACAATCATATCTAAGTGTCGACACCTTAATTTAAAAAGCTGTCCTGGGATAACGAGGACGGGTGCAGCCAATGTCTTAGGTGAGAAATGGGAAAGATAATACTCGATCTCAAATCAAATACTCGTATAATAAAGAATAATACCTAAAAACAATAAGCATAAGCTGACACATTAGGCTAAAAAAAATGGTGTTATTGATCCCGCTTTGTGAGGCCCTATATAAAAATAATAACTTTTGCAAAAATTAAAACACCCAGGTCGTAGAAATAGGTACGTCAAGCTAAATCACGCGAATTAGATCCATCAGAATTATTTGTTCACAACTGCTCACATCACATATTATACAGGGTGATTTTTTTATCATGAACCAACAATTATTTCTGAGAATATTAATTGAATTTGATTTCTGTTTTTTTTTTTTTTTTTAATCATTATGGAATCGTTTAAGCTTTATTTTAAAACCATTTTTAATTTTTTACCACTACTCCATATACCTTAAATAAGTGCATACTTTTGATTTTCAAAGTTATTAATTTTGGAAATATATAATTTTATCTACATTTTTTAAGTTCAATTATGACAATTCATAAAACATTTTGTAACCAATATAAATCGATTCATTGAAATTCATTGGTTTGACAGGAAAACTGTTTTAATTTAGTTATTTAATTAGTATCAAGATATTTAAATATAATGTATAAATTATTGTACAGATAATTTATTTGTATTAAAAATATAATAATATTATTGTTTTAGTTTAAGAGGATGATGGAAGATTTGAATGATTCGTGTAAACTGCAGCAAGAAGTAAAAATTAATTTTGCAACTAAAGTCGTTCATGCGGGCCAAAGTCCTGCAGACCAACAGTCTCCGTTTAAAGATGTCGTTCCTCCCATTTCATTAAGTACCACTTTCAAACAATTGGCTCCGAACGAACATGCTGTAAGATTTCTTTTCTAATAATCTCAACAAAAATTCGTATTATAGATACTACTTCACTTGTGAAGTTTTCACGTGATTTACTATATTAGCATAGTAAATATATTAGATATACAAATAATTAGTAATGTAGTCATATATATTTTTTCGTAGGGATTTAAGTACAGTTTGTGCGGAAATCCAATAAAAAAAGTATTACAGGATTGTGTAGCTTCACTAGACGGTGGGAAACACTGTTTGACTTTTTCGTCCGGTTTGGGTGCTACTACGGCCTTGATGTATTTGTTGAAAACCGGGGATCACATATTGTGCGGCGATGATGTGTACGGTGGTACGGCTAATATATTCAAAAACTTTGTGAACCAATTTGGAGTGAAGTTGACTATGACCGACTTTACAAATGAGCAAATCGTCGAAAAAATGATTTTGCCTGAAACTAAAGTAAAATAATACAGTTAAATTAAAGGCTAAATTAAAACCGTTACCGGTAATTTCAAATTTTTTTAAATTGTGTTTTTCATACAACGACAAGATAATTCACTAAACGTACTCACCCACTCACCCAATTTTGTTGGTCACATTTCGCATATTATATTGAATTTCTAATTTTTGAAATTGAAAGTGTAATAAAACCCGATGTATCTGAATACTTAGATTTTTCATAATACTTAAAGAGTATCCAGTGGCGATACCAACTTTAGTTTTTCAAATGAGAATCTATATTAAAAATTCCATAAATAGATGGAATATTCGATAAAATAAATTTTAACTTAAAAGTGAAATATCTATTGTCAATGAGTGAACGGAAATAAAAAATTTGAACATCTAAAATTTATTTAAATTAATACACCATATATTTATGAAATTTTAGTAAATAGGTTCTTATTTAAATAACCAGAGTTTGGTGTCACCACAGAATACTCCTTAAGTGTTGTGAAAAATCGAAGAATTAAAAAAAAAATGGGTTTAACTACAAAATTGCAAAATGTTAAATGCAAAATTTAACCAAAAATATCGAGTAAGTACGCTTAGTGAATAATTCTGAACATATTTTCAATTTTAAATAGTTAATATGGTTGGAAAGTCCTACAAATCCGTTAATGAGAATTTCAAACTTGGAAACCATTTCAAAAATTGCTCATAACATACGAAACGATATTGTTGTAGTCATCGACAACACATTTCAAACTCCCTATTTCCAAGTAATTTATTCAAAGTTAACATTTTATAGTTGTAAACTTAAGATTTTAATACACATTATTTTGATTATTTTGTGTTGGTATATAGTTTGACAAATCTTATTATAATAATTTTTAAATAAATAAAGCTGATTTGACCTTTCGTGCAATTCGTCTATATCAGCGGTTCCCAACCTAGGGTAAGCATACCTAAGAGGTACGTGAAAACAAAATTGGGTAATGACTGACAAATATTGAATTTGTTTGGTTTTCCTTCTACCTTTCCAACTTCTAACCTACTACAGTGGCCCCTCTATCGTACGAAGTATGTCCGTTTTTTTATTTAAATATTTTAAGAGTAGTTAGTAAAAAAAGTTTTAAAGTTATTATATTGTGAAGGGTATATAATTTGTTGGCAAAATATTAAGATTAGAGATACGGAAGAAAAAATAAATTAGAAACCGCTGGTCTATATCAAATAATTGTATGAATAATATTAAACTATGTAACATCTTTTTTAAAGAATATTTATCTATTTAATAATTTATATATTATTATACATACAGAAACCTCTTGATTTGGGTGTAGATGTTGTGCTCTACTCGTTGACCAAGTACTTGAACGGTCATTCCGATGTCATAATGGGCGCTTTGGTCATAAACGATACCGAACTACATGATCGTCTGGCGTACATTCAGTGCTGTAAGTGTTTCATAAATAATAATTGTTCATAGTGGTATTAAAATGTATTTTTAATCTTTTAAAAGTTAGTCATTTGAAAATGTTGAACTTCTAGAAGAAAGAATTTAACTTAAGGAATGTATTTATAATAATGGAAAAAAACACCCGTAGGGCCCTTTCAAATATTATCTACTTTAATTTTTTAAAAATATGAACATACTATTCACGATGGGTGGGTCACTGTTGTCGGTGATAAATTTAAAAGGTAGAGGGGAAATTTAATGTATATCTTTACGCAATGATTAATCATTGTTAACAAAAGCGATTCTGAATGAAGTTCGGTTATACGTGTTTTGAAAATCGCTCCGCTCAGAATCTAAAATTTGTATTTTAACCATCATTATGGAATGAATTATTTTCATTTTATTGTTTTATTTATTTATAGGACCCGGATTTTAATGTTTAAAAAACCTACAAATAATATTCTCCTTATATTCTCTGTTTTGTCGTTTTAAGCGTACGGTATTGGTTCGTCACCTTTTGACTGTTACTTGGTTAACCGCGGTCTGAAAACATTGCATTTGCGCATGAAGGAGCACATGAAAAATGGATTGGCCGTTGCCCGATTCTTGGAGCAACACCGTCTCGTAGAAAAAGTTCTGCATCCCGGTCTACCGTCACACCCTCAACACAGGATGGCTGTACGCCAGTGTAGTGGTTTTGGCGGCATGTTGTCGTTTTACATAAAAGGTGGCTTACTGGAAGCAATCAGATTTTTGAAGGCTTTGCGAGTGTTTTGTGTAGCCGTGAGTCTCGGTGGGACTGAAAGTTTGGCCTATCACCCGTGAGTATATTATTATTATGGTCTTTGAGTAGTATATTATAAAAAAAAAACATTGTAAAATTATTTGAAATATTATACTATAAAAAAAAAAATTAGATACAGATTGTCGAATGTCAAAGTACAACCACAGTATAATATTTATATCAACTTACCTTATTAATTTTGTTTTAGTGATTAAATCGGGTTTAAATTAATGATAGGTACTACCGAAGTGTTAGTAGGTATCAATCATTCGAACTATAAAGAACCTAAAGAAGGTACAAATAGGTATAAAGAAGGTACAAATATGTACAAACAATAGGTACTTAAACTCTCAATATCGCCTCCAAACTCATAGTCTATTTGACGTCTACTTATCCTTACACCCTTTCCTTCAAGTGACAATCTATTGTTAAATTATTCAAGATTTTCTTCTATCAAAGTTATCCCTTCGCACATCCTAGATGAGACAATATCTATCAAAGTCTTGCTTAGAACTCCTTATACTGTTTGACAGAATATCACACCGGCTGTCAACCCCATTTTTTTAGCCCTTACGACAAGTAAGGTAAGAGGTACCATGGTATTATTATGATCCCCCACAGAGAGCATAATCGAGAACATCGAAAGTGCTCATAATTAGCTTAAATTAATTTTATATATCTAAATACCAGATAATTTTATTTTTAATCGTCTATACTTGCCTAATTTTACAGAGCACTGATGTCACACGCTGATGTTCCGTTAGAAGAGCGGTTGGCTTTAAATATCACGGACAATTTGATACGATTGTCTGTAGGACTAGAATCCGAAGATGATATAATAGCCGATCTTGATCAAGCGTTACAGGCTTCTATTATAGGGAACAACTAATGATTTCGCTAAATTCGGAAAATTATTATTGTCTAATTTGAAACCTGCTAATATAGTTTATTAGTTATTAATATATTAAGATACGTAAGCCAGACATGGGCAAATACTTTAAAAAACTATTAAGAATACATATTCGAATACATACCAAAAAATTATTCAGAATATATATTCGCATACTTGACAATAATAGTATTTCCAAAATATTCCAAATACTTTACCAAACGTAATCCGAATATTTTTGAAATACTATCTAAAATAAGATGTCCTAGGATAATGGAGACAGGTGCAGTCACTGTTGTAGGTGAGAAATTAGGAAAGTAGGATACAAAAGGGAATTTAATGTATATTTGTAAGCTACAATAAATGTTAAATTAATGATTCTGAGCGGAGTTCAGTTGGTAGTGATGCTTTTTCAACAATATATATATATACATGTCAAATTGTGGTAAAATAATTAAATAAGTAATATATATTTTCTTTAATATTATTTGTTTAATATTGATTACATTTTCCCGTTTTACCTACGTTTTTCCCTGTTTTCCCATGTTTTTCCCGATTTTTCACATTTTCTGGGAAAACTCTTGAGAAAATCGAAAAACGACCACTGTAATGTATTTTCCCAGTCAGATTTTCTTTCAGTAAAAGTGCTATCATTGTAAATCGGAGAAAAATTGCTGGTAGAAAAATGTAATGAATGTTTTTTTATAGTTGGTGTATCATTTAAGGAATTTAAATGTTTTGTGGTACTATAATTTAAATAATTGGAAATTTTTTATTCCAATTGAACAAATTTCGTTTGATAACGATTTTCGCCGTCAAATAACACCATTATTATATGCAATTATTTCACAATTTTCCTACAGGAAGCAAAATATTCTAAAATGAGTGACAAAAGGTAATTTTTTTTAAAGGAATAAAATTTTAAAATTTTAAAACTTTCTAAAAATATTCAGAATACCGTATTCTGAATACTATATTTGGAATACTACCTATGTCTGGCGTAAGGTAATGTTCAAAATACATATGTATATGACACACCTCACACGATTGAAATATATAATCAAAATAATGATTTAAGGGCAGCGATGCAACTAAGGAAGTGGACAAATTTTGATTTTTGTTTACAATTTAATAAATTATAATTTCAAAGATTTAAAATATATCTTAAAAATACAAACTAGGAATATGATTGTAAATAGTTGGTGTTTCACTATGGTATTATGAAAATATTGCGATGAAATAATTTATTATGTTTAGATGGAGGGGGCCTTTGATAAATCCTGGTTCTAGACGTTTTGGTTGTTTAAAGGATAACATGCATGGAAAATGTCTGGCTATTTGTATATAAAATTTATGAAAGATGTATGAAAATAGTCGGACATACTTATACTTCTAACCGTGATAAATAAGCCACTATTAAAGGTGAGAAGTTCGAAAGGTAAGTAAGTATATACGAATGATACTACGGGCGGGCATTCTTAGTCGGTGCACTCAGAATATAAAATATTACAAATGTATAATTCACAATATTTTATACTTATAGGTAGAATAAAATATAATTTACTTTATTTAAGTTAAATATTGAAGACAATTATAACATATTAAAAATATTATCTATATGTGTAAAAAAGCCAATAGATCCCTCGTTTCGCTCAGAATTTAAAATATCAACTAGTGTGTATTTTTTGTCGGGTGTCGGGGTCGCACGATAGAAATATAAATTATAAAAGACAAATTATTATTTGAGATTTAGGCGTATATTTATCATACATATAATATATTAATATTTATTCGTGAAGACATTTTCAGGTGAACATTAAATGTTTAATAGTTGGAATACGAATTATTGTACCTATAGTAAGTAAATATTTATTTGTTGTGTATATAATATTCCAAGTAGCACTGGCTTTTAGTTTCTTATATTTAAATATAATTACATGCAACTATAAGTGTAAATTATTCAAAATACACGCAAATCGCGTGAACGACCGTGACCGTATTCACGGGTTTACGTTTTAAGTTCAAACACTTTCCGAAATTGCTTACTATATACTACACATGACTTTGAAGCGGTGAAAGTTTTTAAACGTATTATTTTGTTGTAAAATCAAATTACACAGATCTTTGTTTTTCATAAATTGCCCGTGGGCCGTAAACGTTAACTGGAAAGTATAGGCAATACAAATAAAGACTTAACTATTGAGGTAGGTAACTTATAATATAATATTATATTGTTTAAAAAAACCAGTCATATGACAGGGAATTTTTCAGTGAATATCCACTGTGTGTACATTACCCTTCTCTTAAAAAATACCATGATTAAATACACCACACTCTTAACCTAGACTTTCTCCAGTCGTCCCTCTTCCCATAGTGAGACTATTCCCTAAAAAATATAATATTTTGTTACAAAATCTATTAATTGAATTATTTACGATTTATTTTCTAGTGGAGTAAAACAAAATCTTAAGTCGGGTTTACACTAGGATAGAACTCAGCTGAATCACTAAAGCAAATTATTGCTAAATCGAGTACCTATTAAATTGCGTTTAGTGACTGTCTATATACAGTCAAGTAAAGTTTACTAGTATATAGTTTATTCTGTTTTGGATTTTTGTATATATATTTTCTTGAAACACGAATAAAAATAGTAAAAAATAGTAAAAAAATAGTAGGATGGTCCAGAATCCAAAAACTGCACTTCCACAACCACTGAAGAATCAATTGATTCCAAAAAAAGGAAACTGAAAGAAAAAATTAATTTGGACAATAGAATGGATTGAGATAGCAATTTACTCTTAAGTGAACTTTCAGAAGATGATGTGACTGAATTTACAAGTTGCATCATAGACAGAATCGATCATCAAACACTAAATAACAGTGATAATTAATTAATAACGTATTTTACTTACTCACGATTTTACTAATGACTGCAGTAATGGTGTCTATATTGGTTTAGAAGACAAATTAATGCAACTAGCAAGTCTAACTAGGTTGATAAAATAGAACCGTTTTCAAGTCGCTCGAATAATCTTCACTAAAGTTAGCACTAGAATTATTACTAAAAAATATGTCCACATTTTCAAGCGTAAAACAATTTAGTAACTTGCAATAGCGATTCGGACGATTACTATCCTGGTATAAAACCGGTAATATTCTACTTCGTGTTCAATAAAATTTTACTGTACGTCTATTTGGACACAGACACCTTGAAAAATTTCCAGCATTCAAATCCACATTTTAAGTGAGCAACGGTATAATATAATGTTATTCGGATGAGTCAATTTGAATTTAAATGCTGCAACTATCAAATTTGAAAAAAATCTGAGAAGAGTTCAAAATTAAAAACACTTGTTATGTTCATCAAAACTTTTTCGTGTTGTTATTATTTATATTATATGTATTTATTTGTTTGCAATTTTCAGAGCATGGATCTGAGAAATTCGAATCCACAGTTTACAGTGTGCGTATTATCTGCAGTACTCGCACTCACCTACCTATTAGCTATATATCGTCTATGTATTTAGTTAAATACGTTAACTATGTTTTCGTAGGAAACAAAAAATTTAAATACGTTCATATAATTCTAAAACTATATAATATAAAATAGATTATAATCCCTCGTTCCGCTCAAAATATAAAAATAAATTTGTTTTAATGTTAGCGAAAATTTCAAACTACCTAAATAGATAGTTATACTAACATAATAATATCTATCCATATAAAATCCAAAACCACTGACTGACTGATCGCTGTATCTCAAAAACTACGTAACGTATGGACTTGAAATTTGGCATATAGGTTCTTCTCATATTTTCACCGTGCAATAAGGAGGGATTTTCAAAAATGTTGCGTTTTAGTGGAGTAATTAACAATTATAATTATTCACCGCCAATACGTATTGTNCGGCACGGCGGCCCGTGGGTCTCCAGCTACCTGCAACCTATCCTTTTTGTTCGTCGTCGTCGTCGTGTAGATAAGAATATCGTGAAGATAAGAATAATGATTCCGAGAATAAAATTGTTCCGAGAAGTTTATCGATAAAAATAAATATATAGATATTAGGTTATTATGTATATTTTCGATAATTATGAATTTAAGACGGTAAATGGTAATACATGGCGTTATCTAATTTGTCACGAATTTGTTTCCAGGTAACGCCGGGTAATTCAGCTAGTTTACTTATAAACTTATATAGAATTATCAAATTATTATATCGATTTGCCATTTACAGGATAATAAATATAAATAAATGTGCGTGAGTTTTAAAATAGAATATGGTAATTTAGTAGATACCTATATAGCAGCATATTAATAATAACTCTAACAATGACAGCGAAAGTCGCAACACCCACATCTGATTGGATAAACATAACGAACATAGAAAATAGTAATACTGTATATTTAGTTTAAACTATTAAAATTAGCATATATACCTACATATTGTTTTGTTATTCAAAAATAATATAGTTCAATAAATACAAAAATGTATATTTATATTAGTGATTTAAATTAACTACGATGCAAGTTAGCAATGATATTTTACAATTATACAATTTTTGTGTTCATCTCAATAAGTAAATAAATGATATATGTGAATACAATAGCATTTTGTATAGTCCAAAAATGTTATAAATTTCTATTTTCTATTTAAAGATTATTATTTAAGATTATTTAATTTAATAACCTGCAAGTCGTATTCCAATTTTAATTTTAAATTAACGTAGGTAACAGTCTACAGCAGCGGTTCTCAACCTTTTTTCATTCACGTACCCCCAAATATCAATTTGGAATATAAATAATGAAAAATAATAATAATATTAATTTTAAAGGAAAATTTGGAAATATTTATTATTAGCTTGCGCCATACAATATATATAAAAATAAAAATAGCAACTTAACAATGTTATTTAATGTGAACCTTGAGCTTGTTTGCTTGAACTTAATTTTTTTAAATCTGGCTCCACACATGACAAATACACCCGTAAGTCTGAACTTACAGACAGTTTATTACGATACTTATTTTTGATGAACGTGCACGTAGAAAAGGCCCTATCAACCAACACAGCGCTTGTGAATAGTTAGGTTTTTATTATTATTAGTAAATATTAGCAAACTATTTCAGTTACATTAAATTTCACTTTTTCCACCATTATTACATTTTTTTCGCGTACCCCTTGACATCATGTCATGTACCCCTTCCTAGGGGTACGCGTACCCCAGGTTGAGAACATTACATCTACAGTAAAAGATGCAAGAAGGCTATTCCATTTCGATTATAACCAGCTATCATGTTACATACAGGAAAGTCGTTTATATGTTCTATTAATGACCGTAGCTTTTTTTTAGAATCAATGTACATGTATTATGTAATTAGTTTATTTTTTCATTAAATTATTTATGAAATACAATCAATGATTTGATATTATTACAATATTTATTATTTATATTTAAGAGAAAAAAAGATTTATACTGCATTCCCAAAAGGTAACGTTGTATCGAGTGCAACGAAATTTGTATTTTTATATGTTGGATACGACTTAAAATGTATTTTCCGGGCACCTCTAATATAGTATTCCGCAAAAAAATATTTTTCCATATTTTGGGATCAAACGATTTTTGTTTTTATAATTTGCTATTATTTATACTTACTTAAATATTACACTGATATCAGTGATTTTTTAAAATATCCTGACCTTGAAGTATTTTTTCATTTATTTTCGTATAATCGTATACAGCATAGTTAAAATTAAATTGGATAGGAACTTCCGTTTTGTTAATCGTGGGAAACAAATGTATAACAACTAATGTGCGTGCATTATAATAATAATTAATAAGACAATATTATAATTTATAAAATAGTAATTATTTTTCTAAGATGATTATACCTACCTTATTTGAATGCGCTTAAAACAGAATAAAATAAATTATATATTTTATTTTAGGAAATTAATATGATTCAATTGTCTTTTTGAGAAGTGTATACATAAATATATTTAAAAGAAGTGCAAGTAGTCCGATGTGTAAAGTAAAGTGATATTTAAAATATAAACCTAAAAGTTCTGCATAAGAAATATATTGATTTTGAAGATTAAAATATTAAAATAGCAACAATATTTTCAAACATTACCGTTTGGAGTTTACGTTCGTTAGTCAAAATATCAGGGTAACCGAACACGGTTGTTAAAATTTACTTACGGTTTTATGACCATAAAAAAAATTCGAAACCACCAAATTTAGACTATATAATGTTGTACAACACTGTGTTATATAATATAGGTTGCTCTCACTTAACTTTGCAACCCATGCTTTGTGAAACCATCAGACCACATTTCTGTTGTGGTTTGGTAAATATACTCATATAATATGTACAATTATATATATATATATTTTTTTTTCAGAAAATGCTAGTTAACATACTATTATATTAATAAAAAGTAAAAAACCAAGAAACTGCAGGTGTTGGATATAATATATTTTATAATAATAATTTCAAGTATGACTTAAATATAATTTTAAACTTTTATGGCCAAAAATCCAAAATATTATAATATATATATATAATATTACATAATCCGTAATCACGTATACTTCTATTATCTATGAAGTTTTTCATGTATTATTATTTTTTTTAAACTTTTTCCCTGTTAACTAAATAAAAAATCCATGAAGAAATTAAAACAAAAAAGTCCCATTTAAATTTAAATTACCAACTTAGGTATACACAATTTAAGATTTATTTCTTTTTTTTCTTTTTTTCTTAGTTCTAGTCTGTGGACACGTTTTTCTTAGTAAACTTGTTCCGATTTTTACGTGTAGCAACTTTTCTGAAAGCTCAAGTTATCTAGATGGTACTCTAAACACGTCATTTTTTGATTTTCGACGCCATTTTTTTGAATAAAAGCAATTAAATGGGAAAAAAACGTAGGAAAACGTATAATTTCACGATTTCATTATTTTATAATTAGCAATTAGGAATTAGCAATGGTTAATCATTGCATAAAAGGTGTACATTAAATATCTACCTTCCCAACTTCTCATCTATATCAGTGGTTAACCATACCGAAGTATGTCCATATCTTTTTTTTTTTATAACGAAGAACAATTTTTGAATTGCTCGCTATTTTACTTTATTTAAATTTATGTAACGGTTTTGGCAACGTCGCTTTCAATAGCGCACGCTATCGTATGCTTTTAAAAGGTCAAAATCATGTTCTTTATTATACCGGCATCGCGCGCAATTGTATACCCAAAAAGGTAAAATGCGCGCAATCGTACTGCACCCAGTTTAGGGTACACCGGGAAGCAACTTGTATATACCCGGGAGGCAATTTGTATTAAAATGATCGACATTTTTAACCTTAGGATGCGACTATTATGCGTCCAAAATTTTGTTGTAAAACAAATTATCCATATTGATATCTTAGGACATAGAAAAATCAATGGTTTGAGTGGGTGGATGCTAAATTTTTTGTTTTGCCTCAAGAGTATAAAATCTTTAGCGTGTATAGCACAATGGTCGTAATCAGCAATCGCACTAGCGGGGGTGCAAAAAGAGGCACATTGCTTTTTTTTAAATTTTAAGTATTGTCATTTTTATCGCACCAGGACATAAATGCCTAGAGCTATAGCCACGGTAATGATCAGTAATCACAATGACGTATAATTACTCTGTATAAATAATATTATGTATAAAGAAATAATAATTATGATACGGAGAAAAAAAACACGCAGTTTTGAAGGGAACGAAATATTATTTTGATTTCGATGTAAAAATCTCACGTATACGTGATATGTGTGGTTTTCTACATTCTTTATATACACCAATTCATAAAAATGATCAAGTAGTATTACGTCGGCATGTTAAATATTTTTATTATTTACGCATTTGCCGTTTTAACGACGGTTGACAGTTGACATACATACCGAAAACAGAATAACGTTCTGCAGTTTCCGAGTTTGCGTGTGCCGACGATATACGATAATAATAATTACAGAGTTGAAAAGCGGTGCGCGCCGTGAGTAGATACTATTAAATAGATAGGTAGGTACACTCGTATTCTATAATAATAATAATAATATTGTGTATAGTGGGACACAGTATTATTATTATATATCGGCGATAATAATAACACAGATGTGATCCGTTGCCCGTAACTAATCACTTTTTATTTTTTATATAATATCTACCTACAGTGCAACTACACTATAGGTAGGTAGGTATCTTCATATTATAACGGGGTACTTATAATATATCGGACGCGCGAACGCAAGAAATCGATGTCGTTGTCGGTATAATAACGGAATATACGTATATATATTAGATAGTTATATATATACATTATATTGTACTTAGGTATCTATTTTGAATCGACGATGCGGGAAAATTAGAAATAGAAAAAAAACCAAACGAAAAAAATAGCACGTGCATATTTTCAATTTTGTGTCTGCAGCAGATGGGTAAGTACTTACGTGCAATGTGTATATACGAGAAACGAAGACATATATACAAGTTGAGAACGTAAGAATGTGAGATACAATAAATAAAATAGATTCTTCTTCTTCGTCTTCTTCCCAATTATTTGAGATAGGATGTTTATTGTTTATAATAATCTAATTTATACTTGTACATAGATATAAATACGCTACAATAAATCATTTCTAAAGAAAAACGATTCTGAGCGGAGTTCAGTTGATAGTGATGCTTTGTTAACAATATAAATGTCGTATATTATGGTAAAATAATTAAATAGGCATTATATATTTTCTTCAATAATATTAGTTTAATATTGTTCTGATTTTCCCGTTTTTCAAACGTTTTCCTCAGTTTTTCACATTTGCTGGGAAACTCGAAAAAAGACTTCGCTAAAGTACCTCCATAAGAAAATTTTTTTTCAGATTATGGCTTACATCGTATACATCGGAGTAAACTTTCTGCTAGAAAAAGTGTTCACATAAAAAAAAAATAAACATCTTTGTAAAATCAATACATTCTTCGCTCCATTCAGAATCTAAAAATCTAAAATAATAGAAACTGTTATTACTTAAATTTTCAAATTTTTCCTATGTTTATTCCCAATTATTAAGTCAACTACAAGAGAAATTAAAAAATAACCACCCAATGCATTAACTAGACGAGATCTTTTTTTGAAAAAGATACTGTATACACTTGATAATCGGAGCAAAACTTCTACTAGAAAAATTATTTACAAACAGAAAGATAATTATCATAGTAAAACATTGAACCCGATTTATGTTCCTTGATCAGTATTTAAAAAAAAAAAACGTATAAAAAAAATAGTCGTCAGCACGTGCAGACTTTGTATATGCGGAACATACGTACGTTTGTATAGGTACGAGAAATGGAGACATTAAAAAAAAAAACTGAATTTATTGTCGATTGACAAACTCTACAACGTCATATTATCATAATAAAAATAAACGTCGTATAATAATGACCGCGAAGACGACGAAATTTCAATAAAAACATTCGGACACAATATTGTGGATCAGGATACTCGTTTAATCTCTTTCTGCGCCGTGACCAGTAAGTTGTATAAATAATATAATATTATGGCTGCCGCAATATATCTATATACCTAAGTATATTATAGAAAAAAAAAATATGCATATAATATTATAGAAACCGTTAAAGAACTACACATGCTGTGCGATGGCAGTCCCGACTAGCCACTGCCGGATCGCATTCTTTATCAGGTTTTACGACCATTATTATAATGTATTATGTATTTATGTATAGAGGTTCATATTATATATATGTATACATATATATATATATTAAACGTTTTGTATACAGGGTGACACCAACATTTTTATAACTAAATATACCACCTGAATTATATTATTATAATAAGTATTATACTTGGGAAATGCGCTGTGGACCTACGTACGAGGTACCTACTAGTGTCCGCTTGTGACTTTATTATAAAGATGCGTTAACATTTCGAATTATATCTTCCCTATAACCATTATTGCAAGCAAGTATTCATATATTGATAATAAGCCACTATAATAATAGAAATATATGTTAAGTATGTACCTACTATATTACAATATAATATAATATTATATATAAAATATATTACAATTACTTTATCTCGATGTGTTTTTTTATGAATATATCATTCTACTGTATACATAATATACTATACAGGTGCCAGATTGCAAACATCATAATATGTGACAAAAAAAAGAAAGACATACTTCGTACGACGGGTAGGCTACTGTTGTAGGTGAGAAGTTTAGAAGGTAAGATATAGAGGGGAATTAAATGTATATACCTATATGCAATGATAAACCATTACTTACGAAAAACGATTCAGAGTGAAGTACGGCAATACGTGTTTTCAAAGGCAGTAATAAATTTACGATTTTCGTCAAAATTTGATATTAAAATACGGCATTAAACTCAATTTTTTTTTTACCACTAAGTATGATTTGTATGCATTTCTATTAAATCTAACAATTTTATCCACAGAGTACCTATCGAATAAAAAATTACGTATAAAACTCACAAAATTAAAATGTTTATAAATAACACAAAAACTATTTCATACGTTTTTTCCCGGTTTTTCGTAATTATTAGAATAATACGAAAGATAAAACAGTGGACTTTCTTACGCAAAAACTAAACAAAATTTTCTTTCAATACTATTCTTAAAATGTGGACAAAAATTGTTAGTAGAAAAATATAATCTTAAAAATATTAAATAATGTAATCGTTGTGCCATAATTTGAAAAAAAAATCGTATTTTTCGTATTTTTTGATTTTTCTCAATTATTATGAAAACTACTTTGGACATTAAAAAATTACTTTTTTAGTCACTAGCTATATATTAAAGAGAACAAAATAGAGATCTTTTCATTTTTCTATTGGAACAATATTTCTGGTAGAAAACAGTTTTCAAAATTTTATTGTATACCTATACCTAATCAAATTATCAGAAAACAAAAAAGAAATGTTCTAATAAAAACGGTTCTTTTCAATAATGAACTGCATAGTCATCGTATACGGTATGATGACGAAATTACTTTGTGTGTTTTAATGAAAACTTAGACCATGATGAAATAAAAATAAAATCACAATTTGAAAATCCATGCTGATTTAGAATTACAATAGTGGTACAATAAGTATCAAAAATATGGGATTTTAAAAATATTTCAAGTTAGTGTAGCGTTTTGTGTGTTGTGCGTTTCAATTTTCCATATTTATACATAGACACAATTTTCCGAATCATATTTTTTACTATACCCGCAGTAAAACATTATCTAGGAACATATAACTTTGATTTGAGGACCTTAATCTATTTGCATAGTACTCAATACAAGCAAATTCAATTTTGAAAATACGTACACGTATGCCATTTAAACTAAAATATTAAAGGTAAAAAAATTCTTTGACAAAATTAAAAAATAATACCAAAATTTGACATTTAAGCCATTCTTCTTTTGGACCAAAGGTATAATAAATACTATAACAACGTCTTACGTCAATTTAAAATCACCTATACGGATATAAATCAACAAAAATGTTTTTTTATTATTATTTACTTAAGATTGATATCGAGAAAGTTTTAAATTTAAAATAAAAAAATGATCAAAATATGGCACCTATATTATACTATATACTTATAGCTTATATAGGTATATACTTACGGTACATAGGTATTAGGTATGTATATATAGAGGAAGTATGGGTATTGGTGTGGCTGAGCATGTTTGAGAGTTTCTATCAATTACTTAATAATAGCCCCGGTGGACATTGCGGCTACGGTTTAATTTGAATCCGTAACAAAACCGGTTTTGGATAAGTCTGCACTCGGCAGCATGGAGAATCCATGACTTGGTAAATCTTGGTCGGTATACAAGGCACACAATATTATTACGATGCACGCACATACATAACCCGAGCATTTTGAATTAAAACTAATAATATTCAAGACTAGACGATATTTTGTAGTTCAAACACGTACGAGCAATAGAAAATAACTAAAAAACGAATTTTACTTTAACTTTTAAATTTGAAGCTAAAAGAAAACTAATAATATTAATATGTGATCAAATCGTTGAACAATTTAAAACAAATTGTTTTTCTTAAAATCGAAGTGTTGAGCTGATGAGATTCACAAACCTTAAATCAATCAAATTGTTATAATTTAACATTATTATAATAATTTATGGATAGACATCGTAAAATATTTGTTTTAAACACTTATTTTTGAATTATTTCAAATTGTCAACCAATACATAATATAACTGAAGTTCCACAGCTATATGTATCTAATAAATATTCTAAAATTTAAATTTTGTTTTATTTCAATTTTCAAAATAGTTTCCTATTTATATGTTATTATAGGTATGTGAAACGGCTGAGTAATTATTTTATTATAAATTATAATAAATAATAATAGTAGGGGTATTTTTAACTCATACATTATTATATGTATACAGGATAATTCACTAAGCGTGCTCACATCATTTTATGGGTAAATTTTGCATGCATTCAAATTCTGATTTTTGGAATTTTTAAATGTAACGAAATATTTTACTTTTAAGTTTAGGTAGGGGCAGAGTAGTAGAGTACTAATAAAACGCCGCATGTCATGTCGTTACACAAATGATACTCCACTACTCCCCCCAACCAAAATTTAAAAGTGAAATATCTCGTTAATGGGTTGACGTAAATCAAAAATGTTGATACCAAAATGTATTTAAAGTAATACTCCGTCTATTTATGTAATTTTAAATATAGATTAATATATAGCGAAATCTTGTTTGTTAGTAAAATAGTTGAAATTAAATAAATATACAATTATTATAATTCATTCATGTACTTGTCAATGGTGACCATTCTTAAGTATGGTAAGCGCTTTTCGCTGATGAAATGAAATGATTAACCCCGGCTGTATGACTCAGTGAACATTTTATAATTCTCGATAATAGATGTGGTTTTTTTTAGAAGGGTCTGAAGACGTAAGACTACCGGAAGCAGAATTGTTTAAAGGGGCTGCGTATAATACATTTCGTGTAATTCGATGTTAATCGATAGACAAATGGGTTTTTGAGCCCTATTCACCATTAATCATCGCACCCCAAATGTTCAAAATTATTATGGACAAGGGGGGTACGATGCACACGTATATGAAAAATAAACTACAAACTACATAATATATTATACTATTAAGTTATATGTTATAATATCAGTTATTCATATCTTCACACTTTTTGCGAACAGAAAATAATAACTTGACTATTAGGTGGTAATTGCTATAATTTATATACTGTCAATGGACTTATACAAATTGTTGTATATTTGATAAGGATAAAGACGCTTTATATAACAAATGTTTGTAAAAAAGTGAAAATAATTTATAAAATTGACGACAGAAATCCACAGTTAGGAATCAACTGAAATTCAATAATAATTTGTTTTTTGTTTTATTTTGCTAGAGAAATGTGAAATAAACAATGTGCACAATAATTCCAATTTGTACAACAATAATTAACGATAAAGGCGTAAGACGTAAGACTAAAATTAATATGTCATAATTACTAATATATGATTATACGAGATGAGTTTTAATTTTATTTGAATTTCCAAATAATAAAATTAAACTTAAAAAAACTTTTAACTGCAGCAGTGGATCATTAAATTAGAAATATTTTTGTTACTGAATTAAGATCGGACGCAATGAGATTGAGAACGTTTTACCTTTTAAAAAAACCTTTTATAAAACGATTACAAACGAATTTCGCTTATAAAGGCATTTTTTTTTTTTTTGAGTCGAAAAGCAACAATTTTAAAAATTTTTTTTAGCTAACGTTGCCAAGTTTAGATATTATATATTTCTTTATCTATCGAGCCAAGTAAGACTACGCGAACTACACTTATGTTCTATCTAAAGTTTATAAGGTTTTTGGGTATACTATGATAATAATTAATAATGAATAGGGAGCAAATTATAATTATGTATATGATTATAACTATTCGATGATTTGTTGAACATTCAACATTATTTAAAAAATACAAATTAATTAATTAAATAAAAAATAAATAAACAAGTGTTTTTTGATTTGAAAAATAATGATATACTATCGATATCAAATGATATCGATAATAAATGGGGTTACCTACATTTATTATCTAATTTTTTATATTATTCAAAAATAAATAATATTTACAAAAACAAATGCAACGCGAAATAACACAAAACCATGAGAAATTATTGTTTTCGTGTCCTTTGATTTCGTCAATTTACTGCCTCGGTCGCAAAATACCACGTAACAGTTTTCACAAAAAATGTTTTGTGAAAAAGCTATATACACTATTTACGAAATTACACGAAAAATTGAAAATACATAACACGAAACATGTATAGTGTGGAGTAACTTTAAGATGTAGCTGGTACCTATCTGTAACAAAATCCGCAACTGGTCGAATTCTACAAACCATTTTTACATCTATTTTGTGTATGATGCGGTATAGAATGAGTTTTATAATAACTAATATGTTTTCAAAAGGACTACACGCTGCAATAATTTAAGATGAGACGCGTAATATACATATTTCTTTCGGTTCATCCGCGACGGTGATCGATTTGAATTTATGTAGACCGACTAGACCCCATTATATATTTGTTAGTATAAAATAAAGACTCATGCGCATGTACAAGTCGTATTAAAATAAAAACTATATAATTTTCATTATTGCCTTATTAGGTACCTATATATTAATATAGCATACAGACAATGTCAGACTCAGGGAGGTTCAGAGGGTCAGTGGCGTGGCGAAGTGAAATATTTTATCGGGCAGTTCATTTTTTTTAATGACCTACCACCACCCCTCGACTCTTCTTATTTAATATCATATGACATATTCTGATGAAGTTAATCTTGTACTACAATTTCTCCACAGACTCCAGTACTCAACCACCAGGCACCCACCCACCCACCACTTAAAATTATCGGACAATTGCCCCTTAAAATCACGGCCAACACGCCACTGCAGAGGGTCATACCCTCCCCTAGACATACCATTTTTCTTATTTATTTACAATTTCTGAATCCTGATCGATAATACTATAGCAAAAGTGACCATGTGAAAAAAAGTGGTTTAGATTTCACCACTTGCATATAACGTACGTTTTGTTTACGTAGGTATACCTACTTATCACATTGTAAAATCTTTTCAATTTTAATCGATGATTTTGTGGAAAATATATTTTTATCTACTCATAGTCTGTATCTACAGAATATAATACGATATTAGGTAGAGTCGTTTGCATTTTTATTTCATTTCATTGTTCGTTGCAACATAGTTTAGCCAGTTAGTTACTATTTGATACGTGCTCTGTTTACTTAAAATGCGCGGTTAGTGGTTACCTACATGTCTACTTATGATCATGATGTTTTATGGTATATGTATATCCTAGGCAAATAAACCAACTCAGTAATTGTATTATATACTTTTTATAGCAATTATTATTTTCAAATTACATATTTGATTGTGTATATAAGTCTTTATTAAAAAAAAAAAACGTACCTAGCTTTTATTTATTTTTCATAGCTTATAGTTTTATTATAGTTTGTATTGTATGAAATTATATTTTTATTTCTAATATCATAAAATGTATCTAATGTAATTACCTATAAGTATAGGCACCAAACTACCCATATCTCATCAGATAAGTGATAACTAATCATACTTACATGTCTTACAATCACAAATAATATTATTACAGTATTTACGTATTTTATAACTATATTATATCATTTGATATTGCGAGTATATAGACGAGGTAATAGTTATAATAAAATCCTTTTCACTGGTTCTATTAATTTGGATTTGAATGTATTTTTTTTTTTTATTAAAGTTTAATTCAATTTCTTATTATTTTCCATTAGTTTAGTCTAGTAAATATTGCTACCTATTTATTTAATCGGTAATAAATATTAATAAATTATTTATTTATGTAACCTTAAGTTGTTAACTTATTATAACGAGTATATAATTTTCTTCTCAATCATCATTATATTTTTCAAATCAAATAATGATTTTTTTTAAAAAAATTACGGTTTATTATTATATATAAGTAGATAAAATAAAACGTGGTATGTAATCGTGTTTACATATTTTAACTTTGTTAGTTTTTTTTTTCTTTTTTTTTTAACGTATCATGATAATATTATCCTTGAAGATATTGGAAAAAAAAAACTATCATCACAACAAAGATAAATATCTTCATGGTCGAGAGTTAATATTCAATATCATAAATATTGTTGTACTGTGCACGAGTCCTATAATATTTTTTTGTACCTATTATATTATTTTTTATACTATATCTATATTCTATATAGATTATTTTTATGATGACTTCGTAAAATAATAATAGATAAGTACCTACATACCTACGCCTATCCATGCAGATACAAAATATCAATCAAATTGATTTACTAATTTACTTTCATAAATGCATTTAATGCCTGAGAGATTTTAATCAATATAGCAAAACTTGAAAATCACTTATTAATTACTTGTTTAAGTTNTAGATCAGATAGATACTGGGTTTTACGTGGATTACGATTTAAATCATAATATTTTTAGGTATGTAGTAATTCAAAAATAAGACGGGGAGTGCCTAATTATGTAAATTCGATTCACACGTATAAATTAATTATAAATTTGATTACCTTTCTTCTTCAGGCGGCAAATTGATCTGTTGAATTTGATATAGGTGACCGTAGTAAATAAAAAGATTTCAATATAATAACTGTTTCTTTTTTATTAATTTTTTAAAAATATAAAACACTGTTCTAGGTTCCCGTGCTTTTGTAAGANTGTGATCATCTGTCCAAAAGCAACGGGAACAATACATACACTGTGTGATTATTGGAAGTGGCCGGCCTCCTTATAACTGGAGAAATATGTGTGTGTGCGTGTGTAAATGTGTTATCTTAATTTGGTTAATACTAACAACTTAATCTAATAATTAATGGCTAAAAATTATTATAATTATTTTACAATATTGATTATATAATTTATTTTAATTCTATATAATAGCTTAAGTATTATCTCCTTACGATGAGTAAATATCGCACTAAAATATATGTTATTTGATAATAAAAAAGAATGGAATCGGATGTAAATGTTTTACTATCATTCCTGTTATTAATTGTTTGATTTATTAACATCACATAATATTTTATTTTACATAATGTATGATAGCTTAAATAGCATATCATTACAGGTATTTATTTATTTATATACATTTATTGTGAATTCTTCATTCGATATCAACCGTAGTATATTTCTAGACAGTCAAGACCCAAGATGAGCAAAATAACAATGGTATCAGGTAGGTAAACAATTCAGCATAATATACAGCTGAATAAAACATATTTCCAGTAAAATCCAAGTATTTTTGTTGGGCTAAACAAATTTTACTCACATAAATCGGAAAAATAGTACGTAAATTGATTTTTGTGATTTACATCAAAATTTAAATTCTCAATATTTGTAATAAAAAATCATGATTACAGATTTTCGATATTTATATAGTGCCATAATAAACATATATGATGAACCTTGTATCAAATGTCCAATTACTTTTGAGAAGCCAAACAAATGTTATCAGCATACAAACAAAAAAACTTAATTAACTCGAAAATGTCAAATAGTTATAAATTACTTAAAATAATGTCAAAATGTGTTAAAAACTGTACCACATCCAGAAAATGCCAATAAAAGTATTTGGTAGAAATTTGTCTGTTTTTACAATTATGATGTTAAAATGATCATAATAATGTGCGTTTACATGACAACAATGATTGTTTAAAAAAAATAATTCCATAAAAACTTAATAATAACAAAAAATAAATAAAAACGGTTGCCAATGACAACCTTATTTTTAATCTTTCAATCTTGTCTAACCTAAAGAATCAAGCTTTCATCATTATCTCAAATATTAATGAGAATTTCAAAACATGATCTCTCTAAAGTAAAATCCAGAGAGCGTTTCCTTTCAGAAAAGGTGCTATACTTGATAATCTGAATAAGATTTCTGGTTGTAAAAGTGTTCACATAAAAACAAAAAAAATAAACATCTTTGTAAAACCAATACATTCTTCGCTAAATTCAGAATCTAAAAAGTAATATTTAGGCAACTATGAAAATGTTGGGCAGTAAAATACAATTGTTAAGCTATTGAGGATTAAAAAAGCCAGAAGTCAACTAAAATTAGAATTTTATGAATTTTGGATTACACACTTACCTACCGTTTATTTTCTTCAAACCAAAAGTCGAAAAAATTCGATATTTTTTGCACTAATGAATAATTAAATAGTTATTTTAGTGTGCAAAACTATGAGATAAGTTTTATGCGAAAAACAAAAAACCTATAAAAAATATTATTACTTTGATACTCAAGAGAAATAAGTGAAAACAAAATTATCTACATACCTACTTAATTGTTTTTCACTAATTAAAGGTTATATTATTATTATCTACGACATCCATGGGCTAACTAACGATGCGTTAATTGTTATTATTAACATTAGTTCAGTAAGTTCAATATTGCAATTTGTAATTAATCTAATCTAATTATCTAAGGTAATGTGGAAGCCTACGTATATATGGTAACACCAACCAAAGTTGTAATAATAACAAAACCATTGTTTGTACTTTATAACGAGTATGACCACAGTTGAAATAAATAATAAAAAATAATAATCTTATAAATCTAATAAAATCTTATTTTGCGATAATATAGTAGTATAGTAAGGTTATTAATAGACAGCGGTGTTAAATTATTTACTTACGTATATAGCGTATTTTATGAAAAAAAGTCCTGATTTACTATTGTTACAGTTGAAACTTGAAAATATAAACAAATATGTATGTATATATATATATATATATACATACATAAATATATACATAATACGGTCAATGAGGGGCTCCAGCTTTTTAGCCCCCCCCCTGGGTATGCCACTGCTGATTGGGGTGGTACTTATAAGGTCTATTTTTGATTTTTTTCAGGAATTTTCATAATAAATAGGAAAACAACTTAGGAAAAACAAGAAAATTCACAAAATGTATTATTTTCAAATTGTAAATATTAAGGCCTTTCAAAATATGTATTATTGTACTCCGCTCAGACTCGTTTTCGTTAGCAAGAATTAATCGTTGTATACAAACATACATCAAATTTCCCACTATATCCAATCTTCCCAACTTTTCACTTAGATATATTATAGCTACTATTTATCGGACTCAACAACTATGGTGCATACGTATAATAAAAACAGTAAAAACGAAACAATACAAAATATTTAGGCCAGCATCAAATATCAGTATAGACATATATTGCAGATAATATAATAATGATTACAGGATTTAAGTGTATACTTTTATCAAATTATAACATATTACAGCCCGCAGGAACGAAATCAGATGATAATTATTATAAACTCCGTCTTGGATAACCAATTCGGAATTTATTATCGCCTGTCTTACATTATATAGGCGTATATTTAAAAGGAGCTAGGAGCTATAAGGAGGGGGAATACAATTTGATGTATAGGTATAGCAGGTACCCAATATAACATTAACAATCAATTCAATAAAATAAACGGGTTTTTTTTTGTTTTTTAATTAGAAAATATTATAAAATATGTACCTATATATACCAAAAATAAATTAAAAATGAAAGTCTGAATTGTTTCAATATAAAAATAAACTATATACGTACCTACACATAATCAACGTTTTATTTGAACAATTTTAAGATAGCCATTTTATAGAATTTTTTCTTCTTTCTAACGTATCTATGATTATGCAGCAAGCTGTAATCGCATTCGCTAATTTATCATTTATATTCAACATTTTTACAGTTGAAGATTTTTTGACATTTATTTACATAAGTGGAATACCTACATAATTCATCGTATCAATTTTATAATACAATATGGGTAGCTAAAGTTTTTTTTTTTATAATTCATTAAAATTTTAAACTTCTGAAATTACCTATTAAAATATAAAGATTTGTTTTCTCGATCAATGAATGCACTCGTATGAACTTGCGGTTTATAGGAAAGTTCGAAAATTGTATTAATATTTTACGAATTAGGTCACTTATTTTCTTACATTAAATATTTTTCAATTTATATTTTTTTATGTTGGTAATAATACATAATTAAAGTGAAATGAGAAAATGTATGGTATATAATATATACGATATGATATACCAGATGATCCATTTGAGTGGATACACTCATTATCCCGGGAAGTATTAAGTTTTTTGGAATTTGTTTTCTATAACAATTAAGGAACAAGCAGCTCTACAATTTTATATTTATGTTATTTTTTGTCACCCTTATTTTTAGGGGTAAAACCAGTATCTACTTTTGATTTTCAAATGGCAACCTATAATAAAAAGTCCATAAATAGATGGAGTATAAGTTAAAATAAATTTTAGTGTTGACATTTTTTATTTCTGTCAAGCCGTTGACGAGGTATTCCACTTTTAAGTTTTGGTTGGAAGAGAGTAATTGAGTATCATTTGTGTGACGGTATGGCGCGCGGCATGTAATAATGCACCACTACTCTCCTCTAACCCAAACTTAAAAGTGGAATAACTCGTCAACGGCTTGACAGAAATAAAAAATGTCAACACTAAAATTTATTTTAACTTATACTCCATCTATTTATGGACTTTTTAATATATGTTGCCATTTGAAAATCAAAAGTAGCTAGAGGTTTTATTCCCTAAAATAAGGGTGACAAAAAATAACATAAATATAAAATTATAAAGCAGCTTGTTTCTTAAATGTTCTAAAAAACAAATTCCGGAAAAAGTTAATGCTTTCCGAAATAATGAGTATAACCATTTAAATGGATTACCTAGTGTACATTTGATGTAAAACAAAAAGAAATTATGAATTATATGAAAGAAATACCGAAATTTCAATATTTCGAATAAAATTTCTTTAATTAATATGTTATAGGTATATTCGTATATATAGATAATACACACCATATATTTATTATTCGATGATAAGTCGTAAAATACAATAAATTAAAGATTAAATGTCGTATAGTATAGTAAAGAAAATAAGGTGTTAATCCGGAATGTCGGCGTTTTTTTTTTCCTAGTTTATAATAATATAGATGAGATAAGGTACAAAATCCGTTTATCCTTAAATCTGCAGCGTAGTATTATTATTAAGTAGGTATACCTATATAGCATAATAATATGTAAAATGTAAATATAATGTCGTCCAGCCGGTTTTGTACTATAAATTAAAATAATTTTTCTGTTCGCAATGAATAAAATCGGAATGCTGTAAAGATGTTGACGTTTAATACTGTATCATGTTTTCGTGGTATTGGCCTGTTTTTTTTTTGTCCATTTTCGAATTCGGTAGGTATATGTACAATAAAAACAAATTTATTATATTATGGAATTATCATGTATTGGTATGTTTACTTAGTGTTTAATATGTATAGCAGGTGATCTATAATATATTGTATTCAAAATTAGTGTTCGCTGTTACCACATAATAATAATATTAATTTTTAAAACTACAGATATTTATAAAATATGCAATTATAAAATTATAATAATAATAAAAATAAAAATAAAAAAAAATTAAAATTTGAAATATAGGTATGTATTATTAAAATTATTTATTAATTTCCGAACTTAACTTATATACTAATAGACACG
Organism: Cinara cedri; assembly: GCA_902439185.1. Classification (NCBI taxonomy): domain Eukaryota; kingdom Metazoa; phylum Arthropoda; class Insecta; order Hemiptera; family Aphididae; genus Cinara; species Cinara cedri. The sequence continues at coordinate 1,523,516 of CABPRJ010000958.1, read as the reverse complement.
TTGAATTGCCTATTTTCATAATATCAAACAAGATACATTATACTATTTTAAATTGTTTGTTTATAAATATATTAGAAAATAGAAAGCTTAGAAAAATAATTTATATAATACCTCACAGTTTCGATTTATTAGACAATTAAAAGACGTAATGGTAAAAGTTCTGCAATAATTGTTGTCTACTACCTTGTCTTAACTGTACAAAAGTTTCATTTTCAGATGTTGGAAAAATATACTTGGACGTTGCAAGGCGATCGGTCGTTAAGTAAAAGTTATCCGCACCACGGGGGAGTGTTGTGAACACGCGTATAAAATAAAGGCCTCGGTTACACTTGTTTAGTAACTCAGCCGAATTACAGGACAAAGTCAAACTTATTTAAATTTAGCTGGTAACAAAACTTACTCTATGTTAAACAATAATACTACCGATTTGCAAATGCACTGTAACTACGTACTTATCATCACGAGTGTGCAAGTACTTATATTGCTGTACAGTCAATTTACACGCTATAATTTGATAAAAACAAAGCAAATTAAATTATAAGTGTATTTTTCGATGCGGTAAACTCTATAGTTTTCAATAAATTTTTTATCGATATGGGAAAACTTATATTTATTAAGAACCTACTATCTAAACAGAGTTGCATTCGTGCCGTTTATAATACCAATCTATTGTCAAATCTATAACATATTTTCACTTTCATAGATACAGACCACAGATTTATTTAATAAATTGTAACATAACCGTGACTTGTCTCATGGAGTTATCGATTAGTATACAATAGTATAGGTACCCATATAAACTATTTTACCCTATTAAAATTATCGTAGATTAGGTTATTATTTTATACTTTCAAACTAATCTACACCTATACCTATCTCCACGTATAATAGCTATTAGACTGATGAAATATGAGATGTAAGTAGTAGGTATGTCCGGTTAGTTTAGGCTTTCAGTGATATTTGATATTCCTACAAAGACAGTACCGCGGTCTACATCGATACACAGTGATACATATAGATTAGAACACGGCGATGGTCACTCGATCTAGTGAATATAAAAACTTAATTATCTCTACTTCTTTATTTAATAAATAATATATTTACTCGGTAATTCTTATACTTACTTGTTGGATTAAGTAATTGGTTTAGAATATATTGTTTAGATACCTATATTTTCGAGGTTCCGGGTTCGATTTTAAATATAAACAGTTTATAACTTTTACTATTACGGTATACTTGGGTGACTTGGTCGACTTGTATGGATACTAAACCCGTGTAAACCCGGCTTAATGGTAATGCGTGTTCACTGTGTTGTATAGTACCTATACCAGCGGCGGCAATAATAGACCGCCCCCGACTCGCTTTCCCCTCTACGCGTCGATGACCACTCTCTATTACGACCGGTAGGTAACCGCGGGACCCCTCAAAGCACGTTGCCGAAACCGCGCGCGTCATAATAATAATACTACGATAGCCGACGACGGACATTATAATAATAACCGACGACGGATACTACAACGCTGATAAAACAACGCGCGTAACTAACTGATAAAACGACGGAGACTGTAATAACCGCTCGCACGTGCGTACGTCGAATTTGTTTGCAAAAAAAAAAAACAAGTTTTACCGCTCGTAGGTATATAAATATAAACATAGCCCGTAGGTATAACTTCATAATATTATATTATGTACGGCAACACGTCGTGTACAAATATTTTACAACCGTCTTGAAAGAGTTTAAAGTATGTATACGATATTCATAACAATATTGTTACGGCTACGTACCTCTCGCGAACTTTTTTCACGATCGGCATCTAATACCTATTATAGGTGGTATACTTTCTATACGTATGGATGGTTCGGACGTTAAATCTATTTTTCATGTTCTCGATACGTTTATTTTTTACGATTCAGTGAGTGTAATAGGTACGTGTATATTGTACATATAATAGACTGCGGCGCCGGACGATTATTATCCGGAACTGTATTAATATTATATACTTGTTTTCTTTTAATGCCCACTCGCGTGCAATGTGTATGTATTTTGTATGTAGATTGCGTGTTCGTGCGAGCCGACGACGCGGATGCGGCGGCGGCGGTAATTATAAAATTCCGTTCTGCACTTTCGGAACCCCTGGCCCGCCGATTGATCACTAGTTACAAACTGTGCGTAGGCGGGAGGGGAACGAGGGTGATCGGTGGGAGGTGTACGGTAGCGGTAGTAGTAATACGCTTTCGGTCATTGGCGCGTCTATGGCGGCGTCCCGGCACCGACAGTTTGTTGTTTTCGTCCGAGACAGGTGAAGGGGAATATTATTGTTGTGTCCGCGGTGGTGATTGCGTATTTTTCGTTTGGTGTTGGTGATTTATAATATTAAAACAAAAGTTTTTTTTTCACCGTTTTGTCGTGCAAACGCGTCCCGCCGAATCGTTTAGTGTTTTTGTTTTTTTGTTTTCATTACTAGATGTTTTGTTTACTGTGTGTCGACCGAGTGTGATAAGGTTTTTCGTACCTACTTACTTAACGATTGTTTTTGGTTTCATTTTTTTTTTTCAAAAAACCCGCCGACGCGTTTTAAAAACAACTCGGTGCGATGGAATGTTGATTAATGGATATATGTCAATGAAGGATTTAACCGATTATGGAGACATTATTCGGTAGACATCTACCGTCGTATTCGATTAGTTGAACGCGGCGTAATGCTAGGACTCAATGTCGCGGCGTTGTTGCTTTTGGCCCGGTCGATTTTCGCATATTTGTTAGTGGTGTCTGATACGGATTCGCCGGGTCTGGTGCTGTTCGACGGCGGTACGCCGTTCTATGATCGGCCGGCCAGACGGTACTCGCTGAACCCCCAGAAAAGTGGTGACTTTGTCTCCAAATTATTACGCGTCGACCATTACACCGGATCTGTCATACTCGAAAAGCCCTTAGAATGCGACGGTTTCAAATATCCCGACGTGTTCACGTTCTACGTGGACTCGACGTCCAACGATACACTCGAGTACATGTCAGTGCCCCTAAGAATGGTCATCAAAGGATGTGAAAAAAACAGTAAGTTTTTCCATCCGTAGATTCTCAAATACTCAAATATTTGAATTTAATTAGTTCTTTATGGTATATAGGTAGGTTACCTATCTATATATTACCTATCTACCAAATGTACCTAATAGACAGTCTCGTAAAATAAGTAGTTAAAATATAAAGTATTGTCTAACAAGACATTTAATTTCATTGGCCACCTATTTCATAATAATATGCCTATTACAATATGATATTACCTATCTATAATTATATCCACAGTATCCTTACTAGTATTATAATTAAATAATGTAAGTACATTTTCTAAAAACATTTTTATCATAGGTATTGAAAAAATAGGGTTCAAAAAAAAAAAAAAATGTGTAAAGTTAAAATTTGTATACAAATGCCAAGTTATCTATTTCAATACTATGGAAAAAACCCTTAAAAAAAGTTAAAACACCATTTTATACAAAGTATATACCTAGTTACCAACCTATTATTTTATTTAAAGTACTTAATGAAATCAAGTTATTTTAAATTTATCACACTGGACTATGCTTTTCATATATATGCTGTGTTTACAAACTTTACAAGTTTTATGTTCAATTATTTTTGTTCATAGTGAACCTATTAACTAATAAGGACCAAACCCATTATATCATATATTTTCCAACTTGCAAGTTACATTATTTCAACCAAATTACCTACAATCATTTTTTTACATTTTTTTATGACTATAGATATTACTATTATAGATGGTTATGTTCGAATTTGGTATACCTACAAATTAAATAATTTCTTAAGTTGCTATATTCAATGAACTAGGTATATTTTAGGTATGTTATAGATCTGTTTCTAAATATAAAAATAGTTAAAATACTTTGAGTGATTCAAATGTTTGCACTGTAAAGACTATACACAAAATAAGTAGAAAAACTGCTAAGTAAATATTGTACAGTTTTATTTATCTAATTTAAATATACAATAGCTGCCTATGTCTTATATTGCATTCAAATATAGTTAGTTACCCAGTAAAAAGTAGTTTTAAAATGAATAAACCAAATGCAAAAATTTCAAAATCTAAAACAAATAACTTATATTGATTTTTAATAAAATATTTTTTAAATTTCTTTGAGAATCTAGGTCCATTAAATTAGCATCTCCAATTTGGAATTTCATTAAAAAAATTGCACCAACAATTGTTATTCTATTTGTATGTATTTCGAGACATATTGGCAATCGTAAATTTCGAATTTGTACATCACTCTGAACTCATTAAATTATTCAATTTGGTAGTTGAAATCTAAAAACCATGAATTGGTATTGAAACTAACCGATATATGAAAAATTTAGTTTTTAGTTTTTCATAATTATGTGAATTGGCCAGAGATAATACATCATGGTAGTGATGGCTAGAGTAGGTACTTTATAATCCAAAATCATATATTTTAGTAATATTGTATGATTATTTTATAAAAAGTAAAATAAAATAAAAAAATGTAGGTATTAATTATTATTGATTTTGATGAATCTACCTTGCAACCAACTTTAATTATATTACCACTGTAGTAAACATCAATTTTCACAGGTTCTGAGTGGTGTATAAATTCGGAATTACAAATGTGTAAAAATATAATAACAATTATCATAGGTACATTTTTTAAAATAAAATACTAAATTGGAGGTGCTAATGTAACTGTATTAAGTAACTGATGTAACTGATCATCTAACTTATTTTAAAATATCAAGTTTTTTCTATTGTCTAATAAATTTTAATAAAATGTATATTAAAATATTTACATAGATATCTTTAAATGATAAAATCAGCCTGTACGGGCTTAAAATTCCTGTATTAATCTAGTTTTTTCTAGCGTATAAAATTACAGCCTGATTTGAAACTATTGTTCAGTGCCTAACCCGGTCCAGCTTGAATTTTTAGCTGGTGTATTAAAATCAATAATAAACACACAATTTAAATACCCTCATGTATTTTTAAAAAAAAAGCTTGGCCTGGATTTAAAATTTAGAATATTTTCTTTCTTAGCGATTTTTAACATAGTAGGATATTTTCCAGGGGGTAAATCAATAACAGAAATCTGTATACAAATGTTTGGTAATCTTATCGAAAATCTTGGAAATTGGTGGGAAAATCATGGTATTCTGGAATCTATTATAGAAACAGAGCAGTAATACCCTTTGATATTTCACTACCCCCTATTTTTTTAAATTTAAAATAAAACAATTTATTTTCATATTTATTTGATAATTGTAAGTAGGTAATAAAAACATGTAATGTTATAACAATAAATTATAATAATATATATTTTATTTCATTTCCTAGAATACATAATAATATGATTAACAATTAGATATGAAATGATGTCTCCTAAAAGCAATGCTTGTAGAAGAGACACACAGTTCTATACTAAAAATATACAGTAAAAACTAAAAGACAAAAATAAATAAATGTATATATATATATATATAAGCTTATCTATAACTAAAACGTGTAAATAATAAAAGAATAATAAAACAAAAAATACATAGGACTCAATAATAACAAAATTTAAGATTACAGCAGAAATTTTTGTTTTTTTTTTTTTTTTTGTAGCTCTTAAAATTGTTTAAACAGTGAACATTAATACCAAATCTATAACATATTCCAATTCTAATATTAAACGGATTTCTTTTTCCAAATTCAGTGTTACATATGTGTAATCTAAACATATTATTACAACTTGCCAGGTATGATAATTATGATTAAAATTAACTTAATCATAGCTTAAATGGTATAAATTTGATATAAATAAAAGATTTTTTGAACTGCCTCTGTCCGTGTTGAGAATTTTAATTTGAATGCATTTTTTCGAATAAACAAAAAATGTATATGCACTGAATTAATGATTTGTCAACTATCTACAAATTTAATTTATTTATGTTTCTTCACATAAGTATACTTTACTAGGTTGCCAAATTGTTTTGAAATTGTAAATGGTATTAAAGTTTATTGTTTAAAATAGGTTTGAAATTGAGCACTTTGCACAGTGGGTTTTCTTAATTTGTTAAATATAAATAACCTATTTGGTAATTTATTTTCAGGGATCAGATTTTACACTACTAAAAATAATAAAAATATACCTTAAATTATAACCTGACAAATCTTAAAATATGCTATAACAGTGATTTTCAAACTCTTTTGACTATGGCACACTTTGCTTTTCACAACTTTTTCACGGCACACTTATCTTTTTTTTTTTCGTCATTGTTTAATATTTTGCACAAAATTAGAACTAATAACAAAATTGATAAGTCATACTCAATTGAATCATATTCAATAGATTTATAACTTCATACTTAACAAGCGAATTACTGTAACCAGTGGTCTGTCACAATTTAAGGAAAACTAATTTTAAAAGACTGCAGTACATCTAGTGAATGCTTGCAGCAGCTAATTTTAAAACTACTGAGCCGATATTATATTAAAATAACAACAAAAAAAATTATAAACTTCTATTTGTAAGTGTTATGAACCGTCAAATTCATCATTATTGATTATGTTAGTGTCTTGCTCACAACAATACTAACAGTGTCATCATTTTTTTAATTTTATTTTTTTTTATAAAATGAACAAAAGTTATCACTATGAAGTTATTTATTTAGATAAAATATTTTTTTTTACTCAGTAATATGGCAATTTTTAATTGTATCTAAGTTTTAAAGGTCAGTTTATCTTGTGGTATGTATTTGTAAAGAGCTTAGTTGCTCAACATGTCATACCACAAAAGAAAACTCAGAAAATTTAAATGATAAATAATAATTTTTAATGATTTTTTTTATAATGCGCATTATTTTAACAGGTTCTGGAGTATGGGTGCATAAAACAAATGCAAAGCTCACTGAGCTATCTGTATCCTATAATAATTAGCCAGTGCCATAAAATCCCATTATACTATATATTTTGTATTAATATATTAATAAAGTAATAATCTATCTATTCATTTGTGCCTATATGTTTTATTTTTTAGAAATTGATTCTCTCTTAAATTCTCGTATAGAACATGCTAAAAAATGGTCAAGTAAAACACTAGTTTCAGTTGTCTTATCAGTATTAAAGTAAGTAAATTTAAAAAAAAAAAACAAACAAATTTATCATAAAATGAATGTATTCTAATGATGTATTATAAATTATAATATTATTAGTTTAAAATCTGGCATTGGTATTTCTACGGATGATATAAATAAAAAATGTTGGCGACAAAGTGAATTTGTTGCACCACTCGGACCTTCCATAATTCCACAAAGTATAATCAATGATTGCCAAGTACGTTATGTGGATGTTAGTGATAATAGATTTAGAGTGGAATCAAAAAATGGCGATCTCGTTGTGGCTGAAGATTTTTGTTCAACACTCGACCCTATGTCTATTGTTGTAATGATATCTTATGAATGTGATGTCAATAGTGAAATTGTATCGCCTTCAGAACATTATATTAAAGTAATTTAATCAACTAAAAAATACATATGAATTACCTATTTTAATAAATATAAATTATTTTTAGATGATTCTTTGGCATAAAAGAAGTTTGACAGAAACTGGACGTGTACGAAGGGAAGTGGAGATGGCTGACAGCGGACTTCAGTTTGAAAGAAGTTTATATGTTGCTAGTGTAGCGGAAGAACTTCCATCTGGAACAATTGTGTGTAGTGTTCATGCAAGGAGTATGCCTCCAAATAATAATCCAATTGAGTATCAAATGAGTCCTATTATTGATACTAGATCACATGCAATGTTTACCATCGATTCCAACTCTGGTTTGGTTACAACTTTGGTATCATTAGATAGGTATGTACAGCTATGTTTTAATAATAATTTATTATAACCACACAGATTATTATTTTTCATTAAAATAATTTTAGAATTGAAAAAAAAAAGGAAATTAAGAATTATTAAATAATTATTTATAATTAATTAAATGTATAATTAGTTATTTATTAACATTATTATTATGAAAATTATTAAATTAATAGAGAAATAAATACTTAATTACAATTTTTATAGTTTTTTTTTATAATCTTTTCAGAGAATTTATGGATGTTCATTATCTACGAGTAGTTGCCATAGATACATCAACTCGCCCATCTACAGCTACTACAACACTTCAAGTAAATGTTGTAGATGCTAATGATCATTCACCTGTATTTGAATCTGCTTCTAGCATGTACGAAGCATCAGTTAGGGAATCTGTTTCAGTTGGAACTACAATTATAACCATACGAGCAACAGATCTAGACATCGGACTCAATTCGCAGGTATGACTTATGATTTTGTCTAGTATTATTTTACTATAATTAAAAAGAAAATGACAAATACTTCGCGCGATAGGTGGGCCACTGTTGTAGGTGAGAAGTTGAGAAGGTAAAGGGGAAATTTAATGTATATTTATATGCAAAAATAATCAATGCTAACAAAAAACAATTCTGAGCGGAGTTTGGTTTTACTTTTTGAAAGGCCATTAAATTAGGTACGATTTTAAAATTATACATTTTGTATATTTTCCAGCCTCTTTATGAAAATCTTGAAAAAATTAAAAAATGACCTTTCTAAAGTATCACCCCAATCAAATTTTCTTTTAGAAAAGTTATTAAAAAAGAAAAAAAAAAATTGTAAAACCAATACATTCTTTGCTCCACTTAGAATCTAAAATCATATCAGTTATTATATAATGTTTGAAAGGGAATAAATGACTTGTATCTGAGTAGTAAAATGTTTTAACTATTTTAAGAAAACAAATTGAAATTTTTTTGTATGGATATATTGTAATGTATTTATTTACAACTTTTTTTTTCCAGATTGAATATTCTATTGAGAGTATATCTAGTGGTGGTTTGAATGCTAGTTCAGATGAGACTTTTGGAATAGATCTTCGTAGTGGAGTTGTCAGTGTACGACGAAATTTAGACCGTGAAGTATGTGAAGTTTATACGATTATGATTAAAGCTAGTGATCAGGCAGCACCTCCATCACCAAGACGTTCAGCAATTGCTTCTTTAGTAGTGAAAATATTGGATGATAATGATAATTATCCGCAGTTTTCTGAACGCGCTTATACAGCTAATGTTGCTGAGGACTTGAATCCTAATCAAAGACCAGTTATAGCCACAATTAAGTAAGCTTAAAAATCTTTATAGTTAATATGAAAAAATATCTTATTTATTTATTACTATTTTCAATATTCGATTATTTCTTAATATATTTTGACTACAGTAGATGCTATGGACAGCACTAAATACACATTTTTAAATACCAATAATTTCTTACAATACAAACATGTTTTTATTCTATTATTTCCATAACAAATACATAGAGATTTTATTTTTATATTCAATATTTTATAAAATATTTATGTTTTAACTTACCTGAACTATTGATTAATAAAAAATATATTTCAGAGCTACTGATGCCGATCAAGGATTAAATGCTGTTGTTCGGTATGCTATAATTGGAGGCAATACACAAGGGCAATTTTCTATTGATAGTCAAAATGGTGAAGTGTCACTAGTAAAATCTTTAGATTATGAAGCAATGAGAAGCTATCGACTTATGATAAGAGCTCAAGGTATCTAACTAATCTATAAAGTATAAAATAATCATATATTTCATAATCACCTTAATCATTTTTTTAGATGGTGGAAATCCTAGTCGTTCTAACACTACTCAATTACTAGTAAATGTAAAGGATGTTAATGATAATCCTCCTAGATTTTATACTTCACTTTTTCAAGAATCTGTGTTAGAAAATGTACCTATTGGATATAGTATTGTAAGAGTACAAGCATATGATGCAGATGAGGGAGAAAATGCTGCATTAAAGTATCGCATATCTCCAAGAGATTTTGAAGGTGCTCCTGCAGAGAATTTGCCAATTACTATAGATGAAAAGAGTGGCTGGGTGTACACAACTCATTTATTAGACCGAGAAACTAATCCTAAATATCAATTTCATGTCGTGGCTGAGGATGGCGGTGATCCACCAAAATCAGCCACAGCAAGTGTTGTGGTTACTATTCAAGATGTTAATGATAATGAACCGACTTTTAATCCAAAACAATACGATGTTGTCATTAGTGAAGATTCATCTCCGGGAACACCACTTACTACAGTAATAGCTACTGATCCAGATGAAAATCCAAGGTATTTTTCTAGTTACACAACTTTTGTTTTGTTATCAATTGTTATAGTATAATATATATGTTTATATATATATTTTTATTTTATAGATTGCACTATGAAATAGTTAGTGGTAACTTGAGAGGAAGATTTGCCATCGCAACACATAGTGGTAAAGGTCTAGTAACTGTTGCTCAACCACTAGATTATAAACAAGAAAAACGATTTATACTATCAGTGAGTATTAATGATTATATTTTTCAATGCAGTATTTTTTTAATAAACATTAAAATTATATTGAGATTAATTTTTTATTATTTTTTAATATATAGGTAACAGCAACTGATTCAGGTGGTTTATTTGATACTGCAACCATTTATGTCAATGTTACTGACGCTAACAATTTTGCTCCAATTTTTGATAATGCTCCATATACTGCTAGTATTTATGAAGACGCTCCAGTTGGTTCCACGGTTCTTGTAGTGTCTGCTACCGATGGTGATGTTGGCCAAAATGCTTTGGTTAGTAAAATTGTATTTAATTTAAAGGGACTGCATCATTTTTTTTTTTTTTTGCCACATAAACATGCATGTTTACCCTCTTTTGGGTAAAATCTCCCCTGCTTCATAGTGGTTCAATAATTTGTTTTTTTCTGTTGGAAAGATGAAGATTACTTTGAGCGTAATCTCGGTTATAGATTTTTTTTTCATCTAGCTGACCAGAACGTGGGTCCTTAAAGATTTTGAAGTGGATAGAGTTTAAATAATGGGATTCATTCTTGGAGCACCTCGTCTTGATTCATTTATGCTATTGTAGCCCCAGGTTTTGTTGTGACTATTTAAATTACTAGTGACCACAATAGTATCTTATGAAATGTATTATTTACCCATTTTAAATTTGGAGGCTTATAGACATTAAATTTGTGGAAGTCATCAATGGCTAACCCTATTATTTTCGTGTGTCCAGATAGTGCTATATTTGCCTATTTCTGACTTGATGTTGAAAACTAGACCATATATATTTTATTGTGGTAATGAGCAAGTTCAATCCAAGAATTTGGTAATTATCAATGTTGCTATAGTTGAGTTATAGGTTTCCTATAGTGAAAAGATGGTGGTCGTTATATTATAGTGTTTGATAGTGAATGATGTGCTTGATTTGAATGGTCTGTGTGTCCATGACTGTTGTCAAAGCCCTTATAAAGACTATTTAATGTAGGTTGTGAAATAGAATTTTGAAAATCATTTATGGAAATAATTGTGATTTTTATTAATCAATTTATTTTTTTCTTTGATTCAATGTGTTAGCAGTACTTACAAGTACGCTACGGCACTGTAGTACTTCCTTCTGTTGTTCAAGTACAGTATGCCTGGTATTTTAAATGTTTTGTAAATTATGTGAGACTTCTGCACATTTTGTTTTCAATGGTTTAAGAACAATGAAATTAGTTAGGTGATTTTAGTAATTCATTATTAATCAGAAATTATTAAAACTCTGCGATTGCTTAACTATTAAATACAGTTAAGCATATGAATTGTATGCAGAATATAAAATTGATACTAAACCTAAATTTTGGGTTTGAAGAAATATAGAAGTTTGGCCCAAAAACTTTTTTACATTCATGTATTTTAAATTAAAATCAACCATCATACAGTTTCGACATTTCGGCCTCCTTAACTGATGGCTGTATTTGTAGAATGAAAAAAGAATGATATCATAAAGCTTTTTATTTTTCAGATAATTACACATACCTTCTATCACATTAATAATAAAAGTGCCGTACTTACAAATATTTCTATAATCTTTTTTTTTTCAGCCATGATTTTGAATTGTTTTATTTCTTCAATATTCATCATTATTGGAAAAAAAATTATTACCATTATATTTATTTTCAATTAATAATAAAATTGCATAGTCATTTTATAAGATCTATATTTATATAGAAAATTATTAAACACAATTTTTAAAACTTTGCTATTGCAGTGAACAAACAATACGATACTTTCAATACTTTCACATTTGTTAATTTTATTTTAAGTAATAAAAACGATAAAACCAGGTTGAACATAAACAATTTGGTCTATAATTAAACCAATAACATTGCCTAATAGAATACGGAAAAGTTGTTAAACCTATGAAGTATTCAAAATTGCCTATCCTTTTGAGTTATTGTTAACAATGACTAGGGAATCATAATTCCTAAATTATCATCTTTTCTGATAACATATTTATATTATGTATTATAACAGTGAAAGTAATAATTTTTATTTTCGGGGAAATTTGACAACATAAAAATGTAAAATTGCATAAATTAATATTACTTCACGTCAGATATTTAAAAATGACCATTCAATTATAATCAAAATACGGTATATGTATAGAATCATATTTGCTCTTATAACTATTTATAACTAACACGAACATACTATTTAGGCAGTATTGACGAGAATTAAAATTGCTTAAATTTTACTCCTTAATCAATAGCCATGGACAGACCCTTTAAAAAGTTTTGTTAATACTTAATGTATTTATTTAATATTTAAATGTATTTTAGATCACCTATTCGTTAGCGAGTGGTTATGGTGATGCTTCTGAGTTTACTATAAATGCTCAAAGTGGTGCTATCGTGACAACAAAACCATTAGACCGCGAAGTTCAAAGTGGATATTTACTTACAGTTACAGCTAGAGACGGTGGCAATCCTCCACTGTCTGATACTACTGATGTAGAAATTTCAGTTACCGATATTAATGACAATGCTCCACAATTTTTCAACGCTTCATATTATGGATCAGTTTCGGAAGATGCTCTTACTGGAACTAGTGTCCTTCAAGTAAAAATATATTTTTTGTTGTATACCATTAAATCTTATTGTTCAATAAATGTATATTATTATTTATCATTTAGGTTAGTGCATCAGACGCAGATTCGGGTTTAAATGGTCGCATTAAATATGCTTTAGATGATGGTGTAGAAGCATTCATTATCGATCCAACATCTGGAATATTAAGAACTGCTACTTCTTTAGATAGAGAAAGTATTCCTCAATACAATATTCATGTATTTGCTATTGATAAAGGTTCACCATCTCTCTCCACAGCTGTATGTAAATTCAATTTTATTAATATACAATTTATATTAAAATGTTAAATTTTTCTAGGTACCGGTTATTATTCGTATCGAAGATGTAAATGATTCACCACCTGTGTTCGAATCCGATAAATTAGTTATGTATATTGCTGAAAATTCTCCAGTAGGTTCTACTGTCGGGGAACTGTACGCTAAAGATCCAGACGAAGGACTAAATGCAGTTGTTCAATATTCTATAATAGGTAATTAAAAATTATATATTATGACTTATGAGTATGGCTCACTAATATGACTATTCACAATATTTATCTTTATTTAATAATAAATATAATGAAATAATTTAGTACAATGAGAATAGTAATCTATTTTTTTCAAAATATAGTTAAAATAGAATTTACAGTTAATTATTCATTTTTTTTGAAGTTCCATAATGCTAGCCAACATTTTCTACTAGAAACCACTCGTGATATTGATAATTTCTGGTAGGAAAATACATAAAATATTAGACATAAAATAAATAAAAAAACATACATTATAGTATAACTATTACATTCATTGCTTTACTTAAAATCTAAAAATTGCATGGTATTTCATTTTCTTGTACTAACACATTACTGTGTTAGTTTTTTACTGTTTTTTTAACAGTATAAAAATATTTTATGATGTTAAGTTATATGAATTATATATTAGTTTTAATGATATTTTTAAATTATAAAGGTGGAGAAGATGCTAGTAGTTTTTCTCTTTTAAGAAGACCTGGACTTGATAAAGCTGAACTATTAACTTCTATTGAACTAGATTATGAATCAAACAAAAAGAAATTTGAATTAGTAGTTAGAGCATCATCGCCTCCATTACACTCAGATGCTCCATTAACAATTTACTTGACCGATGTAAATGATAACGCTCCAAGACTTTCAGATTTTCAAGTTATTTTTAATAACTTTAAAGATTACTTTCCTACTGGGATATTTGGTCAAGTTCCTGCATTTGATGCAGATGTGTCAGATAAGCTTGTTTATAAAATTATATCCGGAAATAATGCTAATTTAGTACAATTAAATGAATCAACTGGTATGTTGATACTATCTCCACAGTTAAATACTAATGTGCCTAAAATTGCTTCAATGGAAATATCAGTTACTGGTAAAAAGTTTTTTATTATTATTATTTTTTTTTAAATTTAGTTATTTTATGGTTGTATTTCTTTTAGATGGAGTAAACGAAATTAAAGCTACCATGACACTAATAGTGAGATTGGTTACTGATGAAATGCTTTTTAATTCTGTGACTGTTCGGTTAGCTGATATGACTAAAGAAGCATTTTTATCTCCATTGTTGGAATATTTTACTTCTGGTTTAGCAGCAATTATTCCATGTCCAAAAGAAAACGTATATGTATTCAGTATTCAAGATGATACAGATGTTGATGGACGAGTGTTGAATGTTAGTTTTTCATCAAAACAGCCAGATGGTGTATTTTACTCTCCTCAGTTTCTTCAAGAACGTGTTTATTTAAACAGAGGAATACTTACTCGTTTATCAACTGTTCAGGTAAATTTTTACCATTTATTTTATTTATTTAGTCAATAATCTAATTCAAATTACAGATTTTACCATTTGAAGACAATTTATGTGTTCGAGAACCTTGTTTGAATTTTGAACTTTGTTTAACAGTTTTAAAGTTTGGAAATGCTTCATCGTTTATTAGCAGTGACACAGTTTTATTTAGACCAATTTATCCAGTAACTACTTTTGCTTGCCAGTGTCCATATGGTTTCACAGGTATATTTTAAAATTTGTTTTGTTTTTAATTATTATTGAAACGGTGTTTTCATATTAGGGAGTCAAAAATATTATATGTGCGACACTGAGGTTGATTTGTGTTATTCTAATCCATGTAAAAATGGAGGTCAGTGTCAAAGCAAAGAAAGTGGATATTCATGTCTTTGCCCACATCGTTTTGTTGGTGATAACTGTGAAATCAACTTAAACCATGACGAATGTAAACCTGGAATATGTCATTCTGGGGCCACGTGTACTCCTCTAAAAAGTGGTGGATTTTTATGTGATGACTGTTCTCCTGCTGGTACTTTTGAACATTACGATGAAGTATGCAGACTTCGTTCTCGAGGCTTTCCAAAATCTTCATTTTTGACTTTTCCATCATTAAAACAAAGAAATCGTCTACATATTTCTTTAAAGTTTGCAACATTAGAAGAATCAGGAATATTATTATATAATGGTCGTTATAATGAACGCCATGATTTTATTGCCTTGGAACTTGTTGAAGGAGGTCGTGGAATGCAATTTTCATTTTCTTTAGGATCAGAAATCACTTATGTAATTGCCTATCCACCAAACGGTGTAGTAAACGATGGACTTTGGCATTCTGTTATAGTTTCTTATATAAATCGAGTGAGTTATAATAAAATCCAATTTTTAAAATAATAAATTATTTACTTTTACAATAATTGTATATTTATTTTTAAGAGTGCAACTTTGAGCTTAGATGACTGTGATGTTCCATTAACTGTAAAGTATGGCACAAAACTTGGATATGCCTGTGCTAATGTTTCTGTCCAAATTTTAGAAAAAAGGTAATTGTTTCTCTACATTTTTTGGATATATCAGTAAATATTTAATTATTTATTTTCAGGTGTGAAATTTTAACTGAAAGTTGTCATCGTTTTTTGGATCTCACAGGTCCACTTCAAATTGGAGGTTTGCCTTTGTTACCAGATTCTACTAGTTTTCAAGTGAAAAGTAGAGACTTTGTGGGCTGTATTGCTGATTTATACATAGACCATAAACTTCTAGATTTGAATAGGTTAGATACCAAATAATACTAATACATATTGTGTTAATTTTTACATTTTTGTTTTTTTAGTTTTGTAGCAGATAATGGTACCATCATTGGATGTCCAGAACGAAAATCATTTTGTGTTGATACCCCTTGTAAAAACGGCGGCAGTTGTTCTGACCATTGGGGTACATACAAGTGTAACTGTGTTGAATCTTGGGGAGGAAAAGACTGTAGTCATCGTAAGTATATTTAAATACATTTAAACTTAACTGTATTTATAAATGTTGTATGGTATAATATTTTATATTATATTTTAGCTATAAGGGCTCTTTGGCGTTTTTCGGGAGACAGTATCGTAGCATTCAACCCATTATTACGTACTATACAATTTCCATGGTATACATCATTATCATTAAAGACCAAGAAAGCAGATTCTCCAATTATTTCTGTTAATATAGGACAAAATACAACTGCTCGAATTTACGTTAGTATACATTATTTTATATTTAAGTATTTTCCTTATGAGTTTTATATTTTTAGTTGGAAAGTGGTTTCATCATTTATGTTGTTGACAATCAAAAAGCAGTATTTAGTAGTGTCCAAATTAATGATGGTGATTGGCATAATCTGGAAATTATATGGCAGAATACAGGTGGTGTTAGATTTGTTTTAGATCATGGAATTCGATCTGTTGTCAAAACACTTAATGCTAAACTTCAAGGACAATTTGTGGGAAAAATTCAGTTAGGAAACTTCAATGAAGATATAACTAATATCGACTCAAATATAGGATTTGAAGGATGTATTAAAGTAAATAAGATTTGTATATTTATTTATTCTTTACTAGTTTTACTGCACAGCTTTGCCTGTGTCAGTAACGACAAAAAATAAATAAAAATGTGTTTTCCTTTGACTTCATCTCAGTCTCTGGCACTGCGATTTTTAGTTGCGTTTTAATTTGTAAAAAATATGGACATACTTCGCGCATGGGTGGGCCACTGATGTAGGTAAGAAGTTGGGAAAGTAGTAGAGGGGAAATTGAATGTATATTAATGATAACCATTGCTAACAAAATAACGGTTCTGAGCGGAGTTTGGTTAATGGTGTTGTTTTGTCAACAATGTATATGTTATATTTTGGTAAAATATTTATATACGCATTAAAAATTTTCTTTAATAATTTTTGTTAAATATTGTACTTTTTATCCAATTGTCCCTATTAACAGCTAGAAAAAACAAAAAATGAACTGTCTAAAGTACTACCCCAGTCAGATTTCCTTTCAGACAAAGTACTATCGTTGTAAATCTGAGCAAAATCATTTATAAAAGTTATTCAAAAAAAATAATAAAAAATAAACACTGTAAAACCAATACATTTCTCGCTCTACTCATAATCTAAAATGCAGAAAATGAAAAACCATTGGCAAATAACCAATGAATAACTATCGTGGTAACATAGGTAATCTATAGAAAAACTTTCTGAGAATCGGTTCAGCAGTTTAGATATAAAAATAAACAGATGGACTTTCGCATTTATAATACTTTAGCTACCCTGTACGGTGACAAAATTTGTGGAGTTAAAAAATATATTGATTTAACTATGTTACTTCTAGATTGGAATATAGTGTGGAAGGCTAATGCGCTAACATAGTTTTAGATGTTGATTTTTAGCTTAAGTGCACTACCTACTAATATTCTAACCCTTGCCCCACCTTTTAAGGATTGATTTTTAAAATTTAAACTAGTCTGGATAAACAGATTATCTAAGGCCAGAAGAATTTGCTGCCAGGAACTGTTTCTTCTAGAGGTTACCTTACAAACTAACAAATTGTTCTCCTTTATATATTTGTTTTATAAATAAAACATTATTATCTGTTGTTGGTAATTAATTAGGATGTACGAATTGGCCACAGTGGAGGAACTACTGTATTAGAAATTCCTGAAATTATGTTACATGTTAGTGAAAATTGTGAACAAGATAATCCTTGTAATGGAAATAAATGCCCAAAACATAGCGAGTGTATACCTTCATGGAACAACTATACTTGTAAATGTCATACAGGTAATGTTTGAAAAAATGTACTTTTAATAAATAATCATTATATAATATATAATTTGTTTATACTTTTGTAGGTTATGTGGGAGTTTCTTGTAAAAGTGTGTGCGACACTAATCCTTGTGAAAACAATGCTTTGTGTATTGAAGATCGAAAAAGTTTACGTGGTTATCATTGTCAATGTAATGCAACAACATTTAATGGTATGTAATTTCTTAAAAACCATTCTTGCATAATATATGAAACATTTATAAGGCAAATATAATATTTTTTTTCAGTTTAATTTAAAACAAAAATGATTTTAAATTAATTATATTTCGCTCAAATTTTTTTACAGGCGACTACTGTGAGAATGAACTTAAAGAATCATGTCCCATAAGTTGGTGGGGGCATCATCGAGGAGTTTGTGGGCCTTGTAATTGTATGGTCGACAATGGTTATAATCCTCACTGTAACAAAACTACAGGTCAATGTTATTGCAAAGTAAAGTTTGATTCTATCTAAAAAATATTTAATGACAAGTTTGAAATGTAGTATTATTAAATATTATGATTTACTTTTTTAGGACAATCATTTTACTCCTCAGGATTCTAATAAATGTCTTGAGTGTGGTTGTTATAATGTTGGTTCTTTTGATAGAATGTGCGATCAAACTACGGGACAGTGTAAATGTCGCCCAGGTGTAATAGGTCGAAGGTGTGATCGGTGTCCAAATTCTTATGCTGAAGTTACATTAAATGGATGTGAAGGTAACTAAATTCAAAAACAAAAAATATATTGAAAATTCAATTAGATAGAAAAAATATATTGATATTTTTATAACCTGTTCAGTTATTTATGATGGCTGTCCAAAAAGTATATCTGGTAATATTTGGTGGCCTAGAACGAAATGGGGTGACCGTGTAACCGAAAACTGCCCCATTGGTTCTCAAGGTAAAGCTACACGACTATGTCATAACACAATAGATGGTTGGCAATCACCTGATATTTTTAATTGTACTTCAAATGCGTTTATAGATCTTCAGAGACTCGTAAGTATATAAAGTTATCTTGCTTTAAGATCAAATATACAAGTTTTTGATTAAATGCAATGTTATAATGAATTATGTAAATAATATGATTTTTATTCATTAAATATAATTTATAGTTGAATGGATTGGGAACTAAATCCATAAAAGTAACTACATTTGTTGCTGTTAATGGAGCTAGTAATCTCCATAAAGCAGTTAATAGTACTCAGGTTCTCCATGGTTCTGATGTTCTTATTGGCCAACAGCTTGTACAACATTTACTATCGCACGAAGGGTCTTTGTCAGGTTTGAATTTGACTCATAGTCAAGATAAAGATTATATATGGGTTAGTGATATTTTTAACTTATTTATTTATTTGTTTTGTAATTAACTGTAAATTGTATTCAGAATCTAATCATGGCATCAAGTCGTTTGTTGGACTTGAATGAAAGTGATCATTGGGAACGTATAAACAGTTTAACAGCCCAAGGACCTTTTCATTTAATGTCAACAATTAACAACTATATGGCTACTTTGTCTACTACTCAACACGATACTTATACTGATCCATTTGAAGTAGTTACTCCTAATATTGGTTAGTTAATATTCATTGCTTTTTCAACATGTTCAAAATAAAACATTTCTACATTTTATCAATTTAAACTTTTTGTAGCTGTTGGATTAGATGTCGTTTCAGCAGAAAGTCTTTTTGGATTTGAACCTCAACACGAACAGCCAGATTTATCCAATTCTGCAATAACTGAAGAAAAGGTCAATTTACCTGATTCATCTATACTTCAACCAGCAATCCAAGTATATATTTTAAAAATACTTTAATACAAATCATATTTATAATTTAAATTTGTATTTCCTTTCTAGGTTTTGAGTTTAAAACCAGGATCAGAAATATTGGGTTTGAAAAATATGGGTAGCCCTGTGGTTGTTTTACCAAAATATAACAACTATCTTATGGATTCCTCCAAATTTGATAAACATACCCAAATAATGGTACCAATTGATTTATTAGGCATTGAACCAATAAGACATGGTATGACTACTACTAAGGGACAACTTTCTAAAACTGCTGCGGTTGTTGGTTATGTTCAGTATCGTACACTTGGAGCATTACTGCCTTTACGTTATGATGATACAGTTTTAAAAAGATATTCTGTGGATCTTCAAGTGGGTTCTTCAGTTATATCATTTGTTGCAACACTGAATCATAACAATCCCAAAAGTTAGTTTTATTGTTTTTACAACATTTCAATCATTTCAATCATTATTGTGTTAATTTTTAATAGGAAAACAACGGCATGTAAATGGTAAAGAAATTTCGGAGTTATCTGATATGGTACCTTTAGATTCGCCGATTCGTATCAGGATTTGGATAAATAAAACCCCAGTTACTATGAGATCTAACCCACAATGTGTGCGATGGTCAACTTCTAGAATGTAAGTTTCCATATAATTTATTGAATGACAATAATATGATTGTTTTTAAGTGTTAAGTATTAAACATTCATAGTTTGACTTTTTAAAGTTTAAAAGAGTAGGTAACACAAAAATTCAATTAAGTATAATTTTTATTATTCAACTTTAAAAATAGTAGTTTATTTTATGTAAATTATTTTGCTTTGAATTTTGATTAATTGAGATATTTTAGAGTACTCATGTAGAGAGACTAGGTCCCCTTACTCCCCCTCCCACTTAAATCCTTGATTACAATTCTATGATAAAAACGGTTTCAATTAAGTGATTTAAATTTAATAATAGTATTTTTCACCAATAACAATTTCCTCTTGATATTGCATATGTTCATAATATAAAATACCTATGTATTTAGGATACATAACTAACTGTACTTAGGATAGAAAGCTGTCCTAGGATAATGGGGACAGGTGCAGTCACTGTTGTAGATGGGAAGTTGGGAAGATAGAATATAAATGGAAATTTAATATATATCTGGAAGCAACAGTTAACCATTGCTAGTGAAAAAAAAAAAAGATTCTGAGTGGAGTTTGGTTGATGGTATTGCCTTGTGTCATATTTTTGTAAAATAATTACATCGGTATTAAACATGTTTTATAATATTTGTTTAATATTGTACCTATTTTCTCTCTCAGTTTTGTTATGTTTTTCACATTTATTATAAAAACTCGTGGAAAATCTAAAAATTACTTCTCTAAAGTACCTCCACAGTCTGATTTTCTTTCAGAAATAGTGCTATAACTATAAATCCGAGCAAAATTGATGGAAAAAAAAAAATAAACATCATTGCAAAACCATAAGTTTCGTCGCTCCACTCAGAATTTAAGAAATAAAATAATATAATTTTATATATTCTGATATCACAACCAAAACATTTTGGTCAACTCATTTATTATATCATCAACCACTGTAACCATTGATATCATAAATATATATCAAGTAACATAAATTGATGACTTAAATAAGGTAAGAATGGTTAGTAATACAAACCATATCAGGATAATTGTCCCTTGACGAATAAGTCCAATAAGACTTGAAGTTAAGTTCTCAAAAAGTATGATGAGACTGACCATATTGTATGGTTTGGAGTGTTAGGCAAAAAAACAGAACAGAAAATGTGTGGCAGAGATGAGAATCCTTAGGTGGAATCACATTATTTCAAAACATATATAACCAAACTATGTTCAGAATCGTATTTCGTTATTAATTATTTATCCTTGGACACAGTTATTAATTTAATAACTATGTATCCTACCTTTTCCATTTTTTACGTAAACAGTGTCACACCCATCAGTGGTTCATCATTGGCTCTTTTAAAATAAGTTGCAATCTCTTATTCTTCTTATGTCCAATGATGGATAATTTTATTAATTGAATACATCAGTTATACATAATAGTTAAAATATAAATACATGTGTTATAATAAAAATAGTCTGATGAGTATAAGGACTAATTGAGGGTAATAATAACTAAACTATCCCCAGTGAGAGAAAATCCTAATTCTTTGGAAAATAGATAATACAGTATTATTTAATTATTCATTTTAATGTTTATATTTTTCTTCTTTTTAATATAGTACTGATGGTGAGTGGACTCGGGCTGGTTGTCATACTGAGTTACCAGAAGATGATTGGTGGCAAAAAGATCCTATCTATATTAATTGCACATGTAACCAGCTGTCAACATATGCAGTCCTTACTGATATGGTTGATGAACATGTAATATATTTTTCCTTTATAAATAATATTTTTATATTATTATTATTATTATTATTTTTTGATTTCAGTATATAGTCGAATATTCTAATTTGGAATTATTCTTAATTTTAATATCATTTGGATTAGCAATCATTGCTCTCGTTGTGACTTGTGTATTATTAGTCGCTGTACGTGCAGGAACCAATACAAGCTCAATATATACTCATTTTGCTTTATGTTTACTCCTTACACAATGTGTCTATTTGGCTGCTACTCAAACCCGAGGGACTTTATATACTTTTGAGGTATTTTATACTAAATATATTATATTAGTTCAATTAAATTTAATATATTGAATTTTCTTTTTAGATATGGTGTAAATTTTGTTCCATAACTTTACATTATTTGTGGTTAGCTACTATTGGTTGGTCATTAGTGGCCGCCCTGCATCTATATCGAATGTTAACCGAGCTAAGGGATGTAAACCATGGTCAAATGGGTTTCTATCATAGTATCGGTTATGTTTTACCAGCTATTATTGTTAGCTTGTCTGTTGGAGTACGTATCAATCAATATGGAAATTATTATTTTTGTTGGTTATCAGTTCATGAATCTGTCATTTGGAGTTTGATTGGCCCTACTTGTCTCGCTGTAGCCATTACTGTTATTGTTTTACTTCTATGCATTAGAGCAGCATTCACATTAAAAGATCATGTGCTTGGCTATGGAAATTTAAGGTAAAAATGAATATTTTGAAAGCATGATGTATATACTAGTTGGTAATCATGATATCATTTTTAGAAGTGTTTTAGTCGTGCAAGTGATTTGCGTGCCTATATTAGTTGGTGTTTGGTTATTAGAAGTGGTCGTAGCATCAGAACGCGATACACGGCTCACATATACATTGTGTGCTGCTGTATGTGGTCAAGGTTGGCTTGTTTTGGCAGGCTTGTGTTATTCCAATGCAAAACTTCGATGTGGAGTTCACCATTGTGCATTACGACTTATTGGAAAAGAAATACCTGAAAAAAGCGAACCAAACTCTGGGACAGCAGGACCTATTTCACCACCGACAATTAGATCGTCTTTGTCATATCGAAACACGGGAGTTACAAATACGGATGGTACAAGGAGACCAATTGGTATATCTATGTCTAGTACCACTTCTAGATCTACAACAAAAACTAGTAGTAGTCCCTATAGGTAATATTAGTGTAATTAAATTACATCCTTTTAGTTAGGTATTTACTAATCAATCATTTTTTCAGAAGTGATACCCAGTTAAGGAATACATCTACAACGACAAGTAATTATGATCATTCGACGTCTGATTTGCCGTCAAGTTTCCACCGAACACAACATACATCAGATTCTGATTCTGAAGGATCAGGTGAAGGAAGGAGTTTAGACTTGGCTTCTTCTCATAGTAGCGATGAAGATGATTCTTCTCGCCATAGAAGTCGTAGAAGTAATATTTCTTCTAACCGTCCCCCACCATTTTTATCAAATATAAATGAGGATCCAGGATTGCCTCCATCACTGAATGTGATTACAAATTCACAATTGTTCCCTAATTTGAAACCTCTATATGCTCCACGATGGAATAGTCAGCCATATCCAACAGGTTAGATATTAAAAAAAAAAAAATTTAACAATATTTGTTTATTTTATTTATAACTAGCCGACCCGTCACGGCTTCACCCGTGATTGGTTGTTTAATTTGCCTTTGGATAATGATATATAGAACTTTTTAATGAAATTCTATCGTTTAATAATATCGGCAAATTAATATAAAAAAAAAAAAACGGTTAATGAAAACGTATTGAAATGTTTCAAGCGGGATTAATGACAAATATATTTTTACTAAAAATGAATGCAGATACAAAAGAAATGCTGAGTAATTTACGGTTGATAAAGAATTTTATAAAACTTCTGAGTATATGGCGTTTTTTGTTTTATCTCCTGTTGAAATTAAAATCATAAGATGCTTCGGGTCCCCAGTTCGAGAAAATCCCACGTATAATTGTCCATGTGAAAAGCACTGTGTTCGAAGACCTACGCCAACGTACCTGTATGTTTGACCTTGAGCTTTGTTTATCGTGATTGCCAAAGAAACTTTAACAGAGAATTAAAGCCGTTTGAACGGAAACGGCAAGTCCGACGGAATCACGGGAATTCTTGGAATAAATGCAATTTCTCCTTTTGCCGGCCCCGTAAGAATGACGGCTCCTATAACACTATTCTGCAACGATTTTATTTGTCATCTTGTACCGTTACATAACTTCGGTGGTTGAAGATTACGTAATAATGTAATCGGAGTACCAATTTTTAATTTTAGCTTATGGAGAGGAAATCCCGAAGGAGAAAGAGAATTGAGAAATTATTGTAGATATAAATATATAAAGATATAGATAAAGATTAATACGAATATTCGGTATACATGTTGTTTGGTGTGCGTGCGATAAACTTCTCGGAACAATTCGTACCTACACGCCGATGTCAAACACGATACAATTTGACGAACAAAAAGGTCAGGTCGCGGGTAGCTGTAAACCCGCGGGCCGCCGTGCCGCACAATACGTATATAATATGGGTAGACAATTTTTTAATTTTTCAAGAACTTTATACTTATTTTTTATTGACAAAAGTGGTANGTGGTTTTCTCGGTTAGCGCGGTCGTAGAAAACCCCTTACAATTTTATATAATAGTATAGATAATAGATAGATAGATAGATAATAGTTATAGTATAGTATAGTATTTTTATAATATGTAATTGCACAATGAATCGCTGTTTCGTTGTCGAAACGCGCGTGTCAACCGAAAGGTCCGATAATGATTTATGGGATTCAATACGCGGAGTCACGCGTAGTTCTCGATCGAGAAATCCGTATATCTAAACACGCGCGTCCATCGTCCATGTGAACCTAGCCTAAATGATTAGTTAATATAACGAAGTTATAATAATAACAATATAGTATAGATATGAATATTGGGTATACGTGTTGTCGGTGTAAGTGCGATATACTTCTCGGAACGCCGATATTAAACACTATACAAAAAAAAGGTCAAGTTACAGGTAGCTGTAAACCCGCGACCCGCCGTGCCGCACAATATAGGTACAATTGTTTTTAATTTTTTATGAACTTTTTTACTGACAAAAGTGGTACTATAACCTTCAGCAGAGTGTCGGGTTTCAGCCAAAAAAAATTTCAGCCAAATCGGTCCAGTAGTTTTCTCGGTTAGCGCGGTCGAAGAAAAACCCTTACAATTTTATATAATAGTATAGATAATATTTAACAATATATTTTTTACTTCTTAATATTTACTTTTATTGTTTTCACTAATCTAATTACATAGCATTAACTGTATTACCAATAACTACATTCATGTGCAGTTTACATGTCTGTACAGTCTAGTGAAAGTGTATACACCTTACATTTTGGTCCAAATTAGTGCCTAACCTTCAACCACTTCACTGTCGGGAAACATTTCGATGTTTCTGTGAACATTAATTATTTATCTCCCTCCCTCGCCATTGTAATTTAACCTTTCTCTGAAAGCCTATTTGGTACTTAATATCACCAACTCTCCCTTTTTCAAGGTATCACTGTAATATGTTTGTCCAAAATTGTCCAATCTGATTTATTATAATAGATATAGAGACCTCTACATTCTATTTAATAATTTAATAATTTAGGATAGCGTGGGTTTTGTTAATTCCAACATTATTTACGTGTATGCGTTGTATAAAATCGTTTTAATAATAATTAATTTTTTTCAGTCAAAGGAAAATGTTGGGGGTTAAATTACGGTAGAGGTTGGTAGTCCTCATTAATTTGTATCTATAGGTGTAAGAACAGTTATAAATTAGAGCCCCCAGGAGTTACATTTTTGAAAAAATTGAGATAAACTTTCATACTCTATTTTATACCATTGGGATTAAATTTTAAAATATCTTGATACGCGTGTATCTTAATTTTTCACCATTAGGTCGAATATTAGTTTTTATGAATAATTTTCAAAAAAAAATAGCCCTATTTCAAGACCTATTTTACTCTTTAAAATTTTTTTTTTTTAAGAAAATGTTAATTTCTTATTTTGACAAATATATAAATATTTAAGGCCTTTTAAAATATATATAACCAAACTTTTCTCCAAATTGTTTTTGTTAGTGATGTTTTACACGGTGTACTAGTATAAATTAAATTTCCTTCTATATCCACTTATTATCTTATTGTCCATCCTTTTTTATATCAATTTAAAAAAGCTGATACTGTTAGGTGAGTAATTAAGAAGGTAGGTAACATAAAGTTATTTAATTTATATCTGTAATCAATGATAACTCATTGATTTTTTACTTGCCAACTATATTTAAAATTTAACAAACCAGGTACATTGTTTTTTGATTGAATCATTTCTGATATAAAACACGATTCGTACAAATTTAAAATAACAAAATATTAATGTCATATATTTTACGTCTATTGGTTTTTTCCTTTTATGAAAACCCCTTAGAAAATCTAAAATCATCTTTTTAATGCATCAATATTCTTTCAGAAAAATTGTCCAACTTGATATATGGGAACAAGTTTTTTTTTTCTATAAGTTGTTTACTGATAGGAAAAATATAAATAAAACAAATAGGTAATCAATAGATCTTTCATTATGCTCTAAATCTTAAAAAAAAAAACAAATAAACAGTAAAACTAAATCTGAATCTAAAAATATAAGAATTATAATATTATTTTGTCAATAATGAGTTATACCTGTTCTTGTAAAGTCATTTCTATTCGTATATAACAGCCCCTTTCCCTCAATGGATATAAAGTAGTAGATAATTGTAAAAGTCTTATATTTTACTTTTTCATTTAAATGTTTAAATAAATTTTCAAATATTACAAAAGTAAATATTCTCAAATATTTGAGTTCAGTAAATCTTTAAAACAAAAAATCCTTTGGAATAATTTGTTGTTTTGTTTACAATATTTGATTACATTGTTATACATGAAATGTAAAGTTAACAAATGTATTTTATTATTATTATTATTTTTTTTTTTTGAGAAATGAAAAAAAGGAACATTTTAATTAATTTTCTTGGTATACGAGATGATAGTATTGAATCTAGGGATCGTTGCTGTATTTTTTTTAAATTATATTTTATAAGGTTAAATTTTAACTTACAAAGAAAACTACTATATATATTTAAAAACATACTTTATTATTTTATTATGTATTTAATATTTAGTTCAGGAAGAAGACAATGCTGTTGGACAACATCGTTGGACAGGATCAACAATATCTGATCAAGATAATTCAATTATAAATAATCGCATGTCTCTTGAACCACCACTTCTAAGTAGTGAGCACTTTAACTATCATCACAAAAGTTTGACATTCAATTCTCTAAATAAAACAGGATCAGATTGTGATGTTGACGATAAAGCCAGTCTTGGGGACAAATATTTATTTCCTTATACAGGTAATATTTTTCTTTTAAACAAATACATTAATCTTTTATAAAACAAAATTTTTTAAAAATGTATTGGTTTATATTTTAACAATAAGTAAGAAATTATTTTGAAAGATATGAAGAAAAAAAAACCACGATCTTTTATTGTTAAAATGTTAATAATATTAATACATATTTTTATTATCTATCTATTCTTGAATATTCTAGATAATTAACATTATTATATTTTAACTGCAAAAAAATAATAATGAATTACAAATTTAAAATCTAACTAGCTAAATAGATATTGGCTCGGTTATAAATCTAATACATTGTGCTATTATTATAGCTGAAGAAGATCATTGTTACTCTCCTTATCGAGATCTGTACGGTGACAATCGCAGAGAAAGTGAAATATATGGTATATCCATGCCACCGCCTATGGTTACCCGAGGAAGTGAGAATGGATCCTTACACAGTATAGATAATAGGTTTGTAACTGCTCGAGCTTATAGCCGACCAGTATCACCGTCCACACACGCCTCCACATCTACTCTTAATTTACAATCTAGACATGGTTACACGAACGAATATGGCATACAGGAAATATTAGAATCCGAGTGAGTTTTTGGATTGATTTATTATTTATTTTTTTTATTATTATTACTGTAATGTAATATATTTCCAGAGCATATTTAAGAAAAAAAAACTTAAATGCATAGCTCTTATTTTAATCATTTCATTATATAAAATATTCTGATTACACATCAGTACACAATAACTTATAATTATAAAATTATTTTTATTGCTAATTTTAATCACAGCTCAACTAATTTAGGCTTATTAATATTATCATTAATGATTATTTTCTTCTTTTGCATTGCTGCTATGGTGTTTGGATTTTACAGTGAAGAAGAAGTAAGTGTTTCTATATTTTATTAATCTAGAACTTGCTTATAAAATATAAGTATATGATAGTTTTATTTATTCATAACTTTATTGTTAAATTCTAGTTACCAAATTATAATTTCTATTTATTTGTAAGTTACAAAGTTACATTATTGGTAAAATTTTAAAAGGAATCACGCAGATATAACATCAAATCTTACCTTACCAAATATTTAGTCCTTAAAGTAATTCATTTTATAATTTGTACATTTTAAAAAGTACTATATTGTAACAGGCCCAATGTAAGGATGTAGGCTCAAAGAAAAAACTTTGAAATAAATTAAACTCCGACTTGAATTACATAAATAATTTATATTTCCACACAAAAATATTACAAGTCCAATAATAAAAGTCTAAATAATAATGAATAGAATGATTCAAAATTGCTTGCATTTGGCATGTTGACTCTCTGATTAGATGTTGTTTCGGAAGGCGTTATATATGTGAATTCTGTGCCCCTGGAACCTGTTGTTCATAGTGGCTGCTATCTATATTTTGGCCGCTGGATTATGGCGACTGTCAAATTCAATAATTATACATGGTATTTTAATATATATATTAAAATCTAGACCCGTTCATATATTAGTATTTTTGCTCATATTAAAATTAGGATACGGGTGGTGTGAGTCCATGTGCCGAAACTATATTTTGGTACTGTATATTTTTGCAGGCCTACTGCGTCAGGCAGGTATTTAGTTTCATGTGTAGTGACTATTACCGTATGTTGCTCACACGTGCCCCTTGCAGGTATCGCCGTGTGGGCACGTAATAATATTATTAATTAAACAACAGTATAGATTTATATGTTGAAATACTCAATATTATATTGTATGATTTTGTACACCATAATATAGTTATAACCTATAACATAATAAGGAATTATAATGTCATTAACAATTGATAAAAGTTAAATACATACAGTAATTTAAATTGCACCATATTATAGGAAGATTCAAGTATATAATACCTATAATACTTAATGATAATAATTATTAATTATTTGTATGAATATCTAAAACAAGGACATACCTAGTATTACAATAAATATTATTGTAAATTATTAATTCCTTTGATAATAACTGTATTTATTGAGGGGAAAAAATATCACTATCTGTCTTTTAAAACTTTAATATGTGAAACACTACATATTAGATTCGGAATGTAGTGAGTGATCTATTTATTTATTTATTTATTTATTATTAATTATTAATTTAAACGGACTAAGGTCCAATGACAAATTTAACAAACGTAAAGCAAGATGCATTTCAAAATAGATACAGATAAAGAAATTTTATATTTAACAATTATTATTATTTATTATTTAGATAGGCAACCGCCCAATTACAATATAAATTTATTTAGAATATACAAATATTACCCAAAATTATTTTGTTACAGCTTAAGAAAGTAATAAATTAAATACATATTGAACATTATAATAGTTACGTACATATAGAAAAAATATCAACACAATATACGTTTACGAATATCATATACGATAAATCTATTACACAGTATTATAGTTGTTAGTTTAGGAAAGTAAACAATTTATATATAAAAAAAGATTAATATTATACTTATTTACTAATAACATACATCTATTTACGGGAGCATTTTGACTAGTTCGTGAACTGAAACAGCACATAAAAGGTATTTGATTGTCTGGTGCTACGTCTAGGAATAGAGAAATTTAAATTGGCAAGTAGATTAGGAAAATAAATGCTTCCATTAAGTAGTTTAAATATGAAGCAGAGACCTAATCTTATTCATCTTATTTCCAGCGATTCAAGGTTTTAAATATGTCAACAATGGCTGGTAAGAGGAGTGAGGTTGCTGTAAAACGTTACATTTAAATGATACTGTTCTCAGAAACCAATTTTGTATTGATTCTATAGCTTGTATTGAACCTACATTACTTGGTGATCAAACTATGGAGTTTTACTCCAGAATTGAATGTACATATGCGCATTATAATGATTTCAACACAATTGGATTTTTGAAGTCTGCAGCTTTGGGTTGGGTTATAAAACCTATGGATGATGCATTGCTTTGCACATGTGTGCAGTGAGTATTAAAGAGGAGAGATGTGTCAAAAAATATACCTTAATCCTTATTCTGATGACCACAATTGAGTTCCTAATCGTTTAAATAATAACTATGAATATATGGGGATCACTTTTTCAAAAAAGTTAATGACTACATTTTTTAATATTGAGATATAATTTTGCTCACTCCAAATACAGAGGTGGTTCAAATTATTTTGAAGGATTGCAGCATCATTAGATGTTTTAATGATACAAACAACTTTAAGATCATCAGCAAATAATAACATTTGTGAATTAAAAAACTTAATGTCATTAATGAATAAATTAAATAAGAGCGGTGCAAGATGAGATCCTTGAGGGACACCAGAAGTCACATTAAAGTAATTCAAATAGAAATGTTTTTACTTAACGTAATGCTTCCTATTGGAAATGAAAGAAAAGGGTTTTGAATACCTAGACATTTTAATTTAAAAACTAGGACATTATGATCGATTATGTCAAATGCTTTTGAAAAATCCGTAAACACAACATCTATTTGATGGCCTGATTTAAATGCATCCAGGATATAATGCTCGAATAGTAGAAGATTTGTGGTTGTATATCTACCTGATATATAAAGCCATGTTGTTTATTAATAAATATATTTTTAAATAGTGGGTTAATTTTTTTAAACAATACTTTCAAATATTTTTTGGAACAATTGATGAATAAAAAAAAAAATATATATCACAATTCATAAATAAATCTTATAATTTAATAATTAAGCATAATTTAGAATAGATTAATAATATAATAACAAAAACAATTCAAACATAAAATCTAATAATATAGTTGTTAAAAGATTCAATAGAATTAAAATTAAATAAATTGATTTTGGTATCATTAGCTAACCTAGTGATTTTAATTAAAGGGAGATTTATTAAATAATTGGTTTTTTTGTAATTGTATATAAAAGGTGTTAGTAGATTTAATGTGGCATTGAGGTACATACAAATCTAAATAATTTAATAATTCAGGGCTGAGTATATGACCATTGACCGATTTATATAGGAATTTTAAATCACTTATATTTCTCCTGACAGCAAGACTAGTCATATTTAGTGTCTCTAACAGTGGTTTATTAGGTGTATGAGGTTAACGTGGAATATCACATTTGTACCATATAAAGTGAAGGAAGCAATTCTGTATAGCTTCAAGACATTGAATATGAGTATTTTCTTAGGGCGACCAGACTATCGAAAAATTATATTCTAGAATAGAACATATTATTGAAAAATATAATGTCTTAAATGTAAAGGGGTCAGTAAAATCTTTACATGCCCTGCTTATGAATCCTCAAATAAATGATGATTTCTTAAAAATATTTAAATAATGTTTATTGAAAGATAAATTTGAACTAAACATAATACCTAAATTAAGATTTTAAATCACTCGTCGAAGCAAAATATCATCTAAATAATAATTATAAAGAACGTTAAACTTGCTTTTACTATATGTTTTTTTTTTATTGTGTACTAGGAACTTTTCTATTAGAAATCTAGTATCGATCTTCCTAATGTAGCATTTTTTCTGAAAAGAAACTTTATTTAGTTTAAGCAATGGAAGATCATTTTTGTTTTTCCAAGCAGTTTTCATAATAGTTGAGAAAAATTGTAAATATTTACAACATTTGTAGGGTAACTATTTCAATGTTTATAATTTTTTCAAACTATGTTTTTGAGCAAAACCGAAAAAATCGCAATGTATGCTTTAATGGGCAATCTTTTTTAAATTTTTTTTTTTTACAACATACCAAAAATAATTATTTTGATATAATACAATTCCATATTAAAATATTATAATAGTGCTTCTAAGTAAGAATAGGAATATAATGTAAAAACAAAAAAAATATTACTTTTTGGATTAAAAGTTGTATTAAACACTAAAGTCACGGTATGAACAAATGACAATGTATATAGAAAAATAATAAAATAATAAAAATTAATAAACAATATTGCTTAAATAATTAAAATAATTATTTAAGTGTGGTTTACACTTGCATAGTGAAATAAACAAAAAAAATTAACTTTTTTCTACAAACTCAAAATTAAACAAATCATTAACAGTTTTGTATCTTATAAGACTGCATAAACTCAGTAAGGTATTTAAAGGATATGTAAAAACATATAAATCTAGTCTTTATTTATAACCAAACTTCACTATGAATCGTTTTTCGTTAGCAATGGTTTATTACTGCTTACGGATATAAATTGAATAACTTTATATATCCTAACCTAACTTCCCACCTACAACAGTGGCACATCAATTCTCCAGTATCAGCTCTCTTTTTATTTTATTTTTTTATGTTTCCCTATACACACTCCAACCAAATCAATGGTCAATTTATTTCAGTTCCATTTTTTATAGCTGAAATAACAAAACTTCTACAAGATCTACCAACAAACAACATTCCATTATAATTATAACTTCTTACCACATTATTACATTATCATTTTGGACATATTCTGTTTTAATTTTACTAAAATTCTATTGTTATTTCTAATATGAAAACAATATATTATATGTGAAAAAGTACCTACTACAAAACATTCAAAGACAGGTTGCTTTATTTTTAAAATGTATTATTAAATAATATTGTTTATCATACTATGCATAATAAATATATATTTTTTTTTTTTTTTGCCATTATAGGAAGGATTCGAGTGAAACCCCAGTATAACGTGGTTCGATACAGTACAAATTATCTTATTATGTGTTTCTTTTTTCCCTTTCAAATTGTGTAATATTTAATTCTGTGCAATAATTGTATATTTAAAAAAAACATTGCTTCCTTCTATTTTGACTCCATATTATTTTATTATTAAGTATAAACAGTTTTTATGGTCTCAATATTTTACTATTATTTTTGTACTTAAAATTTGTTTATGTAAATATTTTATATCTAAGATAAGCTTGAACTAGGGTTTCCTATTGTTAATTAGTGTAGCGGTAGACACAATTACAGTGTAGTATATTGCAGTATTTTATGTAGATAGTTAATAGTTGTATACTAATTTTTGACAGCTAAATTTGTACATATATATAGGTATATTTTATAAAACCATTCAAATGTGCATTTCCACAATTGTGTAACCTTTAATTTGTTTAATATAAGACTAAATTGTGTAAAATCAATGAAATTAAGAAGAAATCAATAAGAATAAGTAATAACCTCTGAGAACCCTAGTCAAAGCAAAGCCCAGGAACCAATCAGCCACGCTTCCACTGCCATGGACCTTGTACAGACAAACTTACTTTTTAGGAGTATAATATTGATATTATTATTAATTATCTCATTTATATCATTCCACACAATCACACATATCTTAGTATAAAATTATTCCAATTTGATCTATTTATTATATTTTATCTTAAGTGCCATACTGCCGCGAATTGGTCCAATCGTATGTGATACCTAGGCCTAGGTATATATAATCTTTAATCTTTATCCATTTTGACGTTCATAAAAGTGCTCTGGTTATTTTATTATCACGGTTATGATTGTTAGAAATGTCATATATTTATACATACTTTTTCAGATTGTTGCATATTTTTGAATTATAACAATGTAACATTGTGCTCAACTGTTATGGTCCAGCAAAAATTTATTCGATGAAATTATTGTAATAATAATATAATATAGTAATATACTATTATCATATTTTGTAAGTTAAGAACACTCAATTTTATTTGTAGTCGAGTGAAAATCGTGATCTGTATTTTTTTTTTTTTTTACTTTTATTTTGACATTCCAGAAGAGTTGTGATTTTTTTTATTTTTTAAATAAATATTTGTATTATATTTATGTATGAAAATATATTATAGATTTTAATTCTTTCTAGTGTGTAAATTTGAAATGATTATTTTTATAATATTTACTTCTAATTTGTTTTAGACTCTAAGTGCAGCAAAGAATGTATTGAATTTTCAATGTGTACTTTTGTAAACAGTTTTTCTAAATGAAATCTTGCTTCGATTTTGCCATTTGAAATGTATGATTTCTATTTAAATGAACAAATTTTGAAAATTCATCATCGAATGGTGAATTTAATTAGTCATCAAAACAACTCACTCACAAGTGACAAACAGTTATTGCTTTAATTAGAAAAACAACTAGAAGGTGACTCAACACTCAAAACTACATAAAAATGTGCATATGCATCTTTAAGACAATATTCGTCTAATATGTTCAACATTTTCATTCAGGGCCCAATAAAAGATATATATTATTGTATTATAGTATATCTTTAATCATTATTCAAGGCCATTGGTGGGGTAGTGATACTTCTAAACTTGAAATTTACACTGCTGAGTTTTAAATTTCACAAAACTTATACCTAATGTCTTGTTTTTTTTCTACTTATTTTATTACATAATTATCATAAAATGTATTAGGTATCTTACTATAAAATTTGTTAAATTGATATTTTGGAGTTACCAAATTTGTAATCATACTTCTCCCCATTGTCTACACTTATAAGAAAAATTAAATTAGAAAGGGTACGTATGTTAAAAAATGTGTGTAAAAGAAGTACTCCGTCCTCCCAAATTCAACTTTAGTTGTTTGCAGCCACATGTCACAAATAACCGGTCCTTGTCATCGTTTTATGCATATTATTTTTAATACCTATTTTTGTTTTGTAAGTAGTGTACAGTAGGCGCACCAGACAAACTGACGGATTTGTCGTTGGGTTTATGCAAGGTAACTTTTAGTAGATAACTGTCTAGCCTTTCTAAAATAATCTGTATAATATACATCCGAGCCTAAAATAGTGTGTACCAAGATTTATATTCTATAACGTGTTTATTATTTTTAATAAGTAATATCGATTAACAGAAATAACAGTCATTTGGATTTTCACAAAAATATACCTATACAGGATACCGAACATACATGTGATAAGTGAAGCTCGAACCTTCTACCAGAACAGTAAAAAAATTCTACTTTATATCAGTAATAAAATAAACGGTTTCTATGAATACCTGCCTACCTGGAATAAACGACACAGTTATCTTATTATTATAAATGGCTATTTTAAAATATTTAATGTGGACATATTATAATAAATTCAATTTTAACATTTTCTCAAATTATCACAGTTAGCAGTTAGGAGTATCAACTGCTAAAAATCAATTATCAATCTATAATTAGGTAGAGTAGAAAAATGTGTCATTTATTTCAAGTAGGCGGGTACTGATAAGAACTGGTTATTTTATTAGTGACATAACCCATTTTCTTTTACTGTCTGGTAATCTCACTTTTGACTAGACCACTAATACCATCTAGTATACTCTTTACAAACTATGTCAATATGTAGAATAAATAAGGCCGTGATAGAATAGAACAGCTGATAGGCAACTTATTACACACCTTACTCCTCCAGTCTAAACTTTAAACTGGTTTTAGTTGATTTTTATACCAATATTGTTTTAAGATCTTTCCTTTCGGTATCCAGTATATCATAATTCGTGGTATAGCCATACACCCATAGTAGAGCACACAACCTTAGATTATTAGGTAGAACAAAACATAACCCAGCGATTCCCAACCTCTTTTATTCTACATCTCCTTTATGGATTTTTCAAAAATTGCACGCCCCTCCTCTTAGCGACAATAAAAACTTAACTTACCTAACTAACTAATTTTTACAGAAAACTTATGGACGTGTTTTTTCTAGACATGTAAAATTTTAAAAACATTTAAGCCATTGTCGAGCTATTTATAGACATTTGAATTTTGCGAGTTTCTCTACGTAATTTTTATCTGCTAGGTAAAACACTGACTTGAACATTTTACAGAAGGTTTAGTTACGTTTTAATACTAAGGGCACGTGGGATATGAGCCCAGGGTCCTAGCCTTATAGGGGCTCCGAAAAAATAATTTTCATTTTTATATTATTATGTACTGACGCGACTTTTTTCAACTAAATATTTGACTGTCAGCCTTAAATGTTAAGTTATAATTTTAAAATATAGTTAAATTCTGTTAACTCAAAATTTAAATGTTTCAAAAACGACGATTATCCCTTATACATGCAACACGCGTAGATCGCTGTACAGACTACAGTAGCGGCTGGCTGCTGCACAGTTATTATTAACTATTTTTAATAATTAATTAACAATTAATAGTTGATATAAGTAGATAAAAAATGATATTTAGGTAATGTAATGAATAATGATAAGAATGATTATAATAATAATAATTTAATTATGATTATAGAGTTTTATGGCGGTGTATGGTGAACATACAGTTCAGAAACAGACTCATTAAAGAACTAAACGAACTAAGGCGTTATAGAGAACCAGTAGGCAATTAGGGGAACTAAAATTAACTAAGTGTCTTTTTATAAAACCCAATACACGGAATGCTTTTCCGGTCATAATATCAATATGAGAACCAAAGTTAGGCGAAGGAACAAACGCAATGCCCAAATTCTGGATTTGGTTAACGCCATGAACAGATAATCTGCT
The DNA here is from genome assembly GCA_902439185.1 of Cinara cedri. Classification (NCBI taxonomy): domain Eukaryota; kingdom Metazoa; phylum Arthropoda; class Insecta; order Hemiptera; family Aphididae; genus Cinara; species Cinara cedri. Next base: position 1,486,223 of record CABPRJ010000958.1, on the reverse strand, counting down.
TAGTTTGTAGACAAAAGATATTACTCACCTAGAGCGGTGAAAGGTTTACTTACTTTACATTACTTTATATATTGCGATATTTAGCGATAAATTAAATGTATTACACCAGGTGGCAAATTTATCAAGGGTGTATTGAAGAATAACTTCAATTTTAACAAAACAACTATAAGATTAAATAATTTATTAAACAAAAATAATGAAGTTATTAACTGGGATAGTTTCTAACATTCTATATGTATATATATATATTTTTAACTAGTTGAGTTAAAAGTTATCATAACGAGTAAAATTTGAACTATAATCAAATATTGCCCAAATTTGAATATTATATCCCGTAAACGAATACCGGAATACGAATGTTTCTGATGCAGCAACAACTCTTTTTTTTTTTTACAAATAATTATTTTGGACGGATAAGCATATAATAATTATTGTTGTTGACTTTGATTGGTATTATTATTATTATTTCTGCGAATTCATATCTACCGTCATCGATACGATCTACTATATCGTCGGATCATCAACCAATATTGATTGCAGGTGTACAACCATAGTATGAGGAAATCATTTGAAAAATCTTAGAATCATCGGCATATAGAAGAAGGCGACAAAGGGGAACAGTTGAGCACACGGTGTTAAAAAAAAAATTAAATAATAAGGGTCCTAGGTGGCTTCCTTACGGAACTCCGGAAGACACTCGAAACAGATCGGATGATTTGCCAAAGAGACTTACAAATTGGTATTTCTTACTAAGATAGGAATTAATTCATGATAAGAGTGGTTCGCCAACACCTAACCTGTCAAGAACATAATGAAGAGCTCTATGATCAATAGAGTCGAACACTTCAGAAAAATCGTTATATATCACATCAACTTGATTACTTAGTTCAAACGCTTTATGTAAAAAAGAGATCAAATCAACATGACTTGTCACAGTCGAACAATCGGGAACAAACCCATGCTGGTCAATCGATTTGATGGATGAAAAATTACACGGAGTTTGTTTGAGTACAATAGACTCAAACAACTTACTAAGGAAAGGTAGGCCAAAAATTGGTCTATAGTTGTTAACATCAGTCGGATTACCGGACTTTAAGATTAGTTTAACACGACTAAATTTCTAAGTAGATGGGAAGACACCCTCAACAAGAGACGTATTAAAAATTAGTGTTACTGGTAGACTGAGAATTGCACGGCAATAGTACAGTAGGACAGAAATGTCATCCGGGCGAGAACCACGGGTGTTTAATAAGGATTTTAAAATGCTTCATTGACCTCTCAGTAGATAATCTTCTATCGATAAAATTTATGGAAGGAAAAAAATTCTTGGTTTGTACACTTATCTGATGAGGTATTTACCGTCTTTATATACAGAGGAGAAGCGTGAAGCAAATAAAGAAGCAACTTGATCATCAGTGGCCTTGGTTTCTCCAAGATGAATCTCTTCTGGTATTGAGCTGACACCACGTTTACTACGAACAAATTCCCAGAAAGATTTAGGTTTAGTACAAAGACGTTCTTGCATAATATGCCAATAGTTTCTGTAGAACCGCTTAGATTCATATTCACACCGAGCAAGAAGTCTGGAGAAAATTAAGCAACAGTTATAACCACCTAGTAATTTATATAATTTTTGGAATTGGTTTTTCTTTGAAAGAAGGTCTATGAGACTATTGGAGACCCATTTTGTGAAGGTAGAATTGCGAAAGGTACGTAAAGGAACCCACTCACGAATACAATCAAGCAGAGTTTTCTGTAAGAAATCAGCTAACAGATCAGTCAATCTCAGTAATTAGCATTTTTAAAGTTATAATATGTATGTTGGATGTTAAACATAGGGAGGTCAGAGGGAAAGGAACATAATATAGAATGGGCTGGATGGTACAAGTCACATGGAACTAAGGGAACAGCGGCCTGAAGGACTTGGGTGGATACATTGTTGGTGAAGATTAAGTCAAAAAGGGACCCAGTAATATTGAAAATTTAGTTCTTTTGAATGAAGTGAAGCAGATTCTGACCTTATCATTAATACTACCTGTATAAATAAGACCTGATTCACAATCGGTCAAATGTACATTGAGCAAGTTAAAGTGGTCACAAACCAAAGCAAAGTTAAAAACATTAGATCCCCATGCTTGGTCAACAGACTCAAGGTAACTCTCATAAAACGAAATATTGTCAAGTTTAAATACATTAAAATTTAATATTGATACCAAAACCTATAGGTATCTAAAGTATTCTATACTTTCATATTTTAACGCTACAATTTTATCATTAGTAGATTTTTATTTTCTAAAACAATTTTAATGTTTCTAAAGTGATAAACATTTAAAAATATTTACTATTTGAAGTGTAAATTTTCGTAGTTTTTCGCTAATTTTAGGAAAACTATTATGAATTTCGAAAATTGACAATATCTATAATCTACCAAGTTTAGGAAATTTTTGATCTATAAAATGTAAAAATATTAGATGAAACTTTAGGATATGATTTTCTACCAGAAAAGTTTATACTTAAACAATCTTAGTTTTATTCAGTACCTAAAATTTGATAGGTATTATTCATAATTAATAGGTACAAGTTCATAGCAGTAATATATTATGTTGAAGGGAATGAAGATAGTTTGGGTCACTACATCGCATAATACGGAAGAATAATTAATGATTTTTGAGAAGAGTATGAATATGTGACTTCCAAGATAAAACGTTATAACTTATAGTGAATCAAAAATAGTTAAACCACACACTATTTTATACACAAAAATATGATTTATACTTCATTATACACTATACAATATATTATATACTTTTGTCTATAACTATAAATTTACATTTCTCTCTATATATATTTATTTTGATTTTAAGTTATCTCGATCAATTATAATTTATAGTATAGGCCACATTATATTAATGAAAAATGGTAAAAAACATAATATTCGATTCTGGATGAAGTTAAAAATTTGCGGATAATCCATTGATATACTTTAGGTTCGTTCGTTTACCATGGTTATGCGGTTATCAATTTAAAAAAAGTGATAAGCCAATCGATATTATTATATTATATAATTATAATTTTTCAATTTTGATAATAGTAATTAAGTAAAATTACGAACCTTGTTTTTTACCGGTTTTATGTATTGGCGTTATGATCGACTTCAAATGTTAGGAAACTTGCCCAAACTTCATGATTTATTAAAGATAAAGTTTAAGGGTTTTACAAATACGAAAACATAAGACTTTATAAATAAAGGTTTGCCTTCAGGTCCGATCCCCAAATTTACATCTAAAGAGTTTAAATAATCAAAAATTTCAAGCTCACTAACAATCCATGTGTCTAAATTAAGATTAATGTTTGATGTAAGCATATAGTAGTTTGAGGTGTAATTTGATCATCCGATAATACCGTGTCAGAAACATATACACTAGAAAAGTAATTTCCAAATAGGTTTGCGGATTCTAAGGTATTTGTAAACGTCTGGTTAATGTAACTACGAGTTACATTAACGTACGATAGTCTAGTATAGTACTGACTGTTTTTTTAAAGAATTTAAATATTTCCAATAAAATATTAAATTAGTAGTAATACTGTTTTCAAAGCTAAATGTATATTCTAGAGAGTGATAGACTGCAATTAAGTGTTTATATTTCTTACGAAAGTTAGAAAATTCTAGATAATCATCATGAAAACAACTAAGTTTAAATTTTTTATGAGCATATTTTTTTATAATTATTAAGGTTCTTAGCTCTTATTAGCCTAAACAGATGAATTATTATTATATATTTTTAGTTTTAGTACAAATAAGGTAAAATAATGATTTCATAAAATTTAGAAACAATATCTTTCAAAAATAAATTATTTTTCAGATTAAGAACAAAATCAATAGTAGATAGAAAATTAGAAATTTCAATAAAATCACATTTCTTGAAATTGAAAATAAGTGGATAATCAGTGTGAATTTGTATAAGGGAATTCAAAAATTGTATATAAGTCTAAAGATTGGTGATAACTATCGATTGTTGACACTAAAGAATCAGTTGAATAATTAATAGACGATAATTCACTTTCAGCATCAATATTTGTTATCAATTTTGTTATTCGTGTTCGTTGTTGGTAATACTGGTAAAGTGTTTGAGAATTTGAGATAATCATATTTTTTTTCACCCTAACCTCAAAAAATTACACTTGGGGATAATTAAGCACTAAAACTGCTTCTCTAGAGGTCTCATTTGATAGCCCAAATTTCCGACCTTATCTTTTATGACCGTGGATATGCCTGTGTATTTGAAGTTAAGTTAGATTAAGGTTAGATTTCATTATTCGATTTTTAACGCTACGTCATTCTAAGCCTTAGGTATATAATATATAGTTTTATGTATTATAAATATATAAGCTAAACAATTTTCTTTAGTTATAAGTTAATACTACGCAGTGGTGGTGTGAACTTATTATTTCAATGACGCAATACAATTTTCCAATACTTACCTTCCTTTTTATACAAACTCAAAATATAAAAAGTAAAGTTTTAATATAATTAATATAAATAAGTATCTTGTATTTACTCAACCATAAACATCAATATTCAATATAAACTCATTCCTTTTTTCATGACGCATTTGCGTCAATTTAACCCTGTTTGCGCCGCTACTGATACTACGCATGCATGAATGTGTTATATTGATGTACCGCGAACGCAGATACCGACACGGCAACACGATGTACCCCAAATTCGCGACTATTATACCTGGAAGAGTGTACGCATGAACGATCGGCCATCTTGGCGTAAAAAATCTGACGGAGTTAGTGCCTTGCTGGATATATCTATTTCGTTTTGTTATTTTATCAATATCCAGTTATTATTTAATAATAAAGTAAGTACAAAATGTTGTATTATAATATTCTAATATGTGGTCTACGAGAACGTGATATATCTATATCTTCCAAACTTCCACGAAATTCATGTTTTATTTAATTTGTACATTTGCATGAGCGGAGAACGATACATAGTACTTCAATATGCAACTTTCCTAATAAAATTTTGATGTGATGACGTTTACTAGGTCATTACACATTGATATTGATATATCTATAAAAATACCTAAGAATATCTGATACTGGTGTAAGGAAATTAGCGTCCTAGTGAAAGCCTAAACTCCGCTATTAAGCAAATGCTATCTTCGGTTATCTTCATTTACAATTAGAATTTTGAAAAATGAAAATGGTGTTTATACCATAATTTTTAACTTTATTAGTTTGACTATTTACTAGACAATTTATTTAATTGATTTTTTTTTTAAAAAAATTAAATAGCTTAACTATACCATTAATGCATTTTTTTTTTATAGTTAATATGCCTCTATATTCATTAATTGAACATAAATTACGACAGTACATGTTTTTGGGACATGAAAAATCTATGTATGTTCCACCTCCAATTAGAAATACATTTTGGGATGAACAACAAAAACATTACGAAAATTTTACTGGTGTGAGAATAATTGGGAACATTGTAAATAGAAATAAAACTCAAGAGATCAATTCTATTGTTCCAATAATTTTAAAGGTTAATTCAGTTATATTAAAGTTGAAGTATTTTATGTGTTATATATTATATATAATTATTCATTTATAGATTAAACAAGAAGGCAATCTTCATGATGACCGACTCTTGATTTTTGCATTGGCCATATGTGCTAAATTTAATAAGACACAGTGTGTAAAAATGGTTGCTGATGCTTATGCTGCAGTTTCATTAATTTGTACTGATGGATTGAAATTGCTCATGTTTGTTAAATTTTGTCAAGATGTTAACACTATTCTTTATGAAAAAGGTACCTTTTTAAAATACTAATACTATGTAATAATATATAGGCAATTTGGAATAATATATAATATAATATACAGTACTTGCCATTCAGTTATAACTTATAACCAAGAGATTTTTTTTATTTTTGCTATGTACAATAATATTGTTACAATAGTACTACATACTTATTGGTTTCCAGCATTAATTTAGGGGTTTCCAAAAGCTGCATATATACGCTTACAGTAATGTTTTAATTTTTTATTTTATTTAAATATTTTAAATGTCTATACAATGAAACTTTGGTTTAATACTCTGTAGTATTTAATTTCAGTTCAATCTAATTACTATTAATTATTTATTTTTGAATCACCTGTGTTTAGTATCATTTTTAATCTAAAGCACTAGGTTTTTCTCGAATATTAATAAGAATTTCAAAAAATGACCTCTTTAAAGTACTACCCAGAGAACACTTCCTTTCAGAAAACGTGCTATACTTGATAATCAGAGTATGCTTTCTGGTAGAAAAAGTGTTCACATAAAAAAAAAAACCAAAAGAACAAATAAACATCATTGTAAAATGAATACATTCCTCGCTCCACTCAGAATCTAAAATTGATTGATTGTATATTTATTTAATAAAATATATATGTATTTTTTTGTATTTGTATATTATTTAATATTTGTATAAGTTCCTAAAATTGTTTGTCCAGAGGTCATTCATCACGGGAGGGGGAAATACACAGTGGGATATGTTAGATTCACATAAATTATGATTATTATTTTTTTTAATGAATATAGTATTATACTTGATAAAATCCTTAAAAATTATATGTTCTCATCTTTATTAGATATTTGTTTAGACTTGTTTTGAATATATTTTATATAATTTTGCTTAGGTTATATACCTTATAAAACTTCTGGATTTGGGAAGTTATTTTGTAGAACTATCAAAAAATGGTATCAACAAAGGGATCCATTTGAAACCACAAAACTGTTATTAAAGGATCGATGTTTTGAAGGTTTGACTCATAGAGAACTAATGTACCTAATTCATATTAATTCAAAAGATCCAGGTATGTAATTTTAAAAAAAAGTATTAATTTGTCACTAAATTATTAACAATGTAAATCATAGGTCATAAAATATTTATAACCTATACAATCTATGGTATTCAAGAGCTCAAAGAACTATATGGACCTAATGGAATTGAGTTAAATGACATTCACGATAATGATAAAATTGAAGAGCTCAAATCAATATACGAATATATCGAGAGAATTCATAATATACCTAAAATGGATGAAATTTCATTGCAAAATGAAATTGAATTGCATAAATGGGGTCAACAGCACAAAATCATACCTAATGAAATGCTTAAATATCCTGGGGTTAGTATGTATTATTTAAGAAAAAAAATAAATGCTTTTATATTTAAATGTACTTCAGATTTTAACTTCACTCATCAAGCATATGCCGTTAATAACACTATTGAATAAGACGTATTCTTTTGCTAAATTAAGATTATTTCACAATTCAACACCTCATACAGGACTTACAGAATACATTTCACGCTTTACCAATACACAAGAACTGAAAGAATCGAGAATTCATCCTATTGAGTCATTTGTAGAATATGTAAAATATTCAAGGATGAGCAAGTAAGTAATAAAAGTACAATTTAGTTATATAAACATAAAGTACCATAATATTTAATGTATAATGTATTATTTCAGACATATTTTAACACTACAACACCGTGTAGTACAAAAAGATTTAAACTGTAACATTCATGATAGTTCTGATAAATTAAAAGTGTTAATAAAAGCAAACAAAACAAACAATATATGTGAAACTACAAATGAAATTGAGATGACAGAAGAAGTTAAACAGGAAAAACAATATGAAAATAATGATATTCAAAATCAATCAATTGGTCTACTCATGTTGAAGCCACTTCCAAGACTTGTAGACGAGTTGTCAACATTTTTGTCTGAAGATCTAATAAGAAAAACTTTACAAGTATTTATTTATAAAATTTTATTCCATTAATTGAAATAAGACCTATTTATTATATTAGTATTATCATACTAATGAATGTATATATATATTTGTAAGAAGTGAGAATATTTAATATTAAAACTTGTTATTTAAAAATGTATTTTAAGTTTACACTTGTGTAAATTAAATTCTGAGCTGAACAATGAAATTATTAATCCATAATACTAATCAGCCTAATAATAAAAAATATATTATAACATTGTTTTAAAACTCTTCAGGTAAAAGTGCCAACTATATAGTACCTAATTAAAATCAGTTGGCTCTGAGAAATTTTTGATTTTCATCATTTTAAAAATGTATTGATAATTTAAACTAATTAAAATTCATAAAATTCTAAATCATTCAATTTCATATTTTACTCTATGTGGAATACTATATTAAACCTTAATTGATTTTTTATTCTAACACAAAATTGTACATAAATCATTTTTAAATTAATTAGTTTATGTAATGAAGATATTCAAAATAAAAATAAAAGATTAACAAAATTAAATTTATTTGATTCTAAATTAATAGTTCTTATATTAGATAAAAAATACACCATCAACATAAGTAATTTTTTTTCAGAACCTGGTTCCTTCAAATCGTCGTATATTAATATTGTATGACAGTCAAGTGGGTACGAAATCAAAAAAATGTTTCTATACCAATTTACTCAGCGTGCATGAAGCTATTACAATGATTATACTCTCTTTGATTTACCCAGAGACATTAGAAAACAAACCAAAAATACTTACCATAAAAAACAAATTTCTTACTGAAAAGAAAATTGATTATAACCAATCTTTAACTTTTTCCTATTTGGAATCTGTTTTATACAAGGTAAACATTTTTATTTTTTTTAAATATATTCATAAAATATTGTGTATACACAATACTATATATAGTACTGTATACTTTATAATATTGACTAATTTACATATTTTTTTAGCAAACTTCTTATTATTTAGATGATGAGGATACATTGAATTTTAAATCCTTTATAAACTGGGCTAGACGATATTCACAAAATTATGATGTATTTGTGTTATTGGGAACTAATAAAATGAATTTAAGAAATATCAAAAAAGCAATTAAAAATTATCAACAATTTTGTCAGAATTCAGTGAAGTATGATTTATATTATTAAATATAAAATATTTTTAAATAATATTTAATTTAGTAAAATTAATTAGTTAAGCAATAAAACTAAAATATTAAGTTCAATGTTAACTATTATAAATTAAATGATGGTAATAAATTGTTTCAACCCCCTTTTAAATTTTCCAGGATCATTGTGTGTTGTTTAAATGGAAAGCATGTTGAACAAAACAATTTGATAGGAAATAATCAGTTATTTATTGCTGGTTTTGATAAATATATTGGAAAAGTAATTGATGGATTCATAAAAGAAGATTTTTAAGTATGTTAGTTTACTGTTATAATATTTAATTTATGATGTAAGCACTGTCAAATAATATAAGTTCAGACTGAGATGTAATTTCTGACACATATTGTTTTACTCAATTATTTCATTGCTTATCATTTACCATTTGTGTCCTATACTTCGGAGCAAGTGTTCTGGTAGAAAATTTGTTCACAGATAGAAAAAAAAATAAAAAACACACATCATAGTAAAACCAATAGATCCCTACCTATTATTTATCTATTATTTAACTATTATTTTAAAATTCTTTTTTTAATTTTTTTTTAATAATTGGTGCAAAGGTAACTGTGGCATTTAGTTTCTTTGCACCAAAATTCAAAATAACTTTAATTTTCATATTTATTGAATATTAAATGTTTGTTAAAAGTATTCTTATGATATAAGAAATACACTGTTCAAACAAAAACCAGTGACTAAAACTGATTTTACACATTCCCTTGTTCTGAGTACTACATAGCCAGTGGTGTGGAGGGGGGACGAAGAAGGCATTCCCCCCCCCCCGTGGATCGTATAATTATAAGTGTGCATTGTTATATTTTTTTTTTTGTGTTTTTACAATTATTTTGAATTTTTTTTCTTGAAGTCGTTATCAATGTGATAATTAATAACATGATCAAGCCCAAGATTTTAAAATGTTTTTATTATCTATGGTCAAACCAGGTCAAAATCACAATTTCAGATAGATTTAAGTCTATCTTAAATCGTGGTCAAAATACATGGTGTTATCCTTTTGTTTTGGAAATTCGACATTGTTCCACCATAGATAATAATAACATGTGACAATACATAATCTAGTATAATAATTGTTATAAATTATAATTACTAATCCGTGGTCTGTGATTCGACTGTTTTCTGTTATTTACTCTCATTGATTTCTGGCTAAGAAATAATTTTATGTGCATCTAATGTGTAAAATAATTATAGTTAACAGTCAACATTAAATGATTTTTCCGTATTATAGTACAATTTATTATATAATTATTTTATAACATTCATTATATTATATTATATTAAACAACAATTTATTTTTTATGTACTTACTAAAATGTTCTATTTAATATTTTACAATTATAAAATTCCTATTAGATTAGGTGAGGTTAGCTGTGAAGTAAATTTTGAAGAAATTTTCTGTTTTAAGAATGGGTAAAAATATATTTCGCCCCCACCCCCTTCCCCCTTATGAGAGGTCTAGGTACGTCACTATACATAGCCACAGATACTCAAATTTGTTTTGTTGAACATAAATTACTTATAGTAAATAGAAAGGTTATTTATTTATTTGTGAATTATTTTAATCAACCTTCTTTTTGTTTTCATTTAGAGGTCATTGGAGTGTTTTATAAATCCACAACGGAAATTTATATCAAACCTGCAAAACAAAGCTGATTTAAAAATGTACTCTACTACCTATTTACTACTACACAGATCCAAAAAACCTCAATAAATTTAATAATTCAACTACTATATGTATTTACTAATCATTTATATTTTAAATAAATTTCATTATTCAACATTTATTTTATTTATTTCATTCTTTCATAAATTTAATTTTATGGATACCCATTAGTTAAACAAATTATTTGGTGTTTTCTTAAATGCATTGAATGTATTCAGGTGTGTAAAATCATTTACACGTTAAACTGTGTAACACTAAGTATTTTTTTTTTTTTATATATATAAATGTTCAATGCGTTATTGTTTCAATAATAATAATTATTATTGTTATTGAAATGCTACAAGGAAGTTCCTAAAAGTGTATTAAATATTATTTGATAAATATTTTACTTAATAAAACTGTATTAATAAAGTGATAATTTAACAAAAAAAAAAAATACTTTACACGATGGGTGAGAAGTTGGCTAACGAAAAATGATTCGGAGCGAAATATCTTTCATCTATATACGTACATTTTCTTACGTTTTTCTAAATTATTAAAAATCAAAATTTAATACTACACTTTAAAATTGAATTAAAATTTCTGGTTGAAAAGTTGTTCACAAAAAAAAAAAGTTGTCCTTATTTCTGAAAAAAGAGTTTAGTTAATAATATTACTTTGTAAACAATATGTATGTCATATTATGGTAAAATAATTACATATGCATTATTTATGTTCTTCAATAATATTTGTTTAGTATTGTAACTACTTTCCCTTTTTTCTTACGTTTTTTACATTTATTGGGAAAACACCTGAGAAAATCAAAAAATAAACTTCCTAAAGTAGCCAGTCAGATTCCTTTAAGAAAAAGTGCTATCACTGTAAATCGGAGCAAAATTGTATATTGTATAATAGTATAATGCCAAATATAGAAATAATTAATCGTTTGTGGCTTGTTCGATCAGTAAGAATATAATTTTTTGTTTTTATTGTAAATTATTTCAAACAATTTTGCTGAATAATTCCTAGTTATAGTAGTGGTTTTTCTAATGAAAGCATAAGTAATTGGAAATATTTTTCAAAAGTTATCTGAACATGAAACGGACTTTTGCTCACAATTGGATAGTTAAAAAACGGATAGTACTTAATATCAGAATTGAAGCTTTAACTAGGTACTATAGATAAAGATTAAGAATACTTAAGTAAAATTGAAAAAAAAAAAGAAACATTGGAGGGTTGTACTTGTAAGTATTTTAGCTGGCATTCATAATGGTAAATTTCTCAGATAGATCGAAAAGGTTAGTTTACCATGTAATAATGGATCATGTAAAACGAATTAAATTAAGGGTCGAGTCACGCTAGAGCGGCTTTTACGCGTGATTTACATGTACTACACGTCTACACTAGCGCGGTTTGCGCGTGTTCACTACGCGCTCAGATTAACTTGGTTGGCTAGTATATGGTAATTCGGTCTTGTACTATCTTGTGCGTCAGTTGAATATTAATTGATTGATTAATATTTAATTGTGTATTTTTTATTAACTTTTTTGTGAAAGTATTAATATAATAATTTACGAATTTGTAATAATTCGTGGAAAATTGTCCAATCCAAACACGGATTTGTCTGTCGAATAGATAAGTATAGTAAAAAGTAAGCAGTAACTGTTAACAACTAATATGTATTATAATGACTGCTCGTGGGTTTTTAATGAAACAATGCACATCCAAAAAAAGTATAACTAATATTAAACATACATTATAAATTGTATTAAATAACTGTTAAATAAAATAAAAAAATATTAATTATCATTAGAAATTTATTAGATTTTAGCCATTTCAGGTACATGTTTATATGTTAAATCAATTCTTCTGTCTTTTTTTTTCTGCGAACCTGTTTATTACTTTTTCGTTGAATTTTTTAATTTTGATCATCTGTTTTTTAATCGATAGCATTGCTAGGGCTTTAAGTTGATATTCCGTCAGTGAATTTCTCAAAAAAGTCTAAACACGTTTCAATGTAGAAAGCGATCTTTCGGCTTTAGCTGTAGTCATTGGAATAGTTGAAATTATTTTTAAAATTTTGTAGCTTTCAGAAAATATCATTGTTAAATTATTTTCAATTATAAATTTCAATAAATAAACTGATGAAGAAATATCACGGAAATCGGTTCTTTTGTAAAACAGTTGTATTTCGGTTTTAAGTTTAATACCGTCCAAAAAATAATATGCTTCAACAGTTTTATTAAAACGGTCACTTGGGAAGTTATTTTCGTACGTAGGAAATTTAATAGACAAAAATAGGTGCGAAACATTCAAGTGATTTTTATTATTAAAACATTCTTTAACGTTGACAATAAAAAAGTTAAAAAGTTCTTCTGCAGCGATTTTTCTTGTTTCAGTAGTGTCATCTTGTCTACGTTTTTTTGTTGGATTATCTTGAGAGGTTTCTTTTTTTTTTCAAAAATGTGGTCAATATTCTGTCTTTTTTTTAATATATTTTCTTCGAACCGCAAAATTGCCTTTGAATGTTCTACGGGATCCACAGTTCGTTTTTGTAGTTGATTATACAGAATATCAACATGAGGCATTAAAGAATGAAACACTCTTAACCAAAATATAAATTTATCATCATTTAACATTGCTATGGTTTGATTAAATGTTGATTCAATTTCTTTCATAAATTCAATTAAGGATTCAAGATTCTCATACACGGTATTTACCACTCGAATTTTAAAATTCCATTTAGTATTAAATGGTCGAGGAACTCTGTGTTTTAACAATTTTATCTAAAACCGTAACCCGCTGAGGATTATTGGAAAAAAATTTTGTTACATAAATTAAATTTAAAAAAAATCCTTATCTCACGATTTTGTGAAGTTGTCTGAATTAAAATTAAATTAAGCTGATGAGCGATGCAACGTATGAAATGTGCATTTTTATAACTATTATTTATTATTTTTTGTACACCATTGAGACACCCACTCATCACATTTGTGCCGTCGTAACTCTGACAAATCAACATTTCTGGCGTTTCTAGAACTTTTTCCAAGTTGAATATCTTGTATTCAGACAATGACTTCGAATCGTGTCCAGTAGGATTGAAAAATCCCCAAAACCTTTCTACTGGTGTTCCGTCTGATAGTAAACATCTAAATATTATTGACAAATGAAACTGAGCAAATACGTTAGCTGTTTCGTCAGCTATTACAGAGATATATTCTGCTTGCTTTATTTAATTTTTAATTCTTTGTTGACATAATTCTAAACAACATTCTAATAAACCATTTTGGATAGATTTTGATACACCTTTAAATACCGAAGAGTTTTAGAGATGACATTTTAGTACCGTATTTAACTTTGAACTAGAGTTTATAAAGCCTCGAAATACGCCGGGATTTTCTGAATTCAGTTTTTCATCGTGACCTCAAAGTGCAAGTTCANAATACGCACTAGAAAGTTGTTGTCTTATGTCTTGTTTTCCTAATAGTTTTAAATTTAATTGACAATTTATGTGTTTCATTGATCTTTCATGTGTTTTTGTTTTAAAAGTTAAATGAATTAAATCATTTATTCTATTCTTTACTCTAAGAAATATCATTCGATTTTTGACCAAAAAGTAAACATGGAAAACAATATAAACGATAAGTTTCTAAACAACCACAAATCCAGTCATGGATTTTATATATATCATTTTTAAATTTTCTTACATATTCTCTCGTATATTTAGTAATTTGTTTAATATTTAAGTCTGGATTAGACCTACCTTTATTTTTTATTTCCATCTTCTTCTCCAACGAGATTGTTGAAATATTGCACTGCAGCAACTCCTGTACTGAATTCAATTTAAAAATTTAAAACAAGTATACGACTATGGACTAATATACGTTACCGTCGATAGAAAACAGAACACTATTGTTTGTTTTTAATTTACGATAATGATCAATGAACATTATCAGCTGACATTCGGAATATAATAAACGTGTAAAAGTAAATTATAATGCCGACGCGCGACGACGACGTCGAAAATAATTCGCTGCTAACAATTTAATTAGTTATGTGCACAGGCCCAAATGTGCACATCAATTCCATTATTACGAGGGTTGCGTGTTTTGATTTGTTTTAATTTGTATACTGTACAAAAGTGCACAGTGATTGTATGCACTACTATACATACCGATACCGTTCCGAACCGACAACCGCCCGGCCGTCGAACCTTAAAAGTAACCCAATCCAAATATTTATTATCATATTTTAAATTTCTGTATTTATATTTTTAAATTTTGAAACATAAACATATTAACACTACAGGTACTTGGTTGTACTATATTATGATTTATATTTTCAATTTTTCTTGAGTTTGGGTAGGTAGTGCACGTGCACTTGTGCACATCTACACGAGCCGCCACTGATATATTATACATTTTTATAAAATATAATATAAAAAATCGAAAGAAATCTATGGTAGCAATGTTTTTTTTTTATAAAAAAAAAAAAAAATTGGTAAAAAAAAAAATCGGTTTTGAACTTTTGAAACGCGTCGAACCGATGTGGTGTGTCGCATGCCATATAAAACAATGTGTTACGGTTCCAAGCGTTTTTGTGTTCAATAGGCAAAACCACGACAGACTTTGCCTAACCTTACCTAACCCGGTTTGCCAGGTGATAGATTGATCATCAGAGAGATAATATCGGTTTCATCATCGATTAGATTGTACCTACCTATTATAATATACTTATACCAGGGGTTTGCAATAGGCGGAGAGGAAATAAACAGTCCGTCAAAATTTGTTTACTTTAACGCTGTTTTTTTTTTTTGTTTTCATTATTCTGTCTCTGCGTAGATCCAGAATTATATTATTCTATAAAATAATTAAATAATATTACATAATAATTGTGTTTTTAATACCTATAAAAACTATGTTTTTTCTAGAGGTGTTAAATAAGACGGAACACCGAATAGGTAGACGTTAAACTTTATGTTTTTTTACCCTACTCCAAAAATATCTGCCCCCACCCCCTTAGAAAATAATTACCAATCCCTGATCTATACCATTATCCAACATTCTACTATTCTTCTCCATCATTCTTGATCTGAAAAATATGTATTTCTATATATAATGCAACTAGCTGTATAACACGGATATTAGATGCAGTGAAGTTAATGTTTCAAAAAAAAAAAACAACTTAAGATGAATTAATAAATACTTATTATTGACTTAGGGCCTTAATTTTTCAAAAAAATAAAAATAACTCGTTACTGTTCACGTATATAAAAATTATACCTACTATTGTACAAATACATTCTTGAAATAATTTTTTTCTTTAGAGTTCGAGTAGAGTAAGAAAACTATATATTGGTTTAATGTACACGACTGTTTTACGCAGGGAAAAATTTGAACTCTTTGATTTTTAATATTTTTAAAATCGGATGTTTGCATTGTCAACAAGCTTTCAAAGTTGGCATCAAATTATAAAGTCAAAAAATGTATTTCTAAAATGAATATTTTTATTTTTTATTGTTTATTAAACCTATAAAAAGTTATTAACATAAGATATATTTTTTAAAAATTATTTTTAAAAAATAGCTGTTTATTTTATTAAAGAAATAAATAAATTGTCTTATTTTAAGTTTTAAATTATAAAATAGTTTTAGTTGTCGTCTTGTTCGTTTTCAACATCACCATCGTCATCATCAGCATCATCATAATCATATGATGCAAGCAAAGAAACAAATGTAATAGGTGCATTCAACCAGTTTTTATTTTCTTAATAAATCGTTCTTTCACTCCATGTTCATGTGTCTTTTTTCAACGAGATTTATATATAAATTTAAAATACGATAATTTGTATTCAAATAATTCTGTTCACATAATATTTTTTACTAGTGCTTCAATCTACTGAATTTTTACAATTTTTACTAGTGCTCTTTTTTTTTTATAAAATTGAATAGTTCACATTTTTCATCATATTATTATCATACATTTCTAGTCGGGATATTAAAATATTGTTCAAACACATTGATACATAACTAGATATAAACTCATTATGAATTTTGTTTTCGTCATAATAATATTAGTAATAATATCTTGATAAGTATAAAAATTAGGCACTAGTCTAGTGTTAGACTTAAAATGACCGCGACCTATCGATAGCGATAATGATATACACAAATGAAATAGGTATATAGTACATAATATTGGTATTACACTATTACTTGCTATAGTACGGATATACCATATACGTTTCCTAGAGATAAAATTAATGTATTTTAGATAATAAAATCTGGTAGAAATATTTCGACTTAAAACTTTTTAAGTTTTTAAAACTATTAGTCGTGTTCCACTAGCCCCATCTCCCTTTATGTCCCCCCACGCTTTAAACAAAATTGTTTTTTCTAAGAAATTAGTATACGTGAAGCAGTCAGAAGCTATTTACTTCAAAGGGGCCAAATATGGGCAACTTTTTTTGTATCAAGATGAATGAATTCTCTATTGACAATTATATTTTGCAACTATAAAAGCTTACACAGATTTGGAAGTTAACTTAAATTTAATATCCTTGTTATGAAATTACGAAAATAATATGTATGTTTAAAATTTCAATTCCAGATAAAAATTTAGAAAAATAAAATTGAACGTAACTGATTTAATGCTAATAATTTCATGATAAATTGAATTGAGAAAATAATTAAGTATTGAAGTAATAAAAGTCAAAAAAGTAAAACGCTTAAAAGTTATACTGTTTTGGGGCGCTACGGTTTTAAATGTTCTTATTAATTATTACGTATACCTATACTTATTTAACAGTTGAATATAATTTAAAAAAAATAAAAAATCATAATTTTTAAGCAACTTTATGCAGTAAACCAAGTAGACGCGAATATTAGTATGTATTAATAAAAAAGTAAAAACAAATAGACGAACCTCGACAAGTATTCAAAATTGAATTAACGGAGAAAGTTTTGTCATGTAAGTGTGTCTAAGCATAGCGAAATAACAGACAATTTCAGTTATGTGTCCGTCGTCGACCAATCAACACCTATACCTTATTGCTGCTTAGTATTTATAGCTACTGATAAAAACAAATTCGGGGGTTTATAAAAAATTTACTATAATCAATATTACCAGTATTATCAATATTTATAAAAGAATATTAAATTGATATAAATAAATTACAAAACTATTAATTTTCGGAGGGGGGCCTGCTACTGATAGCATATGATAGCATTTACTTACAAGTAATATAAACCTTTTTTATGTTCCTCCCCTTATACTAATTCCATAACCACCATAGAAGTCCCCATCCCCGAAATCCTTAGTGGATAAACTTCTCGATTCTTCAAATAAAAAGGGAAATAACAAAAATAACATACTCGCTATACCTTGGTTCACACAAATACCAAATCATCCCACGTCGATAATGAAACTAGTTTCACTGTGATATCAACAATAATACCTATACTGACAATAACTTAATTAAATTAAACAACGCATCGAGCTCTATATTTACAATCCAACAAGGGTTACACAAAGTGATACAAATAAAAAATGTATGGAAAAAAAACGAACTGAACGGACTTGCTGATCTCACCGCTGTTGGTACAATTGAAAGCTTCTAAGTACAAAACCAGTTTTAAATTGGAGTAACGTAGAATTTTTTTTATACGAATTTTAATATCCAATGTTGACAAAAATCGTAAATATTACGAACTTTCAAAACATATACAACCAAACGCCGCTCAAAATCCTTTTTCGTTAGTAATGATTAATCATTGCATACAGATGTACATCAATATTAAATTCTTCTCTATATTTTATACCTTCTCAACTTCTCACCTACAACAGTAGCCCACCCATCATGCATATTATGTCCATATTTTTCTATATAATTATTCAATATGTATTTAATAATATGTTGATTATAAATAATGTAAATACATCAATGTATTCTATAAAAAAAAAAAGTGCACAGGCCGATTAATAATCGATTTCTATCTCATTTTCCGATAAAGGTTGACGATAAACTGAAGATTATTTAATAACAATCGTCATGTATCCGCCACGTGTTTTATTTAAAATTTCAATCAGTCTTATCTTGTGTGTATTACACGATTTTCATTTAGAACACCGTTAAATTAACCACTTGACGGTGCAATGCACGATAATTATAATATAATATTTGATTATTATTATTTTAACTAGAGTGGCAGTATTATTTTAAACCACCAGGAATGAAAGTTTCATATGAATGGGGAAGGGGGGTTATTGATGAACTGTAAATAATTGTTTTTGAATTTGTCATTTTCTGAAAAAAAAAAAGTTGGTACTAAATAATGTATACTTAATATAATTAAATAGGTAAATGTAATATAATTTGTGTAAACATTTGATGTGCGACAAGTTTAAATGTTTTTAGTTTTACTATTGGCTTTATTTTCACGTCCAAAAAAAAAAATCTTGTTAGGTGAATGGATTTGCGCTTTTCTTTTGCAGGGCTTTCATTATACATGGGGGGAAACGTATGTGCATGTATAAAAGAAACTTTTCTCCGAAACGTTTTTCGTCAGCAATTGTATATCGTTACGTATAGATATAAATTAAATTTCCCTATATCTATATTTTATTTTCCTAACTTCTCACATACAACAGTCGCCCACTTATCATGCGAAGTATATCCGTCTTTTTATGTTTTTCCGGTATATAATACCACAAATGTTCAAGTTTTCCAATAGTAATTTTATAGTGCATATTCCAATACTTTTTAGAGCTATAAAATATAATTCTTAATGATTACATTCTAATATTAATTTGCAATAATATACAATAGGATAGGTATTACAGTTGTTTTGGGTAGCCGGCACCCGGCATACCTGGCCTTTTTTTAGTACCCGGTACCTGGCCAAGTCTATAAAACATTTTGTAAAAGAGTCCGGGTAATACATAGTATACATTATACATACAAAAATGAATTAAGTGGATTAATTCACCTTGGTATATACATGATAATGCTCATCAATTATCATTAATATAAATTATCGACTGTGTCATTTTTCTACACTCGTGACGATAAGATGGCGATACACTCGTCACATGGAATTCACTTTAACTACTTCACTGACCCTGTTGGGCGTTTAATATTCCTTTTTTTTAATACCCGGCCAAGAACCTGAATAAAAATTCTAAAACCACCAGGTGCTCGGTCAAATTTAATACCCGTATTAGCTCTACTAGGTGCTTACATACTTTGCTTTTCGTTCGGGGGATTAATTTGCAAACAATTTAATTGTCAAACAAAATAATATCAAATACTAGTATATTATCGTGAGTATGCACTTTAAAATTCGTAAGTTCCTGTAATAATATTAGCGGATTTCGCTTTCGTTGAATAATAAGTGCATATAATCATTTTAAGTACCGCGTACTTATCATAGAAATACGGCATGATGGTCTTTGTTTATAAATTAAGTAGGTACATATATTAAATAGCCAAGTAGGTGTATCTATATGAAAATTGGATCGGTTTAAAAATACCTCTAACGGCCTTAGCTTACGTAATAAATGATCAAATTACAAAAACGATTATTCTTCAGTATTATATTTGTATTTACCTGTGCTACTTGTATGTGCAGTATCAAATTTATCGACACTCGAACGGAACATTTGAATGATGAAACATCGTAATATAACAATAGGATAATTTAATTATTTTGTATATAATCTGTAATAATGTAATTATTAATGAAAGGAAGTGTTTATTTGTTTGCGTGTGTGATGTATCTAACCACGCAGGAATAGATTAATGAATACTTATTGGCCTAGAGCTGTTCACATTACGTTCATACATTTATATTGCCTATATTTACTCCTTAAAAAAATGATTACTAACTTATACATATACTTAATACTTATACATGATTATTATATAAAGAATAAATATTTCAATAATAATTTTAAATCAACGAACAATTTTTTTGGAATAGGTAGTGTAAATGTCAGAGTAATGGACACAAGGATTAGTGGATTTTAATGATTCACAAGGTGATAGAAGCGAACGAGTTTGTATAAGAGAATTACTGCTTTTAGCCATTTGTATATTTAAGTACAAATTTAATGTATGATTTGAAACATTTATAACAACATTTATGGTTAAATAAGTAAATCATGTATATTGATTGAAAAATTTGTATTTTGTAGATGTTAGAGTTTTTATTTGTTTTGCAGCGCACCATAATTGTATTTTTTCGTAAGACTATTTTAGCTTATAGATAATAATTGTTGTATTACAGCAATTTATTATAATAGTATTTAAAAAATAAATTAATGAAAAACAATTTGATCGAGAATACTCGTGATACCTAATTGGTCGATTTCCAAAGAAATAACATCTATGACGTATTTAAAACTCAATGAGGAAATAAGTTAACAGTATCTGCTTAAAGGAGAGAGAGAGAGAGAGAACACAAATCGGATTGTGTTTGTCTTCGTCTTACTTTATTTGGATAAAATGAAATAATAATATTATTACATTGGTTACGATACTAATATTTTTATTGGGCCTTATAACCATAAGGTTTATACATATTATAGCATGATCTTCGAACTTTTGACCCGAGAACGATTTGATTATAAAAAAAAATATGCATGGTTTCTATTTTATGTTTTTTTTTTTTTTTATGATATTAGAATAAAACTCTTATATGGTATGGATCGTATACAATAATTGAACGGATATTATAATAATTTCCGGTACTTACTTGAAATATTATATAAAAGAAATAATCGTATTTTCATACGAATGGTTTTTCTTATATGTACAGGTATATAACCAAAAATACCAATTGAATAAAAGATCCTGTTTTTTTACGTCTTGTCGGATAATTAAAATATGTGCTTAAAATTATAAGAGTCCAGTTAAATTCAACAGTCAACTGTCAAACGAATAATTCATGCTACAAAGATGTTGCCTGTTTCCAATACTCTTCAATATTGCACTAAGAGATTGTAGAAGAGGTTAGAAAGGTACGAACACTGGAAGATTGGTCAAACTTCGAGACCTGAAAGCAATCAAACTATAAGAAGTATATGTAATATGTATATTTCATATGATATAGTGACATTATCAAAAACAGATCGTGACCTCCAGAAAATAGCAGACTTTCACTTTTCACCCAAGAAAGCAATTTTAGTTCAAATTTTGATTCAATCAAATCACGGTATTTAAAAACATGTTTAACTGAATTTTGCTCAAAATCGTATTTCATAAACAATGATTTTTCATTACGTATAGAGTATTATTATTATTATTAATTTATTTCTCAAAAGAGAATACTGGGCCTCACTGCAGAGTACAGAGTAATCTCTGGGTTTTTATATAAACATGAATATAATTATTATATTGGCATAAATGTATAGTGTTTAAAGATTATTAATTATATAATATAATGAGAAAAAAAATGTATACCTAATGATTAATAAAACTAAATGTAAAAAAAATGATTATATATAAACTTAAAAACGATAAAGATTAAAAATAATTTACTATATATATAAATTAAATAAACTTTTCAAACATTCCTGCACCTATTACAGTGGCCAGTGACGTATTTAAGGAGTGTTTAATAAGGGGTTTACAATTCTCTCCATAGACACACTACTTGTACAGTATTATAGTGAGTTTGGTATGTTACTGGTCTATTTAGCCGTTGAAATTGTTTTAAAATACACCCCAATCTTCTGTCAAAAAAAAAAAAAAGCAAAACAAATAACAAGTTGTAAATATACCACTGGTAGTGGCACACCCGCCAGCAGTATATTAGCTTATCTTTTATATTTTTAGATCATTGGTTCTGCACGACTTATTTAAGATGATTGTAGCGTTATAAAATAATTATTGAAAATATGCGTACACAATTATTATTGTATGTATAACAAAACAAATAGTAACAGTTGTAAATACAATTCTACAATATTTCAATATATTTTATTTATTTATAAATACATTAATATATATATATATATATGTGTATTTTTTTTTCTAGGTCACGATCACAAAAACTGTATTACCGGTTCATCGCCGGAAATCACTAAAAGGTCAAGGAAACGCCGTATAATAAATTATTAATTAATAACATTATGATATTGTTATACGCATTCTCTATACTGCAGTTAGTTAATATAACTAAGTTTGACTAAGTGAACCGCTAAATATTGTTTGGCGAAATACTATTGCAGGTTAAAGATGCCTGTCGATGTCATAGTCTACCTAAGGAGAGGCTAGCAAAAGTTTATACGATTAATGCTTACATAGATCCGTTAATATTTGAATTCGCCATAGTTATACATGAACGTTCGTTCAAATCTGATGTCATTCGAAACATTCTTGTTATATTGCACTCGAAAAAGAAAATTTAAAAGTTTGGATTTTATTGTTAGTAATATGAATATTCATTTTTTCTAGAAAATAATCTTGTTATTGGTGGTAGTTATGTTAGAGTCATTTGTGTAGGATGTTAAATACACAACATATTTTCAAATAAAACTGTTTTAAAATGTGTCGATTAGTGTGATCGTATTGTAAATTAAAACAAATCTCGTTTTCAATATATTATATTTGTCTACACAAACTACTACAGATAAAATGCATATATTTCGTTAAAAAAAAAAAAAAAAATTAATTAGAAAATATAACGAATAAAAGATTTTCACGAAAAAAACGTTGTCCGAAAACTACAGCGAGAACAAACGAATCGGCAACTCAAAAATGTACGATTAAAGAAAATCAAAGATCGATAAACACTACTCGAAAAAAATCGAACAAATTTTGTTTCAAAATAAAATTTAAATAAAATGTTTACAAAACACATCGATATCAGCATATCTAAGTCAGACAGCAAAATTTAACCGGTTAGTTATTATTATTCGATCGTTAAAATTATGATATTATAGTATGATGGATATGTTCTACGAAGATATACCCATTGTAATATCTCCGGAGTTGATAAAAATAATCAAATTGTTTTTTTTTTTTATATTACTCAAAAGGATAAAATCTACAAATATTTATATTTCAATTAATTTCTCATGTTTTGATAAAAAACTTTAAAAAATAACTTTTTATTTTATTATTTTTGAGCAAAATTTTTGGTAGAAAATTTATTCACCAAAAATAAATTTTAAACAGACATCATAGTAAAACCAATGATTTATACATTCCTCGCTCTGCTCAAAATGTATAAGTGTACAGTCAATTAGCTATAATAATAATAGTCAATTAGCGAATGCGATTACAGCTTGCTGCATATTTATAGATATTTTTCTCTAAACTTTAAAAAATTATTAAGAATCTTGAATTTACTGAAAATAAAAAGTTGTAACATCAAAAATTCAATAGAATAAACTCGATAAAATAGCTATCTTCAAATTTTTCAAAAAATAAAAGTTTTTTACCAAAACATACAAATATTTGTAGTTTTTATTTCTGTGATTTATATATACTCATAAAAAAATAATAGAATTCAATTAAATTTATTATCTCAAGAGATATAATAATGGGTATATCTTCATGGGACACTCTGTATAATACGGTTTGTTATTAAGTTTTCTAACCGTATATATTTTTTTCAAACGGGATATGTGCACTTTAATTAAAGTAATTTGTGCTAACAGAAATGATTTTGAATTCCAGAAAAGGAAAATTTGGAAACACAATATACAAGTAGATAATCGTATTTCCATAGTTACATATACGGATAAACATGTATTTATTTATTTATTTTAAATATTTCAATATTCGTCTTACAACTTTTTATAATTTTTAATAAAGTACAGATAGTAATGATAAGAGAGAAAGATTGTGCTACCCAATTACTATACAAAAAGACGAGCATTCTTCGCACGATGGACGGGCCACTGTTGTAGGCGGGAAGTTGGATAGGTAGGATATAGAGGCGAATTTAATGTATTTTTGTATGCAAACTATTAATCATTGCTAACAAAAACGGTTTTGAGCGGGGTTCAGTAATACTTATTTTAAATACTTACAATTTTCGTCAAAACTTGGTATTAAATTCTTATAAAAAAAAAAAATACTACATTAATATTACATAACAAACTTAAAATGTTTACAAATAGCTTAAAAATGGCTCAAGTGTTTTTAAAATTTTACCTCGTCTATAAAAGGCAAATATAATTTATCTATCTAAATTTCAAGTCTCTACGATCATTTATAACTGAATTTCAACAAAAAAACAAAATTGAAAATAATAAAATTATTATTAGGAATTTATAGGAATTTTATACACAATAGTTATATATATAAAAAAAATAAACATCATTGTAAAACCAATCTAATCATAAACAACATAGAATAACATTAGGTAAATTAATTTAATGTGTTTTACAAATGTGATTAATTGTTTAACCATTAAATTCAAAACAAAAGGTCATTAGACGTGCTAGTGGCTTCCATAATTCGTATAATAAGGTCATTTAGCAAATAACTGTATAGTCTATAGATGGATTAAGTATGTCCTGCGATCTGGTATATGGAAGCCCAGAGTAAGGGGGGTCTAGACGGGGCGGAAGCCCCGAGGCCCTCTTAAGTACCAAAGTGAAATGGGTTCAAACAATTTTAAGCTGATACACATTTTCTGTGATTTTAAAGAATAGTTTTACTATATTTTAAAAATCATTTTTTTTTTTTATCGACAAAAACAACTAAATAGTAAATACCTACAAAAGCACTATAGTAAAAAAGATGCATTTTACTGTTATTTAACATTGTCATTGAAATCAATGATATCATCTATGATTAATAATGTTATTTATATCTAGTAATACTGCCATTATTTTTGGAATACGGGAAATCGCTCGCGCTCTAGTATTGTATATATTATCTCGATGCATACAAGTTATTTATAGCAACAATGGTATTTATGGTTCGTTGATTTGGTATAATTTTATCAATAATTAATATTATAAAGCTCCTGCAAATAAAATTAAATAATCTACGAAGGAATAATAATAATTTAGTTAGATTTTTTCGCCATTAAATATTGTTACAGTGTTACCTCTTGTCATTTTTTTTTAAAAATATTGTTTATAGACAGAAATAAATGCGTAATACAACCAATATATATGTATAAATATTCCTTGCTGTGTTCAGAAACTATAATTATTTTTTGTTTCTCTATTTCAACAAATCAGCTAATATTCTAGTATACCTATCATTCAAACTTATATTGGTCACTCCGCAGTAAAACGTCACAATCATTATACATATACCTACCGAGAGTTATATGCTCATGTATAAATCGCTGTATAACTAAATTATATAAATAATTTCACGTCGAACCTAATTGTTTATTTTTGAATACGTTAACCTCTGGTGAATCGAACTCTAGCGATTACCGTCAATAGTAGCAACAATAATAATAAAACCGGTAACGTTTATAGACGATTCTGACATAACTTTTTCGGATTATGCCAACACAAGACTATAATAGTACGTCAGTCATTTGAAAAAAAAATATATATTTGTTTTTATCGTTTTTACGTTCGTAAAATAGAGAGAGATGTATTGTTTTATGGCATATATTTGTTATTTTTATTTTATTTTATTTTATTTTATTTTATTTTGATACCTGCGAACAATGTTTTGACCAGAAATCTTGCTCCGATTGTCTACATCAGTAAGATGATTTTTGGTAGAAAATACTGTATTATTGGTTATTTTATGAATTTCGTTGTAGTTTTCTTAATAATATGGGAATATTAGGAATATTTACACAATAACGGGTTTATAATTTTTTTTTTTTTTGGTAATTCCATGAAAAAAATTTTAATGTTAGTGCTTTATAGACATGGTAATATTTTAAAAATAATCTATATTTTAATATTTATTTTTAACAATTTTTCGGTGGGTGAAATAGTTGAATTTGTCCACGCTGTACTTTAAAAAATAAAGACTTGGACTTTTTACCTAATTCTTCGTCTTCGACTTTTTTCCCAACTATTTGTGGTTTGCCTCCCTTGTCCTAAACTTCCATTTGATCTAATCCTCCATAACGTCCTCGAATACACCCGCTGTCATATCAAAACTGGGTAACGGGCATGTTAATTATATTTTTAACTCAGTTAAGTTAAATATTATTTAGCAATAATTAATTTATAAAATTAAGTAGATAAATAAAGTAGAATAAGCTACCTATTAGTCATAAACTTTTATTCAAAGTATCTATTATAACTACAGATAGGTAATACCTACCTAAGTAATAACCAAGTAAGTATTATGAATATAATTTGAGATTGTGGCTATTGTCCCCTCTCCTTATTTCCTCGTATCCGTCTATTTTCAGAAGAATTCTTACAGCGTTTAATTCCCCTCTCCTCACGACACGTTTGTCCTCCAATATGTTTTGGACGACGGACACCTGCTCCCCTTCCCTGCTCCGGCGTCACTGCAATACACCCCCGTAGAGAAGGTGGCATCTACACGATAGCATTATGGAATTCTACTCGGACCAAAATCCGAGGGTAACTGCAGCGAAACGTAAATATTAAATAATAATATAAACACGCCGCCGGGCCGGCGCAAACGTGCAATAACAACACGACGATGGGTATTGCGCAGAAGGGTATCCATGTGTACGTTGTGCGCACGCGCACCGCCGAGTCCGTCGCAACAATAAAATACCGGCACCGCGTTCACGCATACACCGTTCCACGCTGTACACTGTGTCGGCCGAATCGTTTTCGCACGCAGTCTTGTTTACCACTTGTTGCTTCAGAAGTCACGTGCTCGTAACCCGTCTTCGCTGTCGTAATCGAGACACGTTCGTAGGTGAGTGATGTTTTGATTATTATTATAACTATTATGCTCGGGTCTGCTATACACCTACCTTTGAACATCGTCCCGTCGCGTTTTACTGTAAAAATTATTAGCACGCAGAGTATTTTTGTAATTTAAGGTGATTCAAATTGTTTTCGTTTTCGCAACGAAATATTAGATAGATTCAACAATATTCTTCTATGAAAATTTGTAAATGCCATTTATAAACTTCGAAAAGTTGTAGAAACTTAACAATTCGTCATTAGTAAATATTTTGTTTCGATAATAAGCTATCTTGGTTGGCGTTAAAACAAATTTTTTAAAAAAAGGTAATTGTACATATAGTTACAACGAAATGCATATATAAAATAGAGGAATCATAGCGCAAGATTAATTATTATTAACTATTATTTGAAAAATATTTTTTTTAAATATTTGGTAGGACAAAAGTTATTGCGTGTATCGAATCTTTGTGGAACATCCTCTATAACATAAGTGCCGATCATTCATTATCACGATTAATTTTAATTTTTAAAAACGTGCATAAATACCGTAGAACGTAGGTACGTTCTTCTAGTAACGTACTTTTTAACGTATATTCTTATATTAGCACTTTCTAGGCGTAGATCAGTCCCTCAACATATTCTACCAATTTTTTAGTTATTTAAAACGTTCGATTTTTTTTTAGTTTCTATATGGTTAAATGCGGATACAATTTAATACGAGTTCATTATAAGATGTCTTAATGATCAATATATGGTTTTACAAGTGGAACTAATGCAGTTATTAAATTTTGTAAGGATTTAAAGTTCAAATTTTAAAAAAATCGTAAAATCGTGGCATTTCAACATTTTCAACTCAACTTTGCTCAGAATGGTTTTTCGTTAACAATGATTTATTGTTTCGGTATATACAAATACGAATTGATAAATTTGCCTACTTAACATTATGAAATAGAGTTTGATAAATTACCCTTTATATCACTATTCTATATAATTTGTTTTAAGCGTCGATTACTCGAACATTTTTATAAGAGTGTGTTTCCATGAGAGTAGGATTTTATATCTATAAAATATCGTGAAATTTTTCCTTCTGAAATTGAAATTTTAAGACCTTGACAATTAATCGAACGTGCCATTATTTTAACTATGTACCTTTACATTATATTATATGTATTTGAAAAACAAATATTACACACAAGTTTTGCGTGGCTCTTTTGAATAATTTTGAATATTATTAGTGTTATTACAATATAATATGATAATAATTATATATGGATAGGTATCAACTGCACCCGTTTTGATGTATCGATCAGTCTTAGAAATTAAGTGTTTTGTATTTTACATTCCACGCGTTTTACATTTTGACTGTGATATACCTGATGATGAATTTTTAATTCTTAACTGGTCGTATAATACACTTATCATAATACTACAGGCGTTGCATTTATTTATTTATTTATATATTTTTACATTTAATATATACGTCGTATTATGGTAAAATATTCACATAGGCAATATATATTTTCTATAACAATATTTATTTATTATATTGTACCAATTTTCCGTTTTCCCAGTTTTCTCATGTTTTTTTCCCGGTTTTTCCCATTTATTGGGAAAACTCTTGGGAAAATCAAAAAAAGATCTGCCCAATGCACTTCCTCGATCAGATTTCCTTTTATAATAAACGCTACACTTGTAAATCGAATTCTGGTAAACAAGTTGTCCACAGAAAAAAAAAATGCAAATATAAAAAATAAACTTTGTAAAACCATAAGTTCCTTCACTCCACCCAGAATCTAGAAGTTCTACTCCGTCGGCTATTATTTTATCTTAGGCCATCGGTTTTCATTTTAATATTATTTTATATTATCGCTTTATCTAGTGTTTAAACTCTAATTAACACGTGGTGTCTGTACATTATTAAAATATTATATTATAACAATCTGATAGCGAAAAAAATTGATTTTAATTGGAACGGAATGGTATTTTTTAAATATTATTTTCCGATAACTCATATAACATATAGGCGGGTAACGTTTGTGTTTTACTTCGGTTATATAATATAATGTGTTTTTTTTAAATGCTAAGCGCGGCGAGAGACTTATTGATTTTACTATGATAATAACTATGTTTTTTTTTTTGTGTGTCTGTGTGTAGCTTTTCGACCACAGAGCTTGATAAATGACAACAGTTATTTTTTTTTTTTGCATTTGGATCTAATACGTGCATTAATGAAGTTGTTGTTTGATTTTCCAATAGATTTTCATAATAATTGGGAAAAACCAGAAATAAATTATCGGAGTGGACGAATATTTACGGTGCGCCGCGGCGTTGTCGATTTCATAATTTTCAATTTTTACATATTATGTCTTTTACCAGAAAACTTGCTTTAATCCAAAGGATCTATTTTATTGAATTTTTGATCTAATTAGTGGGTGAATGAGTCGGTTTTAATTTTCTTGGTGGTTTTTTTTTTTTTGAAATGGGAAAACCTATTAAAATACGGTGGTATAATGGTTTTAAGATCAAATTTTGATAAAAATAAATATTACGGTCTTTCAAATTATGTATAAGCGGACTTCGTTGTTCGTTAGGTATACTTTATCGTTGTTTACAGATATAAAAGAAATGACTTAACGTATTCTATCTTTCCAAAATACTAATTTCTACTTACAGTGGTTCACTCATTAGTGTTAAATATTTTTAGATTCTGAGCGTATGTTTATTTTTGATTAATTTTTTCTGCGGACAACTTTTCTATCAGCATTTTGCTTCGAGTTTTAAGTATAGTACTTTTTTTTTTAAAGGAAATCTAACGACTGGTCATTTTTTGGTTTTCCCAGGAGTTTTCCCAATTAATGGGAAATTTTGGTTTTTATTCACCTCAAAATATTTTTAGAGATTTGATGTTTGGACAGGATATTTGTATTTGCATTTTTTAGACGTGGTAAAATTTTCAAATTGTAATCATTTTTGAGCTATTTATAGATATTTTAATTTTACAGGATTTTTTACGTAATTTTTGTTCGGTAGGTACTCTGTGGATAAAATTGTTAGACCAAACAGAAATGCTCTCCTTAGCTCCCGTGGCCATTCTACCACTAATTATTATTTATCTACTAATATTGGACAATGATCTAAAACTAAATTTTATATGATATAAAATATAAATTAGGGGAAGATGTTGTAAGTACAAATATCGTACGCTAACAATTGTATTTTAGTAAAGAAAAAAAAATAGAGATGGCTGACGATAAAAACCCACAGTGCCAACAGAAAATTGATCCACATTTTGGGACCAAAGCCATTCACGCCGGTCAAAACCCAGATCAGTGGACGTTCAAAGACGTCGTGCCACCGATCGCGTTGACCACCACCTACAAACAATACGGTCCGAACGATCATGCCGTAAGTTTTATGACAAACTCAATATTCTCGTAGTAGTGTTTTACAAATATTTTAATATTACGACATTGTACAATAATTTACAGGGATTCGAGTACACTAGATGCGGAAATCCTATTAGAAAAGTGCTACAGGAATGCATTGCGTCCCTAGAAGACGCTAAACACTGTTTGACGTACGCGTCTGGACTGGCGGCCACCACCGCAACAATCCAACTGCTGAAAGCCGGTGATCACGTAGTATGCGGCGATGACATGTACGGAGGCACGAACCGTTATTTTCGAAATATCGCATCAAAATTCGGATTAAAATTCACCATGATTGACATGACAGACCTGAAGAACGTGGAAAACGCAATTTTGCCGGAAACCAAGGTATGTCGCAGCCGAATTATAAATTTTTAAAATTCCCGTTTTAAAAAGGTACTTTATGAAGGTGAGCCAAATTGTTTGCTGTTTAATACCTACATTTATACAGTAAACACAACCAATAAATGTAGGTCTAATGTATTACATTTTTAAATTTTTATTTAACTTGTATCATACTACGGCTGATATTCTACAGTTACATCAAGGTAATAAAATAATGTTATATCAGCGTATTGCCAAAAATACCATGATCGATTAAGATAACGTCAATTCATCTGGATATACGTATCTATATGGCTATATATACCAATACAAAATACGGAATAGAATCTAGCATAAAATGTAACTAATATTTTAAGTTGACAGTCCCGAGCCTGTAAAAATGAGAATTGAAATGTGCGTAATTTACTATCTTACTGCGAACAGTGGGAACTAATTCGACCAGTTGTGGGTACATCACACATTTAAACAGGAACCAATCCGGCTCACTTTCATAAAATACCTAGCTTTTTTAATGGGAACCAATTATACCGAATGTGAATAAATTCGGATACACCCAAAAATTAACCTCCATAATTTTCCAACTATACAAAATTCGGTACCATAAACCATACAATTGATCAACATAGATCGCTTCGATCAGAATCTAAAAAAAAAAAATTATAATTGAAAATCGCATAAAAAATACTAAAATAATATGTTAAACAGGTACATTCTTTGGCAAAGCACAAATGAGTATTGTAGTGTGTTGTAGACTATTGTTATTATATAGAAAAAAAAATCAATAAAAAAAAAATTACAGAAAAAAAAAACATTTTCTTTTGTTGTTAGAACACAAGTATATATGGATTCAATCGATTATTGTTTATCAAATCACTTATATTGTGAGCACTGAATACTATAATCGTTGTTTAAAAAATCATCCCAATTCAATATCTAAATTTCAATTTCAATTTTATCAAAATCTAAAAGTATTTATAATAATAAAATTCTTTTTAAAAATAGATAAAAGTACCATTCGAAGTGGTTTTAGAGCTGCTACTATTGTAAAATATTTTGATAAATGAAAACATTTTGGAGACGACCTCATGAGCGTTCTACAATATTCTCTAAATAATCAGCTCGTAATATTGAATAATGGTACAATAACTGTAGTTCGTACTAACTGCCAACTTTATATTTTCTTAAATAATCCTTGTGAAATCGATTTTAGACTACTTGCCAGTTTATTTACCACATAAAATCATCATCGGTACTACGGCCTATTAAAAACGACGACGACAGTACATAATAATCAATGCATTTCCGGGGGGATAAATCGATGTGATAATTCGTTTTTGAAATACTTCGAAATTAATAATAAACACGCGTTCTAGTAATATTATTTGTTTACAGTGATACTTGATTTATTTTTATTTAAAATATTGTTTTCAATTACAGTTGGTATGGCTGGAGAGTCCTACGAATCCGTTGATGAGAGTATCGGATTTGAAGGCGATCGCGACGTTCGCGCACAAGTTTCGGGAAGATATTCTAGTTGTGGTTGACAACACGTTCCAGACTGCTTACTTTCAAGTAAGCGTTTAAAAATTAACAGAGTTTCGAATGTCGTGAGAAACCCACAAACTGCCGTATAAATCTATGCTGTTTTTCGAAATACCGTTTCTGTCGAGTATGGACTTGGAGAAAAACAAATTGAAAATTGAAAAATTACTCTTCATGATAATTTGACAGAATATAATATTAGTCAGAGTTAAAAATTAATACATATCATCAATACTTGACGAGTGATTGATTAAATAGTTTAATGGGCAATTAACGAAAAAATATATTTTTTTTGAAAAGACGTGTTTTTTTCGACGTTGATTCTGAAAATATTTTATTAACCGTTTAGTGAGCCGTCCCTTGCACCCGCAATTGTTTATTTCATATATATATACAGCATTTAAACAAACTATTTACCTACGTAACTTCTAAAATAATAGTTGTCGAAAAATGTTGATTGCACCGGTATCTTCAGTATTAAAACCCCTACGTGTTTTCAAAAAATTTTTTTAAAGTTATTCGAATTTTTTTTTTTAATCATAATTAAAAATCCTATTATATTGGTTTCCGAAAAAAATTTAAATGCTTTTAAAACCAATATCAAAAAAAAAAAAGTTGGCCAGTAAAGTGGACTTGTTTCAAGAGCAAAATAACAAGTATCATGTATGTTTTTCAAAAATCGAGGAGGGTTAATAGTAAAATTCCAGTGTGATAAGATATTGGAAACGTTATAGGTTACCTAACCTAACCTAACCTTGTTAGTATAAGACAGCTTCCGATTTTAAATTCCCAAAATATGATTTCATAAGTGCAATTTCCGCACACTTTTGCAGTAAAACTGAATTACGTTTTTAAACTACAATTTTCACTAATATATTATGTTTAATGAAATGTTTTTTTTATAGAAACCTCTCCAGTTGGGCGCGGACATCGTACTCTACTCGCTGAGTAAATATATGAACGGTCATTCGGACGTCATAATGGGCGCTCTTGTCATAAACGATACGCCGCTGTTCGACAGTCTCGCTTATATTCAGAATTGTAAGTGCATGTTATTATTTATTTAATTTATTGGTGAATATCCTATGAATTTACTCATTAGATAAATTTATATTTTACACAAATTACTTAAAATTAAAATTACAAATTAGGTAGAAATGTTTTTATAAATGCAGTCTCAAGTTTAGATAATAGATGATCAACATCAAAATCAAAATTAATGTAAATGTTACATTCCTCAAGAATACGATACTTCTGGCTATTTTGAATATATCTTTTATAGAATTAAATTTCTGATATATATAGGTTTATTAATCATTTTTAAACATTGGTTTCTTAAATTTTATACGGGCTAGAAAAGTAGAACAACGGGTCCTAAGATTAACTTTACTAAAAAAAAGATATTGAAATACTTTCGACGCAAACTTAACCTAACCTAACCTTGGCCAAAGATTTTAAACCACAATAATTTGAAATAACTTCAGAGTATACCAGTTTTATGACCCAATATTCTTGCAAACCTTTTTTGAATTCTATCAAGTTTGTTACTCAGCCCAAATTGATTAGGGTTCCAAATTCAGGTGTAAATCTGTTTAATAACATTTAAAGTTATTAACTATTCATTAAACAACTCTCCACTTAATCCAATCCAGAGTTCTTAAAGTCTTACCATATATTTCATTAACAGGAGTAGGTACTAAATAATGGTATTGATGTAAGTATATTTATAATTATTTACTACTATCACTTATAAAATATTCAAAGTTTTGGTGGGATTTACGCCAGCAAAAAAAAAATATGTGCGCCTATAAATTCAAGACCGCCTTGGTTACACCAATAAAAAAATGTGCTTATAATTATAACTTTTAATTTTTAATATTTGTTTTCTTCAATTATGTGGCACACAGCGTGCGGTATCATGTCATCACCGTTTGACTGTTACTTGGTCAACCGCGGTCTGAAAACTCTGCACGTCCGTATGAAGGAACACATGAGAAACGGATTAGCCGTGGCCCGATTCCTGGAGCAGCATCCGCTCGTTGAGAGTGTCATGCATCCCGGCTTACCATCGCATCCCCAACATGCCGTTGCTGTACGCCAGTGCAGTGGTTTCAGCGGTATGTTGTCGTTCTACATCAAAGGTGGTCTGGACGAGGCAACCAGATTTTTGCAGGCTATCCGGGTTTTCTGTTTGGCTGAGAGCCTCGGTGGTTTTGAAAGTCTAGCTGATCACCCGTGAGTATATTAATAATAATTCTATGGCGTATAAGTAATTCATACTATTCTCCAAAATCAGACAACTGCCAGAAGACTCCAAATAACTGTTTAACTAGTTTTAAGTTCAATAATTAAAAAAAAAAAATAGCTAAACTAAGTTATGTAATTAATTTTAAAAAATTAATTAATTTGAGTAACTCATGTTAAGTTACAAGTTTTCAGAAAAATTATAACTTCAGTTAGGTAATTTAAAAGTTGTTTTTTTAACTACACCATAAATGTATTTTGTATTGAAATATTTATGGGTATTCTATAAGACTCATGCTTTTGTAACTTTATCCACGTATAATAATTGCAAAAACATATGTACAGCTTTTAATACAAATAAATGCATAAACAACTTTTTAGAAATAACTTAAATTTTAACAAAAAAAAAAAATTCAAGTTAGTAGCTAAATTATTTTCTAACATTTTTTTTTTTTATAACTAGCTAATTTATCAAACAAGTTAATTTTTAACTTTTTAACGAATTACTGTCTAGCATTGCTTTTTCCTATAATACCATTCTCACAAAAACCATGGCATATACAGAATGATTTTTTTATTAAATAACACTCATTATTTCAAAAAGTATTAACTTTTTTCAACATTTTTTTTTTTGAATACTTAAAAAATAAATAGTTTTAAAATGTTATGTGATCATTTTTTTTGTACCCCTTTTTTTTGGAAGTGAAATGACTGCCTATTTTTCAATTTCAAAAGGTAACCTATATTGAGAATGCTTCAAATAGATGGAGTATTATTTTAAATAAATGTTATTGTTACCCTGCTTGCCGTACCGTCACACAAATAATACTCCACTACTCTCCTCCAACCTGAACTAAAAAGTGGAATATCTCGTTAATGGGTGAACGGAAATCAAAAATTTCAACACCAAAATTTATTTTAAATAATACTTCACTAATAATAATGTATAATGTTGGTTCAGTTTAGAGGGTGTAGTTCATGAATTTTAAAAATTTCATACAAAATATTTGTAAAATAAAATTATAAAATTTGCATGAGTTAAACTGTAATTTTAGACGGTTAATTTTTTGGACTTAGTAGCAAACAGAACAATATACTGAGACTTAATTTTTTTATCTAGTTTTTGTTAGTCTAGAACACTTATCATGTGTTATTTAATGACTCCTCAATTATCTTATCACTTATTATTTATACTTCCCTAGTTTAATAACGTAAAATTAAAACAAAGTTTGTACCCTTGTAAGAAAATATAATATTTATTATGCACAATAATCTAAAACAATATATTTTATAATACCTACTTATAATACTAATAATTTTTTTTTAATACATATAATGATTTTATGTAAATTGCACTATAGCATTACGAAAAAAAACGATTTCCGAGGAGGCACACATATCCCCAGTACCTCCCCCTGACAACGGCACTGGTATCGAGGATGCGATAGAAATTTGAGTTATCCTGGGAAAGGTTATGCTCAATATCTAAATGACTATTTCACACCAGCAGTATTAAACATTTTCTCCGTTATACTGCAAGGGTGTCAAAAATATAAAATACTAGTTAAAACTTTAAAACAATTTCGAAGCCTATTTACTTATCAATTTTAATCAAAAACGGTTTTGTTTTAACTATTTTGTGTTTTATTTTTCAGAGCGTTAATGACTCACGCTTCGGTTCCCCCTGAAGAACGAAAGGCTCTGAGGATTAGTGATAATTTAATTCGTCTGTCCGTGGGAATAGAATCCGAAGAAGATTTGATCGCCGATCTCGACCAAGCATTAAAGGCTTCGGTTCAAAAATAAAATAACTTGATACTCTTATTATTAACTAATAATTAATGTTATACATATACATTTTTTCTAATTATAATCTCTAATTGGTTATAATATTCTTATTCTTATAATAGTTATTATTAATAAACATTTATGGATCCAGTTGTATTCGTTTTGTCTTTGGCGCCACTCGCTTCGAGTGCCTGGTTCAAATCATCAATCAGGTCCTGGACGTATTCTAAACCGATTGACAATCTCACTAGATTTTCATAGATACCAATAGAATATTTCTGTTCGTCAGTTAGCGAAGCATGTGTCATTTTAGTACTGTGAAACAACAACGAAAAAAAATACATGAGAGATTTCGAAAACCGTTCCCGTAATTATTTCCGATTAAGGAAAAGAAACGCTAAAAATCATATACCATCTACTCGGAGAGAAATTGACTTCCATTATAGTTATTTGTTTATTGGCCTATCAACGTTATATAAATATTAAATATTATTAAATATATAAATGACTGATGACTCACGGCAGAGCGGCCAGACTCTCGTAGCACCCGAAACTGACCGTAATGTAGAACAGTTTCAAAGACTCCAATAATTTTACGCTCTCTTTCAGCCCACCGTTGATGTAAAACGACAAAAGTCCTGTGTAACCGGTAAACTGTTTGTTAATTACGTCCCGTTGGGGATGGTCCGGAAACCCCACGTAGTTGACTTTGAGCACTTTAGGATGCGATCGCAAAAATTGGGCCACAACAAATGCGTTTTTCATATGGTGTTCCATACGAACGTGCAGCGTTTTCAAACCGCGGTTGACCATATAACAGTCAAACGACGACGGTACGTTACCGCACGCTAAAAACAATTAGAACGTAAATTTATGACAATATAGTAAATAAGTACTACAAGAGAAGATTGATTGAGACTATACAGGTACATGAGAGGTAGTTAGGTTTTAGGAATTATGTTTTACTGATATACATCATTTTTCGGTCTTAGATTCTGAGTGAAGCGAATAATCTATTGGTTTTATTATGTGTTTTTTATTTGGTGTGTAAACTTTTCTACCAGAAAGCTTCCTCCAATCGAGAAACCTTTTTTGCTTTATTTTGTATATACTTAGTACACTAAACAGGTCATTTTTTGATTTTCAAAAGGGTTATCAATAGTTGGGAAATATTGAAAAAAATATTTAGGTATACTCCGGTCCATGAGAAAAGTAAACCGTTTCGCGCATATAGACTGATGACTTTTGTACTGTTTCCCCCACTTTGTTCCATTCAATTATATGCTGCGATGTATATACATGCGCGTAATTGGACGCGTTTTAGTCGGAACACGGTTTACTTCTCTCGTGAACCGGAGTTTAGGTAAACGGACAAATATTTACGGAGCATTGACACGTTACCGATATTATTTATAATTTGTACGCATTGTTTTCTACCAGGAACCTTACTTCAATAAAAAAATGTCAAGATACCTGTTTTGTTGCATCTGATACCTAATTGGTGAATAAGTAATTAGTCTTGATTTTTTATGTAGCTTCCATGAAAATTTATAAAAATCGACAAAAAGAGGAAGGTTTACGGAAATTATGGTTTCATTATTTTAAATTTTGTTTTTTTATTGTAATTTAGTTTAAAATATTCGTAGTAACTTGACATTTTAACAGAAAACTTGTATTGGCCTTTTCTAGACGAGGTAAGATTTTGAAAATATTCTAAAAATATTTCTAAACTATTCATAGGCATATAGGCATATTATAATTGGGAGTTTTTTTATGTAATTTTTATTTAGTAGTTACTACATGGAAAAAATTGTTGGGCCGAACAGAAATAAATGAAAATTTAACATGAGGTTTATAATAAGTTGTAATTAGTGGTAAAAAAAAGTAACTTGTAATTTAGTATTTATTTTATTTATAATAGTTTAAAATTAAATTTCAATAAAAATAGTATGGCCTTTAAAATCATGTATAAGCGAACTTCGGTCAGTTTTTCGTTAGAAATGGTTTATTTTTGCTTACAGATATAAATTAAAAAACTTTATGTACCTAATACCTATCCTACCTCTTCCAACTACCTCTTCCTATTCCAACTCCCCACCTGCAACAGTGGTGCACCCATTAGTAGTATCAGCTCTTTTTTTCTACTTAAATTTAATAATAACATTACAAAACGGATGGTGTATCCAATTTATTAAATTCCGCTTTTGTTTTATGTTTTCATCGTAAAAAAACGTCACTTACTGTACTGATAGACGTACAATTTGTCGTACAACTCTTTGTTGTTAGTAACCAGTGCTCCCATAAGTGCGTCCGAATGTCCGTTAATGTATTTGCTTAAAGAGTACATTATTACGTCCACGCCTAGATTCAAAGGCTTCTGTACACGCCAACAAAATAATCAAATCGATGTATAACAAAAATTATACAAAAGTTAATACTGCTCAGCAGTAATAGGTCATTAAGTGTCATAAAAGTTTTTTAATTTATTTTATTTTTATACCAATACAGACTGAGACCCAAAAACAAAGTGGCACTATCGAAGCTACATTTAAGCTACAGGTAGCTATTATGTACTCATTCCTTATTTTATCTTCTCTTGTCATTCCACTCATCCACCTAAACATTCTCATCTCTTTTACATTCATTCTTTGTTCTATTCTTCAACACCGAACTATGAACCATACAACATAGTCAGTCTCAGTCTCACCATACTTTTTGTATAACTTAACTTTTAGTCTCTTTAGCATTTTGCTGATTATTCTTTTATATATTTGTACATAAACCCAAGTTCCCAGAACTCGCGTATTCGACGAATATTTGCTTGTAGTGGGAATGGAGTAGGTACGAATATTCGGTATTTGGTATTCACGCATTATTCTTTACTTTCCACATTCTGCGAATTATCGGTAAAAGTGACACGAGTCAAAGAGATTATCAATAAAATAATAATCGTGGTAGCGTTCAATCGTGGTGGCCGATTATTTAACTATTCGTGTAAATTCGCCAAATTCACGAGTCATGAAAACCCGTCTAGGATTAGTAAA
The DNA here is from genome assembly GCA_902439185.1 of Cinara cedri. NCBI lineage: Eukaryota > Metazoa > Arthropoda > Insecta > Hemiptera > Aphididae > Cinara > Cinara cedri. Next base: position 1,446,338 of record CABPRJ010000958.1, on the reverse strand, counting down.
TACAAACAAAAAACTAAAATAATTCCCCTAAGCAAAATAAAAAGGCAAAATCTGATACAAGGGACGGACGGGTGCAGCCATTAAACTCGTCCTAAGTAGCTAAAAAGAAAATCAGATAAAACGCGATACGTTTTGTTATACTCGGTAAATATTGATTTGACTTTTTTGACCATTAAACCCGACAAAGGGATCGTTTTTAGTCCTTTGGAGTGAAATTCTTAAACGAAAAGCAAGTCAGATACGAGGAAGACGAAAAAAGTTCAGATCAAAATAATTTTTATCTTTATTAGGTTAAGTTAGATTTTTGATTGGTTAGGTTAGGTAAGGTTGGATCCGTCTCACTATTGTGTTATAACATTTGGTTCAATTTAGCTATAGCAGCGCTATAATAACTTTTAATTTATAAATCTCTTGAAGCACCAATTATGTATTTATATATTTTCACACTGTGGATATCACAAGGAATGAAGACAATTAATGAAAATTAAAATAAAATTAGTGTTCTCATAACTTTATTTCATTATGCCAATTTATGTACTTTTAAAATATTTTTCAGCTTTCTAATGTTAATAATATTAGAACTTAAGAAACGTTAGAGGAAAAACAACATGAAAATATTAATAATTTTTCAAGTGAAAAATCTTACTCTTCTAATGCTTTTGAATCTAACTCTAAAAATCGGGTAAATTGAAAAAAATAAAGCTGATTTTCAAAATTGAAACCAGAATCGTTAAAAAAAACCGATTTCCAGAATTGAAATCAAATTCGAAAAAATTAAAAACCGATTAACAAAATCGAAATTTTTTTTTCAGCATCAAGCCCTGCTTGGGCCAATGGAATCGGACTGAAGCTTAATATTTCAAAGTAGCATGTGCCAATGACGTTTACTCGATGTCATAAATCTGTTGATTTTTTTTATATTCTATCAATATGGCGTAATAGTATGGAGTCCTAATACAATAAGTGACCAATACAAAATTGAGCGTTTGCAGCGTAAGTTTCTGAAGTATGTGGCTTTTGTCCGGGGGACTGCTTATCCGTCGCATGACTACACGCTAGTGCTTCAGAAGCTCAATAGAAGCTCAAGTTGTTTAATGTATTTGTTCATGTGTTATTAAATATTTTATTTTATTTATTATGGCAAGTCTTTGTAATTGGGCTGGTTCAGTTTATATACATAAATAAAAACCATACCTTGGTTTTTCTCCTTTTATCTATACTTCTCACAAAACAAATCGTCAATTTTCCTGACATAAAACTGATAAAGCCAAACTAGTTCTTTGATATTGATGTCTCACTTCTAATTCTCTTTTCTATAATTTTTGCTCATATCTTTTACTACGACTACTACGATACTATGACTCGTCAATTTTATTTTTCTATAGTTTCCATACACTTGTACATCTCCTTTCCTTTTAAAAATAGGTATTACAAAACTCTTCCTCCAAAAGGTAATTTTATTTTAATTCAATTTAGGTTTTTGTTTTAGATTATTTTTCTGAGAAATAATTTGCATAACATATTTTGATTACTATGACACTTAATTTTATGATATTTAACCTAATTAGTAATAACTAACTACATATAACTTTCTAACACTTGAAATAGAATCGTGCTCAGCAGTGGCTTAACCAAGGGAGTGCCCTTATCTTGGCCATGGTTCCTATTGAAAAATTTCTGTTTGAGTCATTGCTCATGAGTATTGTCGCGTTAAAAAAGCTGTTTATAGAATTGGTGTACATTTTCATTTTATATGTTTTAAACATTGTATTTAAAGCAAAACAACCTATCATATTGTCCAGCAAAAAGACTAAATATTGGCCAAAAAATTATTTTTCTCTCAAACGTGATGTTAACAGATGACGGACCAACGGATAATCGACAAGTAATTTTAGAACTATAATGCTAGGTGTATTATTAAAAAATTATCGATACATCCATACATTAAAGTAAACGTCATTTTTTGTTATACAATATAATTGTATTGAACTGAAATGCCAATGTTTCAAAAATATAATTTTCTTCGATACATTTTTTTAAATTTATAAATCGGTTTAGAAAAACTATAAATGCCACCCACGAAAATAACGTTTTATGAAATGTTTAAAAACTGTATAAAATCGTTTTCTAATAATTTATGACCTCAATTTAATATATATCCGCATTCACCTGAAAATAAGGAGTGATAAACGAATTATCAACGGCCACTAAAATGTCAGTTCGTATTCGATGAACAACATCTGATACTTTTTTTACGTCCAGCACGCGCATCAAAGGATTCGACAAACTCTCGAACCACACCAACTGAAATCAAAATGGTATTTTAAAAAATGTTTGCAGTCTGAAATTATTCTTTAAATTTTAAAATATCATATAGGTGTATTTTTAATCTATTTACAGTTATTTCATATACTAACCTTTGTGTTGGGTTTTATGTTTTGTACGATATTTTCTGTGTTTATAAAATCTATAAAGTCGAACAGGATACCCGCCTGTTTGGCGATTATACTGAGCAGTCGGTAGGTGCCGCCATACACGTCAGAACTGCATAGTATATGGTCGCCAGGTGCCAACATACTCACCATGGACATGGTGGCCGACATGCCGCTACTATAGACCAAAGCGTACTTAGCGTTATCCATGGCCATTAAGCATTTTTCTAAAACCGAACGAATGGGATTGCCACATCTCGTATACTCGTAATTCTGAAAAATATTGTTATTACATCGCGATAAAACGATTTATGAGTTTGCCGTAAAATTAGAAGTTTTAACGTATATATATATCAAGCCTTAATAGACGAAAGGACGCAAGCGAAACTTTATCCGATCAATTTATAATTATTAAAAATTCAGTTTTATTAGTTTCGCATTACAATTTACAAATTAACTGTTTTTTTTTCCACAAATGCCATTTTCGTAAACGCCAAGTGTTGAATTTGTTGACAACGTTAAGTTGTAAGTGACAGGTTAGACTTCTGTCGATTGCGTCAATAGCTAAAGGTAGATACAGCCGTAAACGATAGGAATTAGTGGTATGAAACAGTATTTTTAATTTCATAATTGTTTTTTATCTTGATTAATCGTGTTAATGTTTATAATCGTAAAGCTAGTTATTTGTAGGTACTTTATAATCATATAATAGAACTAAATATATTTTTAAAGGCACGTAACATAATTAAATGGTCGTCAAATTGGTGACATTATATGGGAGGGGGGCACAGATTCACTGGTATAAACGGCAATATTGGTGTTGACATCATATACTGTAGTCACATACAGTTGTTTTGATTTCTATATTTTAGACCAAGTCAAAGGATAAAATTGTTATGTACTATATTGTGGTCTTTGAATTTCTGATTATCAAATATCTAAAACAATAATAAATTGTATTATAATTATGTAATGTATTATGATTAACATAATTTCAATATATCTATAATAATTATTATTTCAGATAAAAATAGTATACGATTTTTAATAAATGTCATAAACATTCATCAAATATTATAATTTAAAATTGTTTTTTTTTGTTCCTGAAAACTCTTCAAAATTTTGCTTTTTTGCCTAGGCAAAAGGCAACTTGTATATAAAAGATCCGTAAATTCAGTAACACTAAATATTTCAACCGGATAGACTCGATGGATTAAAATTAGTATTATATTGTATTATTATTATGGTATTACATTGAAACAATTTGTGTGTACTAGTAACTAGATTTTTTCCACATAGTTTTTACGAAAACGATTCAAAATTTGATATTAAAATTCTTATAAAAATTATCCAAGAGGACAATGGAAGTTATAACCTTAATTGGAGGTATTTTGGATTGCAAAAAGCAGCGGTGACTTGTATCAAACAAAATCACTACTGAATTAAAACGAACGACGTTCTTAATGTAGCTATTTTTATTGTTAATATTATTAACTATTATGTATTAAGTCATTGCGGCCTACTTGATTTTATTATTACTTTTTTTGTTTTTAATGGGGAGTCGCATTCTCAAAAAACGAGTAAATGTGTGGGTCGCCAAAACAAAAAGGTTGGGAACCACTGACCTATAGACAATATTTTCTTTCGGAAATGGTGCCACACATACATATTGGAACAAGAATTTTGGCAGACATTATTTTCATAGAATAAAAAATAAATAAATAAACATCGTTGTAAAACCAATACATTCTTCGCTACACTCAGGAACTAAAATGTTAACCTGTGGTTCGCGCGTGACACACAATAAAAACTTACATTTTTTTAAATGGAAATGCCTTTTTTTGTTAACATTAGATTCGAATAATAGGTCAATTTTTTAAGATACTTTAACAAGTATAATTATTGTTTATATTAAACGGAATATTTTCCCGAAGACAGTGAATTTAGAAACAATAATAATAGCCCGCATTATCAATACAAATTACATCGTTACACGATAGTTCGAAAACTGCACGACAAAACCATAATCATTACATCAACTCAATAGATAATAGTCACACTCGGTTTACTGTAGTTGGGAACATAACAATATAATGTAATTAACAATTATTATAATATTCCAATGATATTAAATGTAATTTATTTAATTTTTATTGGTTTTACAATACTGTTTATTTTTTTCCTTCGTTTTTTGATTTTCGAAACGGTATTTAAAATAAAAACGATAAACCGGGAAAAAAAATTCGGTTTTTTTACAATTTCGTTAATATAAATAAGTACCTACCACGTTTTCTAGCACAAATGTGGCTTCAATTGAAAAACGATCAGAGACCATATTTTTATTGAATTTTTTTTTTTAGTAAGTGTTTTGAAATCAAATTTAAACGAAAATCGCAAAAAGAATTACGGCACTTCAAATTATATAGGACCATACTGCGCTCGGAATCGTCTTTCGTCAGCAATGGTTTATCGTTGCTTACAGATATAAATGAAATAACCTTATGTATCCTATTTTCCCAACTTCCCACCTACAACAGTGGCTGCACCCGTGCCCAGTATCAGCTCTTTTTTATTTTTCTATGTATTCCTTCATTTAATTTTTTATATTCAGTCTCGTTTTACATTTTGAGTGTGATATATCTGAAGATGAATTTTTAATTCAAAACCGGTCATATAATATACGCGTACCCCAGGCGACGCATTGATTTGTTTATTTATTTTATTTTTATAAATACATTTTTTATTCATATATTTATTTACTTTATTTATTTACGAGTATTAACCATTTAAATAATTTTGTTTTTACTTTTATTATTTACTTTAATCTATTATTTTTTAAAGCCATAAATTCATTCATCATTTTTACTTATTATTATTTATTGCTAGTAACAAATATTAAATTGTATTAAATATAAATTAAAAAAAAAACTTTTATTATTTATTTTTTGTTGTTATTAAGTTTTTATTATTTTAATCTTTTTTAAACAATAATTTTTGTCATGGAAACGCACATTTTTGTAATCATTTTACCATAATATGGCATATATATTGTTGAGTATATAATCATCATATCAGCTGAACTCCGCTCAGAATCGTTTTTTCGTTAGCAATGTTTTATCGTTGCTTACAGATATATATTAAATTTCCACCTGTTTCCAAACTTCCTAATACAACATTTAATGTAACAAGTGTCAGGCACATAGCCCCACCCCCTCCCGAATGTGAGCTTCTTACCAAATAATCAGATTATTGGTACAACTATTGGTAGTTAGTGATAAATTTTATGTTTGGACCTCCCCAAAAAAACATCTAACAGAAATACTGCTTTAATCAAAAAATGCCAAGAGAACATTTATGTTGAATTTTTGCCTTAGTTCCTGAGAAAATAAATAATTTTTTTGATTTTCCCAGATTTTTAATTATTGTTATGATAATTATTAAATAATAGGGAAAACTGGAAAAAGGAGAAAAATGAAAAAATGATAAATTTACGGAGTTTTACGTCTTCATTATTTTCAATTGTTAGGCTTTATATTTCCTACCAGAATTGTTTCTCCAATAAAAAACCGAGTATAGACATTTTTTATTGCATTTTTAATATAATTGGTGTAACTACCTACAATTTTCAAAATATTCTGAAATCATTTTTGAGGTATTCATAGGCAATTTATATTAGCGGATTTTTTAGCGTAGTTTTTCTTCAGCAGTACTATACATGAATAAAATTTAACCTAATAGAAATATTTAAAAATTTACCACGAGGTTTATTATAAGTTGTGTTTAGTGGTCAAATAAAAAATGTACCGTGTACTGTATAGTAATTTTTTTTGTGTATAAGTGTTTTGAATAAAATGTTGACGAAAATCATCCCTATATGTATAATCGAACTTAATTCAGAATCATTTTTCATTAAAAGTGGATTATCGTTGCTTACAGATGTAAACTAATAAATAACTTTATGTATCCTACCTTCCCAACTTCTGAAAAGTACACGAATCCGTAAACATTTCCGTTTTTTTTTCTAATTATTAAAAAAACTATACTAAAATTAAAAAAAAACGTCTTCTCCAATTCACAAAAACGTTAAAAAATTAAGGTATCCTGTTGTTTTTTGATGAAACTAGGATTTCCGATTTAAAAATCGTTTACAGGGAGAACATTTTTTTTTTCAAATAATCACGTTCGAGGAAAGGTGAAATATTTTCAAAAATGAACGTATACCTTCGCGCGTTATTAACTTCTACGGATATGTTATTATTTCTTCGATTTGCTTATATTGTTTGTTTTATTTACTTGTATGACTCCGGGCGACTCGGCATTGTATATCGTGCTCAACGATATCGGCGGGATGACGTCTTTATAAGTCCATTCATCGGGATGGTTTCCGGAGTGTATAAGTTTCGTCCCAAATGCCAAGTCCTTTTCGTGATCCGCAGGGATGGCCGTGTCGTCGTCGCACATTTTAAACGGCAACTGTATAAATAAACCCGAAAAACAAAGAACAAGAAATCTTCAATATACCTAAAACCTGACCGCGAATCGTCTCGGGAGTACCGATCGATCTAAAATAAAATAATTGTAGCATAACAGTATACTTACTGTGTGTGTGTGTGTGTATACTCAAATTATTTTTAAACGATTGACCGTTCGTGATTACAGACCAATAAAAAATATTTGCAGATTATAAATTATAATAACACAATGTTTGCTGTGGTTATTAAACTATTAATTTTCATATATATATATATATTTTTTTTTACAATTAATTATAACAATTATCATCCGAGTACAGTTAATCGTCAGTATTGCAGTTGTTTTCAATAATATAATTTATAATCTCTTGGTAATTCTTAGATATTATAATAGGTATGTGTGAATGATCCTATTAGTATGCCGGTCAGTAAAATATTTATGTCACAAACAGATAGTCGTTTTAATAAAATGAACGATATCGATTTTTTTAGATTCTGAGTGAAGCAATAAGGAATGTATTAGTTTTACTATGATGAATTCTTATAGATTCGGATCGTAGCGAAAAATGCATTGGTTTTACAATGATGTTTATTTTTTTTTACTCTGTGAATAGCTTTTCTACCAGAAATCTGACGCCAATCTATCAAGTGTGGCTTCTTTTCTGAAAAGAAATTTGATCTACTCTGTTCTATACACAGATCATTTTTTGATTTTTCCAAGCGGCTTTTATAATAATTGAGAAAAAACGGGAAAATCTACATACAATGTACAATGTATAATTTCGCTTCGAATCGTTTTTTGTTAACAATGGTTCATCGTTACGTACAGACAGTGGCGCCGAATCCTATGTTAAGGTCGGGCCTTGCCACCTTGGCCCGAATTCTTTTAAAAATTAAGCATAAAGTCTCTTCATTTTGGACAAAAGTTTGGTTGCCAAACTAAATAAATACTTCATTACAGAAATAAAAACCTACGCTTATCATAATTTTGGAAATAAAATGAGCTGTGTTTATTTATTGGGACCTCTTGAAATGTATTTCACGCGACTATATTTTTAGGTAGTACTTTGCACCCAAATCATTTATTCGGGTTTTGGGTGTTGAATTATTGAGATAAGCCTGGGCTGATATATCAATTAGTTGTTTTTCATAAGCGATAGTATCGATTAATCGATATAATTAAAGAATAAGTATGTATCGATTAATCGGATATATCGATACAATCAAAACCAATACATCTATATATCTTCAAAATATATCGATGGTATCGATTATTTCGATCCAATTGACTATCGAACATGATAAATAAATATTGTAAGTGTGTAAATGGCTTCTTAGCAAATATGTTAGGTTTGATTCGAATCTTTGTAACTTGTGTAAACCTGTGTAGAACATACAATTTTGAATTTATAAATAAAAATATGTATCTGTTACTATTTTAAAAATAGGAATTCAATTTTAAAATACTCAGTCTAATAAATATTTTTACTGCATTAAAATTATTCAAAATATTTTCAATATAATATAATGTAATGAATAATATTTATTTTTCGTCAGGTAGAATACTAACTATAATATTCCTAAACCTACCTTATTCTTATAATAGATACAGACATAATTTTTTACATAATATTACCTATAGTTAACAAATTATACATGAAATAATATTTAATTAATAATAAATACAGAAGCAGACTAGGGACAGATCGGCTCAGGATGATTCGAAAATCCAGCGGCCCACGTAGACGAACTTGTAATAACAACTTCTATACGATTCTGATCTATACACAATCTCTACAATTTATTCGAGTTTCGGGTTAATCAGAATGTTTTTATTCTAGTTTTGTTTAATACGGGTGTATTGAAAAAAGTCATTCGGGTTATATGGGTTTATGGGTTTCAGGTGTTCAATTTTGTTAGGGTTTTTAGGGGTAATATGGGTTCCGGTTAATACTTATTCACTGTTCTTAAGAGTTTGGTGCCATTACGTACAGATATAAATTTAATTCCTCTCTATATTCTACCGTCTTAACTTCTAACCTATAATAACAGTTTTTTTAAATTTATTTGTTAACTACTTTTCTACCAAACATTTTCGTGAAAAACAAATTTTGTCTAGCTGATGTATTTTGGGGATATTTTCCTCGTAGATTTCTTATCCATATATATATAAAAACAATTTCAAATCTATCGTTACTTCACATTGAAAGGGACTTACCTAATATTATTGATTCGGAAGATGTTCTTAATAAATTTGCCCAAAAAATTAAATGTTTAAACTTGATATTATAACAGTTTTCTATTTAAAATGTTCTTTTTTTTATATTTAACTCAAATATAATAATATGTAATAATATAATATTAATACCTAATATCATTTATTTATATTAAATATTAAAATTTACTCTTTTATTCCTCTTTATAATGTGTTTTTTTACATTTTTTATTTTTTAGTTATATTCTTAAAATATATGTTGTGTACCCGAATCATTGTAGGGTTCCCCCCCTCTCATATAAATTCATCACGCACCTCCATGCAGCATCTATAAGCATTTATTTTTATTTGCGCTGAATTATTTTTAATTTAAATATTTATCTATACAAATGGCATACCCGCATAACTAAATGTGTGTATTATTTTACTAAATATATTGATTATAATTAAATACAAAATGAATAAGTCAAAAGTTCTTGAGATGGTTGAACTCCCACAATCCATCTCAATAACCTTATGTTTTTAAGGGAGTGGTGACACCATAATGGCACTCGCGAGAGGAATGTATATTACCTATGTATTACTCATGTAAAAAATATTGTTAGGGCTATAGCCCCTCCCCCCACAGAAAACCATCATGCTACGCCCATGTATACGGAGTAGGGGTGAAAAATTAAAAATGGTTTTAAACGATTCCATAATGATTAAAAATCACTCTGCATAATTAATTATATACTTGAACGTTGAGCAGATAAATAATATAATTTAATACGATTTTACATTATGTAAGATAAAACCTTTAGTAAAAGGTATGTTAGAAGAACACCATGGTATGCAGGGAGGTTTCAGACCTAATAGATTTATATCTAACGGATCAGATTTTTTGTGTCCGCCAAATTATCCAAAAGTCATGGGAATATAATAAAGAATTATGCATTCTCTTTATTGATTTTAAAAAGACTTATAATTCTACTCATAGGCCAAACACATTAAAATAATTAAGTTTCCCAATAAAGTTAGTGAATTTGATCAACGCTAACTTTGAGAACATCTCTATTAAAATTAAAATTTCGAATACAGAAAGTATCTACAAGTTAAAGACAAGGAAACGCTTTTTCTTCCATTTTCTTTAATCTAGTGTTAGAGGAAATAGTCAAAGAATTAAATGTGATTGACGGAGTAACGCTGGGTAACACGGCAATAAGCTTACTAACATACGCCAATGACTTAGCCCTATTAGGAAATAACTTGGAAATGGCGAAACAGTATTGTGGATAATTGATAATGTAGTAGGTAAATGTGGTCAATGATCAATGACAAACAAATGGAGTTTGTAATAATTGGACGGAGAAGTGGGGAATACCGACAAGGAGAGTTTATATAAGTGGAACGCCATAAGTTTAAGATAGAGTCTGAGAGTGTTACATTTTAAAAATCTTGAATCCATATAACGTATGATAATGGCCTTAGGATGGAAATGGACACTAGAATACAAATGGAAAATAAGTTTTGTTTTGGCTTAGAAAGCGTGTTTGGCTCAAAAGTTAAATGAAAAAAAAACTGAAAATTAATTTATATATGACCGGCACTATGTAAGAGGTGGCACTTTATTTGTATAAGTAAGACTGTAATTAGGATGTAGTGGTCTCTAGACTAGCGTCAAAACAGAAAACCCTTTTCGAAATAAATACTGATAAACAGAAAAAAAAAAAAAGACGTTCTAGGATAATGGAAACAGGGTGCATCTACTGTTATAAGTAATTTAATGCATGTCTGTTAGCAACGATAAACCATTGCTAACGAAAAAACGATTTTGAGAACAGTTCAGTTGATAGTGATGCTTTGTCAACAATATATATGTCATATTATGATAAAATAATTAATTAAGCATTATATATTATCTTTAAAAATATTTGTGTAATATTGTATCGATTTTCCCGTTTTCCTGCGTTTTTCCCGGTTTTCCCACGTTTTTTCCCTGATTATCACATTTGTTGAGAAAACTCTTGGAAAAATCGAAAAATGACCTCCCTAAAGTACCTTTCCAGTCAGATTTACTTTCAGAAAAAGTGCTAATATTGTAAATCGGAGTAAAAATTGCTGGTAGAAAAGTTGTACACAGAAAAAAATTATTTTATTATAAAAAAATACATTTATACTAATACCTACATTTCGTACATTTTCCGTTTTTCCGACATTTTATCCAGATTTTCCAGATTATTATGAAAACCGATTGAAAATACACAAAAATCATTTCCCTAAACCATTGAGATAAAATTTTCTTTCGGAAAATAAGCTATACTTTATACATGAGAGCAAGATTTCTGGTAGAAAAGTTTGCACAACAAATCGAGGGGATTTTTTTGATTAAAATCGTCCGAGCGAATAATAATTACGTCTCCAGGTCACACTTAAAATGCGTTTGTTTTTACTCTATTTAGGTCAACGGGGAAAAAAAGCACAAGCAATTAATTTCTTTTCAAACACCTAGTTTTTAACCTGCGACCCCTCGTATGATAATACGTATTCATGACCATTCGATTACAATAAATATATAGTAAAGTAGACAATATACAGTTATTTAACATAAACATGTAATATCTGCATAATATCTGAACTTCAAAAAGCTATAATTTCGAAACTTAGTCAATCCGCTCAATCCTGACTTTATCATCCTTCTTAAATCAGTAATACACATACGTTCGAAAAAAAAAATTTAAAAATTAGATTTGTCGCACATAATTTTTTACTCAAACCATTTTGTCAAAATGTAGTATTGAAATTCCTCTATAAAAACAAATACTACGTTAAATTTAATTTTTTTTTTTACTTCAAAGTGAGATTTAATGAACCTCCTGTTAAGTTTTCAAGTATTTTTGTTAAGTCTAACAATTTTACCACAGAGTACCTACCGAATAAAAATTACGTACAAAACTCACAAAATTAAAATGTCTATAAATAGCTCAAAAATGGTATAAGTTTTTTACCACCTCTTGAAAGGGCAAATATAAGTTTTCTGTCTAGATTTCAAGTCTCTGCGAATATTTTCAACTGAATTACAACAAATAACAAAATTGATAAATTAATTAAAGCATTAATTTCGTACATTTCCGTTTTTCTTGCGTTTTATCCTGGTTTTAACCAAATATTATGAAAACCGCTTGGAATATCAAAAAATAACCTTCTAAAAGTACCATCAGGACAACATTCCCTTTCAGAAATGGTGTCACGCGTATATATCTGAGCAAGATTTATGGTCGAATTTTTATACACAGTATAAGAAAAAAAATTACAATAAACATCTTAGTAAAACCAATGCGTTCTTCGCTACTCTCAGAATCTAGAAAAGGTTAATATTATTTAAATAACATTTTTTTTTTTAAATAAAAGCCGATATTCTGTGATTAACTAAATTTAGCCTCGGTTGAAGCGGCATACGTATACGTACGTACAATACACTGAAATTAATATATTATATATTAACATCAACAAAGTATGTATATTTTTAAACCAAAATTATTATAATTTTAAACGTAGATTATACGTGTTATATTTACTGCAGGGTGTAGGAACGTCATTTGCATTTTGCAACAGTAGTTGATCCTTATCTACTGAAATTAGGTTATTACATTATAATATATTTTGATTTTCGCGTTGATAATTATTATGGAAATGTACTTATGGATAAGTAGCAGCCGTATCTATATTCTATAACGCTTATAATTTCAATAATATTATTTGCTCTTCGTCCGTCGCTCTTTTGTGGCCCGTGGCCCGGTTGAATATTTTTTCAGATAGCAGTGGCCGAAAACCTATAGGTACACCCGTGTTATAGCATATTGATAATATTTTATGTATTTGTTTTTATATTTGTTCCTTTATTATTAGTTTATTAACAAATTAATAATTATATGATAAATAATTCTGATAATAATTGTCGGTACATTATAATATTAGCGTGTGTGTAGTACTTATCTATTAATTGGTATTTTTATTTTTCGATGATAATTAGGTATCGAAAATACTGTCAATTCTTCATTGCTTTTAAATTGAAAGCACAAAACTATTGAGGTCATTCGATCTCATAATTTTGAATAGTAAAAGAGTGTTCACTACTGTTTAAAAATAATACGTATGACAAATTCTTGATATTTTTTATTATACTTTAATTTATTGAATCGTAATAACTAAACAATAAGTACCTATATTCAATTTTAGCTTATTCAAACAACGCTTATTTTACGAACATTATTAAATTATATGGTTAAGTGGTAAATAGTGATACAAATTAAAAGGGCGGAAAATTTTGATTTTACCTATGTATACATTTTTTCTAGGGCCCGCCTAAATGAAACCGAATATACAATGGAGAGAAGTTACAGGAAAATTTACGAAAACATAACAAATTTATAATTTTCAATTTTGATGTTATTATTCAGTTAAAAATATTCGTAGATTTTAAATTTGGACACTTTTATTTGCCTTTTCTAGACGTAATAAGATGTTCAAAACGTTTAAGCCATTTAAAGATATTTCAATTTTGTGAGCTTTTTATGTAATTTTTATGCTGTAAGTACTTAGTGGATAAAATTGTTTAGACTAAATAAAAATCCCTGAAAATTTAACAGGAGGTTTATTAAAAGTAGCACTCTGTGGAAATAAAATTGATTGTAATATAACATTTTTTTTTTTTATAAGAATTTCAACATCAAAATTTTGAGGAAAATCGTAAATATTTTCAAAACATGTATAACCGAACTCAGCTCAGAATTGTTTTTGTAAGTAATGATGCATTATTGCGTACAGATATACATTCAATTTTCCTCTTTATCCTACTTTCCCAACTTCTCATCTACAATAGTAGCCAATCCAATATGCAAAGTATGTCAGTCTTTTTTATTATAAAAGCGAAAAAATATATTTTGACTCAGGAAAATTTAATGTTTAGTTACATTACTGATGATATTTACCAACACAGTGTTCTTGCAATCAAAACGAAGGAGTTATACTTCAATGTCAAGAGGAGGTAATAGTTATCTAAAGTTATATAAAGTATATAAAATCAGGTAAAGCAAAGTACCTAAAAGTTATCTGAAAGCAGATGTAAATTCAGACTAGTCTTGTAATCATGGAAACATTATGTCTTAAAAAGTATACATTAAATCAAGAGACAAAGAAAAAATGATGTGTAGAAAATCTAAAACAGGAAAAAACAAGAAAAATGTACAAAACGTTGCTTATTTATTTCATGTTAATAAAAGTTTATTTTAACTTCTTAATAATGAATAATAAAACCTAGCTCTGTGTGAAGCAATGATGAAACTAACATGTTTGTTTGAAATGATATGTATATTTATTAAAAATATAAAGAAAAATCATTTAAAAAATCATTATTAATTTATGGGTACTACATTACACTACAAGATAAACATAAATAAATAATAAATGAACAAATATTGATAATGTAGCATGTTTCACACTTAATATTTTGAATTTTGTATTAGGTCTAAAAGCTATTGTAAACAAGTCAAAAGATCTATTCTAGACTCCTTTAGGTAGTGATGCATCACCATCCTTGAGAACGCCACTGGTAAGAGGAAACCAATAACAGCTGCATAGAAGTTAAAATTTACCATAAAGTAAATTATTTTTATTTAGCATACTATTAACAATTGTTTAAAGTAATGAATAGATTTTAAAACTATGAACCAGGGCTTCAATCCGAAATGATTTTTTTGTGGTTAATGGTTTTAGTTCTTCTATTTTATTCGATTTCAAATGCTAGTTAAATTGATTCTACATTTTTTAGTTTTTAAAACTGGTTTTCAAATTAATAAAACCTGTCGATTTTGTTATTTTTTCTTTTTAAAATAATATTATACAGGGTCTGTGTGTAACTGGACTATTTGACATTTTTACATTGTAGTTGCATGTAAAAATGTTAAATAGTTTTGTTACAGCCTGTATAATAATAATATATAACTATATAAGTACTAAGTATAGTACATTAGTACATAATATTTATTTTCTACTATATATATATAAAAAAAAAAAACAACATAAAACTAAATATCAATACATTTTATTTTTAACTTATAACTTATATAATACTATACTATTAAAGTACAAACTTATTATTTATATCTAATAAATAAATAACAAATTATTACCATGGATAACCATAATATTTTCTAATCTTTTCATCGAGGCTAATTTGTTAATCACTTAATATATATTTTATGCCTGAAAATGATCACTCAACATTAACCTATTAAGTGCAAACAAAATATAGATATATATTTATACACAGATAGCATACTCATAGTCATATGTTTCATATTGTAAGGGTAGTCACGCCACAAACTGTTTGATAATAGCACCAACGATAACACTAGACTGTCTAATCTCTAATCATACACGTATAAAACACAGTAACCAACAATCTCATGTGTACTTATATGACATAGTTCAAGAACGAAAAATAATTCTGGTTAAACATTTTTTCATTCATGTAAATTTTCCAAATCAGTTTGAAGCCCTGCTAAAAAACTTTTGAAAATGTTATCATTCCCATTTCTGTTACATTCACATGATCTTATTGTAAGTATTTATAGTTTCTATTCAGATACATTATCTAATCAATTTTGCTATTTTGTAAACAGTTTACGAATTAACACAATAATGTCATAGTGATTTTAGATAAAATTAAATTCTTGCTAAAGACTATATATATATATATAGTATTGATAGGTACAAAGAAATAAAAACTGTGGTAACTGCACATTCCAAAACTGTTTTTAAAGCCGTTGACATATTATGCAACAATGGAATGAACGAGGTAAGTAATCAAATTACCAAATTTTATTTAATTCTGTTAATGAATTATAATATATTGGAATGATCAAATTTATAACATTTATAGATGTAATATATGTATCTATGATTAACAGCTACAATAATGTAATGGTACAATAATTAAAATATGAAAAAAAAAACAATTAAATCACAAAACAACATGACATTGATACAATGATAATCATAATACTCATTATCAATACAGTTATTTTAAAGACAAATAACATATATACTTACTTCGAAGAGAAGTAATTATATTTTTTAACCGATTTCTTACCTAGTGTTGCTCATAAAATATAATGTAAGTAACGAATCTACAAAATGAAGATTTTAACATCTGTACATTATTATTTTGAATTTCTTATTTTTAAAATATTTATTATTAAGCTTTTCCGGTTAGAGCAGTGGATGGTTTTGTTCTGTCCATACTACTACCTTGATCTTTCTCCAGCTGACGACCAAGGTATTCCCTAGAAAATAAAAATAAATTATAAATTCAATTATAATAATGCAACCAACTAAACAATATAATAAAAGAATTATTTATTTTATTTGTATGATTTGTTAATTGTAAGAAAAAAATATAAAAACCTAAACACCCTATAATTTGAATGTTTCCAATATATTTAATAATAAGTATCTGAAAATATGTTAAAATATTCATAGGGCCAATAATATAAAATGTACAAACTTTTATAGGAAGGACAAACCACAAAATGCTCTGGGCATCAACAGACTTGATATTAGATAGCATATTGTATTTATAATTTGACAATACTTGAGTTAGTATTATATATAAAACCTACACACCTCAACATTTATTTTTAAGTTTTTCTCTATTTTTAAAACAACCAAACTGGATACACAGTTATCTATAGAAATTAAATTAAATAGACATAAATTGCTTTTCTAAAATTATTATTACTAAATAATTAAAAGTGAACATACATAATACCTTAAATACACTACTCTTTTGGGTGGGCCACAGCAGCCGAATGTTCAGAGATCAAAAATGATTCTAAGTAGGACTCAGAATTATAATTAATGCTCACTTGTCTCTGTTTTTTTTTCAGTTTTTAATGATTTGAAGATGCAAAAACAGAATAATATGAAAAACAACAATAGTGTTAAATTCAACACATTTATAAATTGATGAATACAAGTTTTTAAAAAATTGTAAAACAAAAAAACAAAAACGTATCACGTCATTCTAATACTAATAGCTCCTTTGATCTACTCAAAATCTATAAAGCAATATTTGAAGCAATAGTGTACAGGACAAACATAATCGTATAGATTGGCATATTTGTTCCGTACAGAAATGAAGAATATTTAATTTGTTAACAAAACAAAGAACAACTCAAATAAATGATAGCTATCATACAAAGAAATATAAAACAGTACCTGAGATCCAAGTACCTTCATCCTTAAAATACAAACATAATTCCAAATCTATTAAATGATCATATTATAAAACTAAATATAATATATTATTTGTAAATGATTTTTTTCATGGTATAGAAAAATGTATTTTATTTTTTTTATATATATATATATATACATATTATACAGTTATTAAATTATAATCAATTTAAAACCAATGAATAAAGTACAGTAGTAATAAAAAAACTCAATTTGGTATTGAACACGAGGGATCATTATACAATTTCACTGTAGAGCTAACAAAAATATCAAAATATTAAAAATATGAATTATCGAATTAATTTTAAATGACAATATCACTAAAACTTACCAATTATGAACCATGAGTTTCTGTACAGCTAAGAGTGCTTCATAGCGAACATTTGCATCTTCATGGGATAAGAGTTGCATTACAAGTTGTTTTCCACCAAGCTGTTCAATTATACTGAAAATGAATAGATATAGTAGTTTATAAGTTGTATTATGAATTAATATTTTAATGTAAGAGCTATTGTACTAACTGTTTTCCACGTGGATAATGTCTCACATATTCACCAACATCAAAACTAGCAACGCTCAAAACAAGAGGGTCTCTGCTAGTTTCTAGCAAATGCACCAAGATACGTAGAAGCTCATAATTTCTTTCATTCAAACGAGATGCATTTTCTCTCCAAAATTGTGCAGACCTATGCACAGGACTCCATTCTAAACGGCCTGATTTTACTTCAGTTGCATACTCATCAAAAGAACTATAAATCAAAGAGATGAAGAATATAGAAACACAAAATCAATAAAAAAAAATATAATACTTAAAATAAATATCAATACATTTTTTTTTTTCTAATTTAACCATACCTAAGATCTTGTACAGATGCTTGTAGGCGTTCATTTAAAAACTGAATGTCCTCAACAATGTCTTCATCGTCAAATTTTCTCTGTTCAAGTATACTAAGTTGTTTCAAAACTTTACTCTGGACCATTGCAATACAATGTTCTTTTGAAGTAGTACTATCTTCTGGTTTATCAATCAAATTCTAAAATGCAATTTAAATTATTTTAAAAACAATAGTTATTACTTTTTTAACAAATTTACCCTAAATACAGCAAGAATAATTCGTGTGACCTTTTCTTTGACAGAATCACTTAGAATATCAGCCAAAATAGGAATTACATTGAATCTATAATAATAAAATTAAGTTAGTTTATAGTTTCATTAAATATTTTATTAAGTTATTTAACTTGTTCATTCGTTCGGCCAATCGTGGATTAAACGTCATAACCCAGACACAGAATATTAGTTGATATTGAATTTGAAAATTAACTCGTCCAGACAATATGCTTAAAAGGGTAGATATACCATCAACAGTAATGAATGCAGTCCTATATTCATCACGGCGTAATAACATTTGCAAGCAACGAGCAACTGACTGCATGTATTCGTTGTTCTATAATTATTCATTAGTTTAAAATAATATTTTAAGCAGAGCAAATATAAATTATATGACACATTATTGATAAAAATAAAATATGCGGTATAACAAAATAAAAAATATATATATATATATTATAATCTTACAGCTGACAACAGTTGCTCCTTGATCCAATTCAAATAAAACTGCAAATCAGTTTGATTGATGAGATCGGTTGAATAACAAGCAAACTTTGCAATGATGCGAGCAGACATGTTATTTATAAACCCATCTGCGGCATTCAACAAATTCAAAAAATTTCCGCACACTGGTTCATTTTTTTTAAGAGCATATTCATGAAATATTTCTACACGTGATCGGTCTTCCTATAAGAATAAAAAAAAAATTTTGATTTAACTGTATTATATAAAAAAAAAAAACAATAAATACTGTTTGAATTTTAATTTGAATAAACAAAAGGTTCAAATTATCATAGTAGTTTAAGATTAATAGATTGATTGATTTTTTTTTTCTTTTAAAGTTAAGTACATATGAAATGTTGGATACCTAGGTTCTATCTAAATATTTAAATGGTAAAATACGACCTTTTTTTGTTTATTTTAAACATATAATTTCATTAATAATATTTTATCGAATTATTTACCGTTAATAAATCATCAATTAAAACAAGTACATATTGTATAGTTGATTCCTTGGAGATATGTTCCAATAAACTAAAAAAAGCCTT
The DNA here is from genome assembly GCA_902439185.1 of Cinara cedri. Classification (NCBI taxonomy): domain Eukaryota; kingdom Metazoa; phylum Arthropoda; class Insecta; order Hemiptera; family Aphididae; genus Cinara; species Cinara cedri. The sequence continues at coordinate 1,426,785 of CABPRJ010000958.1, read as the reverse complement.
AGCTGCCTCAGAACGATTATTATTTAAAAAATGACCTTTTGCATTTGTTACATCATATGCACTAATAAAATCGAACACATCTTGAGATATCATTTGTGATCTATAAAATAATTTTGGTAACTATTACATATATATTATAAAATACTGTACATTAAAATTTCAAAATTTACTGTAAATAGGAAGACCAATTTGGATTCAAATTCCTTATTTCAGCTGCTTGTTGCTGTAAAACGCTAGTGGCAGCAAACATATCTGTAAATATGAAATCGTTAAGATTTCAAAACGATATTCATATGGAATATAGTCCAGAGGTACACGCCCTTTAGTTTGCAAAAATTAACATTTACTTACCGATATTTTCCTCTTGGAACGCTGGTAAAATATCTTTCATATTGGTTGTTTTCGACATATTTTTTCTCTAACTATTTTTTTATGTCAACAACCAGGAAAATTCAATAAATTAAATTAAAATAGAAAATTAAATAAAACAAAAACTCAAGACAGCAACAAAAATTTATGGATGAAACTCGACTTTTATCTAAAATATTAAACTCCTATTATTCGCTGTTAATGATAACCAGTGTAGCCACAACCGAAAATACACCACCACATAATTATGACGGAAAAAAAAAATGTCAATCAGCTGTATTTTACTCCGTATATAAAAAAATCCTAAAACGCCAGCTATTCACAACGGCGCTTTGATTGGTTGTTGAATTTTTCTCTAGAATTTTGATAATCGATGATAATACATAAGTGATATAAGGTAGCCACTTATTCTACGGTTTAATCACTGAGTAAATTAAATAATGTCTATGAGACATAAAGTACGGACATAAAGTTCCCCGACTAAGATATAATGGATTGGTCACGAGTTTATCAGTGGTCACAAATTAGTGTACCAGAAACCATTGCGGAGGGTCGCGATGCAGACCAACGATTTACAACACTATTTGTTGACTAAATTAGTATTACTAACTGCTAATATTTGGTGGCCTAAATAAAGAAATCGTAAGATTCCTTTTTACACAAGAATATTCTTTCACACTACATTTTTCATTCATTTCGTATCCATTATTACAATTTATGTATTTATTAAAAATCGTTTTAATAATAAAGAAGTAACACCTACAGTCTACCTACATATTATAAAATTAAATAATTAAATAAATAAATGCGTCGCCTGGACTCTGGAGTATTATGATATGAGTAATGCACGACCAGTTACTTTTTGACTTAGTGATTTTACCCGACGATGAAGTTTTAATTCGAAACCGGTCGTACATTACGCACATCATAATACTCCAGGCGACGCATTCATTTATTTATTTACGAGCATTAACCATTTAATAATTTTGTTTTTACTTTATTATTTTATTAAAAAAAATGTGCAATAAAAACGATCTCCCCCTAGATTTCTTCTTTTAATCTCCGTTACTTATACTGCAATTAACCGTTATTGCTCTTAAATGTTTAAAAATGCATTTTCTTTATTTTTTTTCCGGCCCAAACTACCTACTGCAGGTTAGGTCGTCTAAAACCCGATTTTTTGGGTTATAGTGGAGCTATCGAAGAATTTCATGAGTGTACTATGCCAGTTCAGAAACTTTCACGGGAGTGTACTCAATAACTTCTCAAAGTTTTATAGGAATCAGATAAACGGTTAAGAGACATACAGACAAACATTCATTTTTATATACATAGATAGGTATCTACATATTATGAAATAGTAAGAATATGCATATTTTTACAGTAAATAATTAATACAAATGGCATTCCAAATTAGCACTGGCAGTGCTAAAACTCGCTGGTCTACACTTTACAGTGTTGTTGATAGTGAGAAGAAACTTTTGTGACCCGTCCCTCGTTATCTGCACACCATGTCCAAGTGTCCAACGTCTTGGTCAGTCTATTATTAGTAGGTACCTTAGCAGTAGCGTATTTAAGAATTTATTTCAGTTAAGGGAGATATTTAATTTGAAAATTTCATCATATTGTATAACGTGTACCCAAGCGGAAAAAAGAATAAATTTTTAATTTATACATTTTTTAAATAGGTAATGTAGAATTATAGGTACGTAATTTTTATTAAGGGGATTGGAAGCGACGAGTTCCTGTCTTTGTCTTACACACGTGGGATTTAGACATGTTTTATTTCTAACGTAGAGATTGATATAGTGAAGCGATAAGAATTCTGAAAGTAGATTTGAATTTGACGTGAAGTCTACTCGAGGTATAGACTATCCTACTTTTTTGATTTTTAATTTTAATTTCTCAAAAAATCATAATATTCCATGTTTTTAATTACTCTTTTACTAATATGGCTTTTTTTTAGAATTAAGGGAGATAAATTTAAATAGTAGGAAAGTCGATATCAAGTAGACTTAACGATAAATTAAAATCTGCTTTCAGAATTCTTATTGTTTTAAATAGATCAATCGGTACGTTGGAAATAAAACACTTCTAAATTCCTATATCTCACGTGATAAAGAGAGAAACTCGTAAATTAATTTACTATTTATAAATACTAAAATAATCTTCATATTTTAGTGATTTCAATATAGGTTTCGTTTAAACGAAAAATATATACGCTAAGGTTATTTTCATAAATTAATCATATCTAGGTACAGATACATTTTCTCACTTCTTCCTTTTTGTTAGGAAAATCAGAAAATTTCCTTTCAGAATATGGTCTACATCGTATACATCGGAGTAAGCTTTCTGATAGAAAGTGTTTGCATGAAAAAAAAAAAAATAATCAGTAATATGATACGTATAATTACGGGAACGAATTGTATAATTTGAATATGGAAATCTGTCAGAACATATTTTAAATAATATTATGTAATTATATACTATCATTATACCTAATAAAAATATATTAATTTATGGAAAATATGGGGTACAAATGTAGGTATAATGTTATATCGCTTCCTTTTACTTAGTGTATACTGAGAAATGTCAAATTTTACTTTTGTAAAACACCTACAAACTTTAGTGGCTGGCTGAATCATTTATCAGTTTGTTTTTTTTTTAACCTCGTAGAAATAGAAATAATAATGTACAAGGTAAATCCATCTAAGAAACGAGTAGCTCTAAAATTTTGCATTTATATTGCTACCCTTATTTTAGGAATTAAAACCACCTATTCTTGATTTACAAATAGCAATCTATATTGAAAATTACATAAATAGATGCTGTTTAATTTAAAATAAATATTGGTGTTGAAATATTTGATTTCTCTCAACTCGTTGACGAGATATTTCACTTTTAAGTTTGGGTAGACTTTCGTCTTACAATCGCACAATATAAGGTAAAACATGTTTACGCAGACTACACAAAAATCACTAATTTTAGTTTCAGAATAAAAACACCTATTATAAAATCAAAAGAGAACAATATTCCGGAGGGCAAGATGTTGCGCTTTTTCTATATTCTCTCTTAATAAAACAGCCAACTTAGGTACCGTTTATAAATATCGACTTTTTCAACATTTTTTCAATTCACGCTTATTTTTTTTTTTTTAAAAAAAAAAAACTTTTTCAAAAATACGCCATGTCTGGTCCTCAGGAATATTGTTCTTTATTAAATTTAAAATAGGTGATTGCTTTTATTCTATAATCAAAACTATCGAGTTCTGTGTAGTTCGCAAGTTTTTACTATATCTTGTGTTTGTAAGATGGAAACAATAATGGCATGTGTAATGTCTTCTTAAACTTTTCATTGATAGTTATTATAACCTATTTAATAAGTTTTTAGACAAATTTACTAAAACAACAAACACGAATAACTTGAAATGTAAAGAGTGACTTAAAAAGTTTATTTTTAACAATCAAAAAATTCTATAGTTCATATGTTACGGAATTCCATCATGAATAATAAATAGTCTTAAAAAAAAAAAAACAACTTCTTAGTTTTTCTAATTTCCATCTTGCGGTTAATATTTAAAAATTGCTGTTGGCTTAAAATTTACAGTAATGAACACATGGTTTAAAATATATCTTAAATGGTGGTGGTACACTATAAACTTTGTATTTGTTCAATAGCCAAACAAGTTACATATCAACTCATAATTGAAAAAAATATAAAATAGTCAGATCAGTAAAATTTATTTAGTGTTGATTTTTAAAATTATTTTAGTTGTAGAAGAAATGCCAAGTTATAAGATTACACTCAGAAAAAAGTGCTTAACACTGTCTTAAATTAATGTAGTTGACAAAATTGAAGTTTTTTTTTTTTTTTTTTTTTTATTAGGCAGAACAAAATAATTTATGCAATACATGTTGAAAAAAATTAAAACCCATAAATCTATTTGTACTCAATATATTTAATGAAAAGGAGCCATACAATTTTCATATATTTTTAAGTATTACGCAAATTCTAAATTTATTGATGGATTGAATTATCAATGTATTGATACATAATAAATAAGGTAAAAGATGTAAGGTGTAATGACATAACATTTAATTTTTCAAATAAGGAGGATTTCTAAGTCGCTGCACAGAAACTTTTAGATGCTTTTACTCATTTCTATGCTATTATTTATGTGTCTACATGTACTACTACAATACAATCAGTATATGATATTAAATTAAAATTACAAAATAATAGAATTTTTAAATATAATATGGTTTTATTGTTAATTATAAATATTTTATTTATATTTATTACTAAGTAAATAGATGAATAATGTATGCAATACATTCTAAATAATAATATGTATACAATTATGCATACAAATATAAAATTATGATAAATGTATGCAACAATTAAAATTAGATACAATAAACATCATTCATATCTTGAGTACTATAAAAGGATGGGCCACAACAGAAACATATAGTTTAGAGTAATTTTATTAAAATTAAATGTATTTTTGTATGCAAACAAGATTTCTTTCCATCAAAAAATCAATATATATTTTTTATTAATAATTCTGAATTTATAATATTTGTTTTTGTAATGAGCTTTACTCAGTCTTTTCTGATACTGTAATATGTATAAAATATTTATTAATCTGATTTTTCCTGAGTTTCCTCAAATCAATTGTATGTCATTGGTTCATTGTCTTGAGAATAGCGATAAAAAAAAAAAAAACAAATGTGATGAGAATAAACATAATATGCAACCATCAACATTTTAACTTGGAGTTGCTCTGTTATAATACCTTTTAAAATGTAATGAATTCTCTTAGCATCCAAAACGAAAAATACTTTATCAGATCCACAATTATAAGTTATATCTTAAATTTAGTTCCAACTTATCTGTGGGGTCTTTTAAAAAGGCATGGTAATATGTATAACCAAAAAAGCTATACTAACCATTTGATGATTATCATTTGTTTACAGAAATCACTCGTTTCAAAATATACTTCCTAAAAAATAAAAATATTAGCAGGTACATAAACTGAAAAAATACAATAATGATTGAATCTAAACATAATATGAATCAATATAAAATATATTTACTTGTTAACTTAATAGCATTTTTCTCTTCATACAGAATAATGCTCATTTCTTATCTACTTCCCGAAAAGTGCAATAATGATGCTGAAATGAATAAATAATATAATTTTAATGCCTACACTATTATTTCCTTAAGTGTAATAATAGATAAAACAATTATTATGCTGTATGTAATACTATTTTAAATATTACTTCTCATAATATAATAAAACAATACCTATACATAAATACCAGATATTTAATCAATGTTCATATAAACTGGTCAATAAATCCAAGATAATATTTGAATACTTAACATAATAAATAGGATAAAAATAATACATACATGCTAGTAAAATAAACAAAACTCAAAATATACATAATTGAGAAACTGAGTAAACGCACATGAAAACATACATACTTACAAAACATTGGAGATGTTCCATTTGTTGAAGACATTCATCAACATAGATTGACAGCTATTCGACAGTATTATAGCCCACATTGCAATTTTGACAATGGGGAAATAATTATCATATTATTATTCCAATTTAAAATTGTAAAAGACATGTTTAACTCAGTTAAAACTGAGTACTCCATACAGGCAGATGATTTTACATACATTTAATACAAGTTTAGACTTTATGAACTTCTTTTATGCCAACAGACAAAGTATCAATAAAAAATAATATTAATAATGACAATAAAATCACCATTCATTCAGTCAGACTAGAAATAATAAAATACAAGGAGGATTATGGCAATCGTGTATTATAATATTGTATACTTTTATTAACATGTATTTTAATATATATAACAAATATTAATATTATTTGTAAAACTAAACAAAATCTTTTGAAAAACAACTAAAACAAAAAATATTTATTTTATCATTGGATTTCAATTTTAAGAGACCTATGAAATACCAAACATATTAGATTAGGTTAGTGGTTAAAGTGTGAAAAACTTTTAAAGGAAATTATATTCACCAAAAATTAAGCGGTATTCTCAAGAACTAATACTAAACATTATCTTTCAAAAAACCCATCATAGAGATAAGATTTCCAAAAGGTTTTTTTTTCTCACACATTTGTTCATAAAAATGCTAAATTTATAATGTTTAAAAATAAACTACAACTCCTTCCCCTTTGAAAATTATAAACTCATAGTATTGTAATACCATGTAAATATAAAATAAATATATTATTAAATTAGTTTTTTTAATAAGGTTTATTTTAGGATAATCTTATAAAATTTTGACTATCAAAAATAAATGCTAGGAGACTTTGTAAATAATATAATTTAATTATATTTGAATAACTAATAAATGAATACATGTTGAATATTTAAAACAAAATTTAACCAATAACATAAGATACTAATATTATCGTAATAGTGAATTTTTTTTTTTTTCATATTGCTGATATTGAAAGCCATAATACCATCCATTATTTTCATTACATAGATAATAATACAATCCAGTCTTAAGTTATACATTAGACATACAGACACATAAAAATATAATTGTTGAAAAAACATAACCATTTTTTGTTTTACATAATATGTTAAAGATAAGAATGTAAAACATAATATTTTTACAATATTATAAATGATATAGCGCATTTTTCAATCAAATAATCTCATACAAATTACGTTCAAAGCCATTTGTAATTTCATTCGTACCAATAGAGGATAATACTTTTAATACTTTAATAATTAAAATACGTTTATATTATAATAAAGAAATTTATATTAACAAATTTAAATAATAGACAAATTGTATAGTTCTGTATTTATATATATGTGTGTAAACATATATCCAATACAGAAAAGAATGACAGTCAACGAATACAGTGTTCATTAGTTAAGAAACCAAATCCACTTCACAAATTTGATCAGCTTTAAAGATAAAGTTTGTTATGTTTAATACTGTATATTTATTTAATTTTGATTAGTATTAAATTTGTCTTGTAATATAAGAATTTTCCAGCTATGCCACACATTCATTTTTTTGAATACATGGTACATTTTAATAAAAATGACCTTTACTTCGACCACATTTCTGTCTGAACAAGATGTCAACTAAAAAATATAAGCCAGTTTTATATTTATACATAATCAAATATTTAATTAGTATACTAATTAAATTCCTTGAAAGAACCAGCATTATTTCATAACAGTAAATTGTATTCCTAATATTATATTATTAAACTTTATATAATTAAACCATTACCTATCTCATTTAACGATTCCCCGATGAATTGTAATCATTATTAGCACGCTTCCTGTTGTTGTAGTTATTTCGCTGAGGCCATTGGTTGTTTCCACTGGGGGGTGGTGGTGGTGGCATCATACGACCATTGGCTAGACTCCATCCAGCGGCTTGTGTAAGAGCAGCAGCAACAATGGCAGGGCTTAAAGGCATCATAGGATTGTAACTATCTTGTCCGTTTATACCCAAAGACTGTAGATTAGGCATATCTACATTGCCTCGATTATCATGCTGTTGATGATACCAATTTCGATAACTGTCATTATGACGATTATTAGACCGCTCCCATGGTTCACTAGGCGGGGGAGTTTGATGGCGATTTTTGTGTACTTGTGGTTTTGGTGCAGCTTCAGAAACACGTACTGAAACGTCTTTAACAATATGATCTTCACCACATAGACTAGCTGCCACCTCAGGATCGAGAAAAGTTACAAACGCAAATCCACGGAATGGATTTTTGGGTACAAAAACATTTATGACTTCACCAAATTTACTGAAATACTCTCTAATGTCATCAGCTGATAGATCTTCTGTTACACGACCCACAAATACTTTTCCAGAAAGTTCTGAAGTATTTCCCTCCTAAATTGTATGAATAATGAGCTGATACAATTTGTTTTATGTTAAATGTTATACAAATTATTCTACCTTGGATTTTGGAACTTTAACTTCACAGTTACGTCCATCAATTTTATGACGTTGTGATAGAACTCGTACTTGTGACTCTAAATTGGTGTACCTTAAAAATCCATATCCTCGAGATTGTCCGTTTTTGTCTCTTTTAATCTAATAATAAAATTAAAATATCAACAATACATGTTACATATTATTAAATAACTGATATTAAGTATAGAATGTAAAAATTAAATATAGTGTTATTAGTATTCATTTCTAGATAAAATATTTCATAACAATCGCCAACTGGCAAAAAAACATAAAATAAGCATCTAAAATATATATATTATCTATAATGGACCCAAGGCTACAACTTATCACCTATGTTGTTTAATCTATATATTGAGGAAGTGATGAAAGAATTAAGAATAGAAGTTAAGCAAGGAGTAAAAAAAGGGAGTGAAATCATTAACACAGGTTTACTGATGACATTGCTTTTTGTGCAGAAATGAAAAATGACCTGCAAATCATCTAATCTAATGTAAATAAAATATTATGGGATAAATATGGAATGAGATTAAATAAAAAAAAGCAAAGGTTATGGTGTGCAGCAAGATAAATCCTATTCAGCTTAATATAAAAATAGATAGCGCACGCTTAGAACAAGTGCATCACCTTAAATTATCTGGGAAATAAAATAACAGTAGTTGGACAAAGCAAAGATGATATTCTAAATAGGATAGCACAAGCAAAAAAGAATTTACAGAATAAAAAAACACCTATTAAACACTAATAGTGTGACCTTAGAGGTAAGGAAAAATTTCCTTAAAATATATGTCTGGAGTATTGACTTATATGGCTGTGAAACTTGGACATTCAGAACAGTAGAGAAAAGTTAACAAGAGGCATTCGAAACGTGGTGTTATCGTAAAATGCTAAAGATTGATGGAAATGAAAGAATAACAAATGAAGCATTATTAAATAAAATAAAGGAAAAGAGAAAACTTTGGTATACCATACATTTTAGAAGAGATAAAATGATAAGACATCTACTATGCCATGATAGTGTAATGAAAAGCGTCATAAAAGGTGACGTTAAAAGTCATATCGGAAGAGGAAGACCAAGGGTGGAGTATATGAACCAAATTATGATAAACATAAGAATAACTACAAGGAATTGAAGGAACTGAGTAACGGGACAGTTGGAGATCTGCAGCTAACTAATCAAACGATTGAAGACATAAAGATGAAGAAGAATGGACTCAGATAAATTGTCGTCGCCATTTTGCTGTAGAACCATTTCATCATCATCACTTCACCATCAAGCAAAATAAAAAATAAAGCCAAATCCAAATAAGTATTACAACAGTTATTATATTCAACTTATATATAAATATATGATAGTAATGTGATTAATATAGTTTAATAATAAATAAACTACCTAATGTAATGTAATATTTTGAACTATACCGCAGAAAAATGAAATAAAATTAGAAATGTTCATAATCAATTGAATCAAATTATTCAAAACTAAATATATATTATTACGGCTATATAAATCGGGTTCTTTTTATTTATTTTTTTTGATGGCAAAATGGTCTTATATCTATGGGTCTTATGACGATGACGATTTTTCCTAGATTGTATCCATAAGTCATTTAAGCAAATAAATCAAGGCGAGTAGACAATCATATTAACCATCTCTTCAGTACATTCAGGCTGGATTGTATAAAAACCATTCTATAAATATATTACAAACACCTAAAATTAAAAGAATAATAGTGCCGCAGAAAAAAAAAAAAAAAAATTTTTGTAAATCAAATATTGTTTCAGAAAAATTAAATCATATACATTTGATAATGCTGAACAATGATAACTAATAAAACTGTAGCACTATTGTGATCTCGGTAGGTGATGAACAATAATATTGATACATAAAAGTTATAAAAACAAAATCAAATGTGTAAGTTACAGGCATCATTTACAATAATTTACAGGTCTGTAAATATTACAGAATGTTCTAGGAACAACCAATGTTGTTTACAGATCAGTAAGTGTTTTACAGAACAATTATGTAACCCACCCTCACAGTAAAAAGAATATATAGATAGGCAATTTATTACCCTTTTCTACTTCTCCGGTCTAAACTTCAACAAACTGTTATAATTCATAAACGGTAAATCTGTTATTAGTGTTATCCATATCAAAATTTCTAGAAAAGTATTCTCTATTCAAATTTGTGTTCAAAAGGAGGATTAAAAATCAAAAGTATGTACTTATTTAAGATATATGGAGTAGGAGTAAAATTAAAAATGGTTTTAAAATAAAGCTTAAATGATTCCATAATGATTAGAAAAAATAGAAATCAAATTTACTTAAAATCCTCTGAAATAACTACTGGTTCATGATAAAAAATCACCATGTATAGTACACAGGTACATACAATTATATACAAATGTTTATTTTTGTTTTTAAGATTTAAGTATTACCTGTAACATAAGTAGTTCTCCGAATTGACCAAAATATTCTTTTAATTTTTGTTCATCATATGTATATGGTATATTTAAAACAACCAAGTCTGAACATTTCAATTTTGTCTCTAATCTCTTTGTTTTAGCAGTTGGATTTTCTACACTATCATCAATCTTCCTTTTATTTTCAACTAAGATGATACAAAAATAAAAATTAATAACTTTTACTTAATATAACATTCAGCTAATACTTTATCACTAGATTTTAAGTAATTTTAGTCCAAAAATATTTGTTATAATTTTACCTTTAAAGGCATAAACTAAATTTAATTTTACATAATTATAATTAATAATAATCACAGCATAATATTAATATCCTGATTAATCTGTTAATTAGACAATAGACATTTTTTAACACCATAATAAGTAATGAAAAATGAAAATTCAAGTATTATTTTGGTTTAAGTCACAAACATATAATTTATAGTAGATCACAGTTTATTCCAATACAAAATTTAAATTGTATTATTATTATGAAAATAAGACATTCCTAATCATTAGGGCTATCTATATACACTTTACTTGTATATTAAAAAGTAATATTGGTACAGTCCTATACTATTAATTCATTATGGTTCATTGTACTTAAAATCTATAAAACATTATTTTAAAAATTATCAACAGTAATATTTTAAAAAGAAAAATGGTAGACAACTTTAATGACTTGTAACTTATTAAATAACTTATTTGTCTATAGGGAGCTAATAAAAGTGACTAAATGTACTGAGAACATATATATATATATATATGTGTGTGTGTGTGTATAACTATTGCACAACACAGTGCAATAGTTTCTATTTTCAGGAAAAATTTAAAAAAATAAAAATAAAAAGAGCTGACCAATTACTTATAAATGAATACCAATTTTAGTTAAAATTAGGCCCATTCCACATTTGCTCAACATTGATTAGTCAACTTAACAAATGCACATCTTTCTAACATTTTATACCCATCTATAACCAGCCACAGCACGTTTGTACTTCATTGATCCCAGATTACGAGCTTTACTAGTAGGGAACCAACTCTAATAAAAATAACCTCGGAAATATAATATATTGTACACATTGTAAAAATGTATGTGAAAAAAGTATTTTCAAAAGAATGAGTAGCTGCAATATATCTTTCATTCCTTTCATTCATTCATTCATTGAAATTACTTATGAAGACTTTTTCATACTTTCATGCAGTGGCGTGCCCAGGAATTTTAAATTTTACAATGGGAGATGTAACAAGTAAAAATTCTGAAAAATGAATAAAATTATCTTTTCTACAGAACTCGACTATAAGAATTGGTAATTTAAAAGCTGGATCCTAAAAAAAGCCAATTTCTAATTAATACATTAAGCTTTTTCTCAAAAACCAGCTGAAATAATTGAGTTTCAATATTAGATTACTCATATTTTGTTGTATTTTTAAGCTGATGGAGGGGGAATTTAACCCCTAATCTCCCCCCTGAGCACACCACTACTCTCATGCTATTATTTGAGTGAACCAAATTTAGTCTGTCAAAAGTCACTTAAGTGTCAAAGTGTTCTGGTGTTATATTTTTTTGTTTTTTTATGCAATAATCAATTATTATCTATAAAATGTTAAAATTGTTGTTCCTTTTTCTGGGATTTGTTGAATTACTGTATTAAAATCGAAAATTTATTTACTCTAGTTTAGTATTGGATGTACGGGGGAGATACCTCAAGTGAACTAAAATATTGAGACACTCATAATTATTGTTTCGCCACTGCTCCAGCTTTTCAACTATTATATTTCCCTAACTAATTTTTAACATGAACTATTGGGAGATTTTGTATTGTTTCAAGGCCAAGACCAATCCCTTTTACCTTAAAAAAAGAAGCTGATTAATTTAAAGCCGATTGACAACTGGTTCAGTGGGAGAAGACAACTACATTAGGGTCATTGACCATCATCTGAATGGTACTAGTGCCAGTCATTAAGTGTGAGCGTTCTCGTACAAGTATAACATGAAAAATCGAGTAAACACTTCCATTTAACTGATCAGCAGTGAAGTGTTAAATGGGCCTGTGACTAAAATTATTGAATTTTAAAATTACCTTTTGGGAAAACACAGTAATAAGGTGTTTTTCCCCATTCATTATCGGGTACATGGAACCGACCATCAGCTAATCGTACACCTCTCACAACATTGTTTTCAGTGCGAAACTTCAGACCACTCGCTCCTGGAAACTGAGCGGTCAATGTAGACAATAATAGCGTACCATTATCTTCGAGCGGAAGCTCAACTGCTTCACCATATTCTTCATCAGAGACCAATACATACTTGACGGACATATTTGAAAACCAAATATCGTTCGTCGTAGATACGTCTTAAATGGTAAATAAATGAAACAATTCAGAAGTTACCTGTCATTAACGTAAACACATTTAAAATAGTGATAAGTGACTGATATTTAAATAGCTCTAACGCTCTAATTAAATAAACAATACAGCAATATTTTAATCTACTTAGTTAGATTTTCACTTTGTATAACATATATTATTATGGTAAATTACAGGATTGGGTATTTGGGTGAAAATGATGGAATGTTGCAATACTATTAATCTTCGTGGTTGAAATACTTTTCGATGATAAAAATAACATTCATAGAAATATGGATAAACTTTAAGGTTAATTTTTATTGACTGAATCGTTTTCTCAAGGAAAATCTATAAAAATTGATAAACAATCCCATCCAAATATGACATTGTCCACCCATTGATTACACCTTGACCCACACCATGGCTATAGATAGTACTATCTATAGCACCCCACACTAATGATGGACACCTATATTAAACTATAACAATAATTTTGACTATCGAATAGTATTAAAATTATTGTTGCTTACTTTTTTAATTTTGTTCATAACATATTTCCTATATAATTTCACTTTTTTCAAATGTTCAAATAATAAATATTAATACATTTTTCCGAAAATATAAATATTACATCTCTTTATTTGATAATAGCAGAGATTATATGAAACCAGATGGTTCATTCCCTGTGTAAATAAATAAAACCTACCTCAAATCAGTGTAATCTCGAATAGGGAAATTAAGTCTTTCTGAAAAATTATTTGTCATAGATAGGCTATTTAATATTCTTCGCTACACCTCTGGTTTAAACTTTAAACTGTTACAAACAATAATTAAAAATGATGGTAAAAGATGTTGTACATTAATTTATTTTTCTTTTGTGGCTTTACTGCTTTGAAGTAGGTTATTGTTATCAGTAAATCAAAAAGAGCACCATTGACATATTATATCTATGAATTTGTGGCGAACCACAACGTTATCATTCTCCGAGAGGACCCACTTTCCTTTCTTCCCGCTGCGCGTCGCTCGTGGCGGACGTCGGCCACGCCCCTCGCTGTCGGCGTTTAACGGTTTTTGCACACAGTTCCTCTCGCTCTCTCCGCACCGACGCCATACGCGAAGCATTGTTCTCCGACTCCGAATTATTTTTATGTATAATTGATTTTTACCACTAATGTTGTTTTAATTATTGCGTGCTCGCCTGTACTTCCGTCAAAAGCCGTCAGCTGGCGATCACTTGTATTATGTTTTTATGTTGTAAATAAACGTTACTTTTTACCTTATCATAAACCTCGTGTATTGGTGGAATCCACCAAAAATTTATAAACTGATACAAACTATCTAGTTTCTTATAATCTGTGATAATAGGTAGTCATAGTACAAACCATTAAGATTGATATTTGATTAAAAAATCTTTATCTGTTTTTAGGTTGGATATGTTGATTCATACAATTTTGAAGATAATGCAATATTTCGTATAACGTGGTAAATTTATTTTTATTAACTGACATCACTGTATTCGATATATTCCATACAATATGGATTGATTTATCGACCTTAATTCAATATATTATTCGATTTTTTGTTAACTTTTATGATACTATATACATATTAATATTATAGACACAAAATGCCTATAAAGGTTAGTGCTTTACATCAATATAATAATTGTACACAATATATTCAGTAATTCAGTATACATTTTAATGAAAATAAAATATTTTGAAGACTATAGTTTTTGCTTATATCATATTTGGTAACTCTACCGTACCTCTCTCTCGCACACATATAAAAAATAACTATGTAGTTAGCCAGCTGCTGCTGATTTTGATATTATCACAGATATAGATATCTATATCTGTGGGTATTATTATTGTCGCCAACAAAATTGTCGCCATCCTTATCTAGTTTTTAGTCTTAGTTTTTTCCTAATAGGGTATATCCATTGGAAGGAATAAATAAATGATTTACTCGGAAAACTTGGTTTAACCGCAAAAATATATAATTAGCAATATTAAATAATTCTACATAGACGTAGTAGTTAAGTCAACAATTAATTACAATTTCGTGTAACGACAACGGGAAAAAAAAATCATAAGAAATAATTTTGGTATACATAAGAGTTTTTTAATAATAACATAATTTAGATGTGACAATACAAGATCGGTGTTAACTGTTCGAGCGGAGGAACAAGCCAACGGCGGTTAATCGCAACGGCCGGTGTAGCCGCTCGTCCAGCATAGCAGTGATAGGGGGAAAGACGTCGACCATCCGAGTGGGACAACTGACGTACCGCCACAAGGTGAAAGTTTATGTTTTATAGTATTGATATGGAACTATGTTATAATCACGATTTAAGATGGGTACCCGCTCAGATCATGTACTATGGATATTGATTCCAGATTCTTAATCGCTTCTGTTTAAGATAAAGCGCGATAAAAATAATCCATGTTTTATATCGGTTTATCAAACTTCACCGCTAGATAACGAAAGTCAGTAGTTCTACAGTTGTTTTAGGCGTTCAGTTGGATAGTCACCATAATACCGTATTATAATTTGTTTTGTAACCAGTATATCTTAAGTCGTGCCGTTATAATGTTTAAATATAATGTACATTGTACAGTAAAGTGATTGATAATATAATAATTCTTATATTGGGTAGTATACAGTTTTCAAAAAAATGATCAGAAATCGTAGTCATATCGGTCTGCATGAACACAAATGTTAAAGCCGGGTTTACACGTAACGATGTGATTGATAATTTATCGTCAACAATTTTTTGCCCAATATTCTGTGTCGTCCGCGGTATACTCAGACCTCAGTTTGCCTTCAGCCTTTACCATTAATGCGATGCATTAATTTTTTTCACTATAGTATTTCTGTGCCGATGGAACTGACTCTTTATATTTTTGAACGAACACTGTATAAGGAAGGTGTTTTTTATTTTTGTAAGGGTATTAATTGCTCTTAATAAGTCACAAGCAGGTAAAACTCCGATAAAGTTTTATAGATTTACTCAAGAGCGTGTAAATCGTGCTTAAGAAAATAAATTGCATTAAAAATGTAGTAACAACAAAAACTCGTTGATTTCAATCGTCTCATATCTATGGCTAGTGTTAAATAATCGGTATCAACTATCAAATATTAGTAAATCGGTATAAAAAGTATCGGTACACCAGTCTATACCAACGAATTTTTAGTTTATGTCAAAAGCACGATTTAAGATATTTTATAGAATTCGTATTCTTTGATTGCGGACTCAGTTGGCCTTGACACGTGTGAAATTAGGCGTAAAGTTGCTTGTATAATGTTCATTTATGATCTCATTAATTATAATATCGACTGTCCGGAATTATTATTTCCAGTTGGATTGCATATTCCAGTGTATTTAACGAGATCATTAGTATTGTTTTCTGTACCTAATTATAAAACTAACTTAGCAGCTGGAACTTTTTTTCCTAGAGCTTCATTTATAGCAAACTCAGTGTGTATGTTTATTGAATTTTCGATATGTCTCTTGTTTAATTTAATTATGGTGTTTTGTCAATTTTACTTTCCAATTCTTAATTTCTTATGACCGATGTATTTTTTTTTCTTTTTATAATTATATGGCCACTTAATATTTCGATATGTACTTATTTATTAATTACGTATTACTTATTTTAATTATTTCGTGTACCTATTTTTGATTATTTAATAATATTTAATAATTTTGTAATTGTTAATTTAAAGGGCATAATACCCGTTCATGAAATATAAAATATCCTTAACCGTGGGCAAAAGCCTGGTAAAAATATTTATGATAATATCTAGTTTACAAAATGCACATTGAAATTACGCCGTCCATTAAGATTAGTTCTATCCACGATTAAAGATGTACTGGTGGCCCAACGGGCTATGCCATAAGCGATATCAAATAGCAATTGAAATTGCTCACAGGAACAGTTGCTTAACTAACTGAGTGTGCTCTATGTCCGTGAATATAATGCTATATTAAAATATTTCGCGTTCACAAACATACTTTTGAATTACCATAGCAATTTAGTACATATTCTAATACATAAATATTTCATTGCGGTTGAAGAGCTCTACAGAATTGTTTTATCATTGCGTAATTATGTAGGCCACGATGAATAGTTTCTATGTAACAGCCGTGTTCAATTCTACTATTCCGTATGAAAACCGATGTTATCGCGTAACAAGATTAAGTTATTCCCTAGATAAATATTTTATATTTTCGTCGGACAGCCTTTATACATATTTTTTTATATCCATAATCCATGGCAACCACACATCTCCATAGTTCTCATCCTATTTATACCAAGGTCACAATATTTATTATTTAGTAAAGTAAATAAATATAGAAATAAAAAATTAATAAATTAATAAATGCGTCGCCTGGAGTATTATACGACCGATTTCGAATTAAAAATTCATCATCAGGTACGTCACAGTCAAAATGTAAAATGCGAGTGAATATAAAAAATAAAACAAAGTAATACATAAAAAAAAAAAAAGTATAAATTTCAAAAAAGTGATAAAAAAAATCAAATACCAATAGGTAGACGTGAATAATATTGTGGTAGTGTGATTAAAAATTATCAATTGATAATATTCAAATTAAATGGCGGAACGAAATTTCTCATGTTATCACTAGTTAACAATCTAGTTTATTATACATATCTCGTAGATATAGGTTTATATATTTAGGTATATCTTAAACCGTGGCTAAAATACGCCTATATCTCAATGGTTTTATCAATAGGCATATTTAGCATATTATATGATAACAGCGTATTTGGTGATATTGTGTATTTGTGTGAATTTTTCACAGTATTTGGCAATTTTGGGGCATTTTAACGCAAGATCTATAAAGTTTCTTCTTTACAGTTTTTGATTTTAATGCTTTGTATAGGTGATTGCACTTTTGAACCTTCTGTCAACCCTGTGACTGCTGGAACAAAATAGTTGAACTTAGTTCGTGCGCACAATACATAAACATCTCATCTAAACCACGATCTCAACATTCTAAACAATCTAAACAATCTATTAGTGACATAATAATAATTACTAATTGCTTCTATAGTAGCTATTGGGTATGATTTTTTTGGGACTTGTGAGTATTATGTAGTTTTGAAAGGCCAACCAGTAATTTGTCCCCCACTTAAACTTACCATTGGCCAAATACAAACCTGTTTACTATCAACAACTCACTGTCTTTCGTATATATATCTCTCTCTGAAACTTATTTACATCGTCAGCATAATAATACTTTCTATCAGGTATTTCATACATAAACATTTCTCCCTCTTTCTTTTCTCTCGTTTCTCAATGACATAATTAGCCACTGTAAATGTTGTAAATCACGGTTCGTGCCTAATTAGTTTTGTTTCTTTGCGATAATAATTCAGTGTATATATTTATACGCGAACGTGCAAGATTAATTTTAGTTCTAAAAAATTTTAATATTTTAAGACAAATAAAAACAGTAACGTATACTGTTGTATAAAATAGTATAATTAATTTTAAATTGAATCTATCAAAACATTTTTCGAGTTAGAATGAAGCTAACGGTAAATTTGGATTTGCAAAAGGAACGCGAAAAATGCACGTTTAACATCGAGGAACTTACAAATTTTTTGGATGGAGGTGTTGATAAAACTTTAAATAGACGGAAAATTGGTTTGTTAACTTTTTGAATGACAACAGTAAATGTATACCATGTTCATTTATATTATATTAAATATATTTTTAGAATCATTTTTTTTATCCGACCCAAGTCTTAATGATGAAGTTCCTATGGAATACTTAAGTCACAAGGAACGTTATGAACACGCTGTACGTAAGAGTTGTATTTTATTCAAAAAAGTTAACGACTGGCAACAAAATAATGATAGCGGTAGCAACTCGATGGAAATTTACAAGTACTAATCAAGAAATTTTATCTAAATAATTTATTTACAGGTAATTAATAATAAAATTTCAGATCTATTTTAGGTGGATCAGTTGGTAGTGCAATAATTAAAGACGGTACACCGTTTGCAGTACACTATGTCATGTTTATACCTACAATTATGGGCCAGGGTACAGTGGAACAACAAGGTGAATGGATTGGTCGAGCTTTCAGCAACCAAATTCTAGGCACTTATGCTCAGGTATTTTAAAATTTGGATTTTTTTGTTATCTATAGAATAACTGTTTCTTGATTTTATGTGTAATGTTTCAAATTAACTTTCATGCGGAGCACGCTATTATCTGAAACCAGAATAGTTGCGCATTGTAATTTTTACAACAGTACTAATATGTTGTGATAATTATATCCATACCCATATCAATATATTTTCTGTATTTTAAACTTTAATTTATATATTATGTTTACATAATATAAGCAAAAAAAAAAAATGCATCTATTTTAATATCTTTTTAATATATTATATCTTTTAGTATATTTTTTATGTTTTTTTTTTTTAAATTCATAACAAATTATTATTATTTATTGAAAATGTAATAAGTCATATTATAAAAATATTTAGAAAATTGACATGAGTTTTAATTGAAAAAAGAAAAATAATACACGCCATACATTAAATTTTACAAAATTGTTGTTTTACGTAAATAGATGACATAAAAAAAAAGGTACACAGAATGACGCGTTTTGTATTTAAGCAACAATACAAGAAGTTAATGTTGATTTGTTAGCAATAAAGTGAATTGAAAAACTTTAAAAATAGTCTAAAACAGAGATAATAAGATTTTAAAGTAATACACATGACTTAAAAATGAAATAAATAAATAAATACATAACTGTTATATTATTTATAACAACGTGCCCGCTTGAAGGTTAAGTTATGAATTATCATTTGATTCATTTTCCTAGTCTTAATAAATAAATAGGTAATTATAAATTTGATCAAGGGATATAATTATTTTTCAAAACTATAATATATTATATCAAGATTGACTATTTGTAAAAGTTTAAAGCCTTAGAATTATAAATTTAATATCAAAATTAACAAAATATATTTCGTTTGAAACTATTATATATATATATATATATATATATATATTTGTTTAATACTATTTCTTATTATCATGCTGCATTATAAAAATTTTAGGATATTTATCTGATTCAAAAACATATTTACCTATAGACAATAACAACAGTGTAAAACAAATAGTTTCAGAGAAACTAAATTGTATTTTTAAATGATTTTTTATAGACTGAACTTGGTCATGGGACATTTATTCGTGGTTTAGAAACAACTTGTACTTATGATCCAGCTACAGAAGAATTTGTTTTAAATAGTCCCACACTGACGTCATATAAATGGTGGCCTGGTGGACGTGAGTTTTTGTTCTGATGTGTTGAATAGAAAATGTCAAACAGTAATATCTAATTATGTTGATATTTTAGTTGGCCATACCTGTGATTATGCAGTCGTGATGGCTCAGCTTTATAGCCAAGGCAAGTGTCATGGTATACACCCATTTATAGTTCAACTTAGAGATGAAGAAACATGGAAACCAATGCCTGGTAACATAATATAATAAGTAATTACAAATTAAAATAAACTTTAATATTATTAAATATAGTGAATGTTATTAGGTATAAAAATTGGTGAGATAGGTAGTAAAATGGGGATGAATTCTACTAATAATGGGTATTTAGCATTTGATAAAGTAAGAATTCCTAGAATGCAAATGCTGATGAAAAATGCCAAAGTGCTTAAGGTAAATAATTATTTTATTTCTATCTACAAACCTAACATTTATAATATTATACAATATCAAAACTAACCACTTATAGATTATAAATATGTTTTTAAAAAGTTTTAAGAGAAATAATGTTTCAAGGTATACTTTTATGAAATTCCTAAATAAAAATAATATAATATAAATTTTGATCAACATAATGTAAAACATTCAACATTAATTTATTTTAGAACTGTTTTTAAGATTTTCTGTGGTTAAAAAGGTGTGGGCTGGTCATGGCGTGTAGAGGGTGCTTTAATTAGACGGGTACTCATTAACTAACTAGCCAAATAAAAAAACAATTTATGGGAAGACCACGGCAATTGTGGATGAACTGAGTAAAATATTACTTAAAGTGATTATAAATCTAGTGAGTATTTAAGATGCAGAAAATCGAGAAATTTGGAGATCTCTGGTAAAAATTGCAAAGTGTTTGAATGACGCGTAAAGTAAAAAAAAAAATTATTTTTCAAATGTTCTAAACAACAAAATTTGAAAAAAGTTAATATTTTACAATATGAGTATCATATGTTATGTTGATCACTGTATATAATAAATTATTTTTCAAGGATGGCACATATCAAAAATCAGTAAACGACAAATTAACTTATGGTACTATGATATTTGTACGCGTAGTAATTGTGAGAGATTTAGTAACCAGTTATATATCCAAAGCTGCAGTAATAGCAACTAGATATAGTTGTGTTAGAAGACAATCGGAAATTAAACCCGGGTAAATGATTTTGTATGAAAACAGTAAAAATTTAAATTTTGCTTAACTAATTTGTTAAATTATTAATAATATGTTATATTAGTGCGGGTGAATCTCAAATTTTAGATTATCAAACACAACAATACAAAATTTTTCCAGCCATAGCTATGAGTATAGCTTATAAATGTGCAGCGTCTTGGCTTTGGGATGTTTACAATGATGTAACTTCAAAGTTAGAAGAAGGAGATTTAGAACTGTTACCAGAGGTATATTTAGTGAGATAGTCTTGAAAAAATTTTGAAAAGCTTTTAATTTATAGTTACATGCAATGGCATGCTGTTTAAAAGCTGTTAGTACAGCTGATGCTGCTGTAGCTGTAACAACATGCCGTTTAGCGTGTGGAGGTCATGGATATATGAATTGCAGTAATTTTCCAAATACTTATGCAATGACATCTGCTACTGAAACATATGAAGGAGAAAACACAGTACTTCTTTTGCAAACAGCGAGGTAATGAATTTGCGTTTAAATAATTATTTTAAATTGTAGTAATGTTAAATAAATGTCCTTGTATACATATGGCTAATTAATCAAGTACTTTGTTATTACATAATTATTATTAATTAATTTTCATTTGAAGGTATTTGATGAAGGCATGTCTTGATGCAAAATCTGGCTATAAGTTGACTGAAACTGTAGCATATTTAAATAATTTTAAAAGTTTCAGACGTAGTAAATGGATTACAAATTTGGAATGTATGATTTCTGCATTTTTTCAAGTTTCTGGAAGGTACATTTTTTATTTTTATATATTTAGTAAAAGTAATAGAAAATTGAAAAATTGCTAACATGTTTAAGCAAAATTGAGGATTGCTACTTTTCTATTAACCAAAAATTGAATTCTGGAATGTCCCAAGAAGATTCTTGGAACTCGACTACTGTTAAACTTGTCAAAGCATCAGAAGTAATTTAAATATTTAATTTTGTTTTGTTATTAATATTATTTTTCTTTTATATTTTTAATATAAATAAAAAAAATTATCTTTTTACAAATTATCAAAACGTCTCAAAAATGTACCTACATAATTGTTTTTTGTTTTAGGCACATTGTAGAGCATTTGTAATAAAAAGTTTTGTTACAACAATTAAGACAGCTAAATTTTCAACAGAATTGATGAAAGTGCTTACAGACCTCTGTGAATTGATTTGTGCATATTGGATTTTAAATAAACTAGGAGATTTCCTTCAAGTAAAATTGTATATTTTATTTTTAATTTGTTTTGTTTATTGACATTTGTTACTTATCTACTTTTTCAGTTTTCCAATCTAAAATCAAAAGATGTTCCTTCGATACAGTCTTTGTTAGAAGATTGCTTAAACCGTATTCGACCTAATGCAGTTAGTCTGGTGGATAGTTTTGATATTCGAGATGAAATATTAGGCTCTGCTTTGGGAGTTTACGATGGAAATGTTTATGAACGTCTAATAGAAGATGCCAATAAAAGCCCATTGAATCAAAAACCTGTTAATGAATCATTTCACAAGTATTTAAAAGAGTATTTAAAATCCAATTTATAAGCAATCCAACCAAATTTAATCATTGTATTTACTATTTACTGAGATAGGTCCTAATCGGTATTTGTCAACAATTTCATTAGGTGCGATTTTTTAATAAATTTACATTTTATTATATTACTATATTATTATATATATACACACTATATTATGTATTCTTACTTGTTATTTAAAAAAGAGATATTGTGTAATAAGGTGGGTTTTTGTTTTTGTTAATTCATTATTCTATATTCTATATGATTAAATATATAATTGTTTTAATTATAGTTTTTAACAGTTGTCTTAGAAATGTTATAGTGTTGAGAGATTATCTTTTATTGTTTTATTTATTTTTATACGTCTAAATCATTGAAAAATAAACTATGTATCAGTGAATTATTTAAAATTATTTTTTTTTCATGTGTCTCAATAATACAAATGTTAAAAGTAAAATTTATAAAATATACTACTACTTTTGTTGATTTAAGATAATCTTGAAGTGAGAAACAAATGAAGAGTAAACTTTCAAAGTAGTACTGAAAACTTTACATTGTTTATAAAGAAAAAACTATGTGATAATAATAATATTCAGTTTTAATGTAAGACAATTTTAGATTATCTTTAATCGAGTTGTACAAATATACTTATGTTAAATATATAACATAGAATATGTATTAACATTTGGTACAGATACAATATTGTATTGTATTCTACTATAATGTAGTGTGTTATATAAGTATGATTTAATATAGTTCAGTAAATGAACAATATAATAAATTGTAGGCATATTTTAAATAATTTTGAACTACCTAAATGGAGCAAGCAGGCTTTATTTGTTTTACGATTTATTAATGTTTATATGTTTTGTTATTTTAATTTATCAATTTGGTCTTAACAACCTCACTTTGAAGGAATTTCAACAATTTTAGTAAATTCAGTAAATTTAATGATGTGTAATTTCAGAATACTTCATGACATGAAACAATTGGATTTTTTAAAAATTCAAAATTGTATTAATTTTCTAGGGAAATAAAAATATCAAAATAATAATATGTTAATTATGAACTCCACTTAGAATATTATTTTTCAAATGGCATAATAAATATTATTTCAAGAAAAAAAAAATAAAAAAATTAGGTAGGTATTTATAATTTAACTACCTCGGCCTACTTAATAAGTAGAATAGGTTATTTTTATTATTATAGTATTGGTTATATTTACGGTCGAAACAAAATTGTGTCTACAAATAATACCTGTTGTTGATGGAATTTCTTTCTGAATTAATGTATTGTATGAAATGTGCAAAATATGCGCTATTTGAGCTAGTAGATACCTAGATAGATGATAGATACCTGTATTGTTTTGTAATATGATTCGCGTCAAACAAATTATGTGACATAAAAATATATATTATATAGGTAAGTACTTATGAATAAGGCTCGGATTTGTATGTATCAATTAAATTAAAATAAATACGTACCTACACAATATGATAAAATTAAAATATAACAATAAATATGAATACACATATCTATATTATGTATATATATATATATATATATATATATATATATATGTTGTTTTTATATCATAATACATACACAAAAGAATACTACCATAAAATTTAGAATGGTATCATGTATTTATGACAGTATACCTATGTAAGTAATATTAAATTATCACTATAATTCTTTTGAAAAAATTAAATTTAAAATCCGAACTCTAAAAAAGTGTTGTATACAAGATCCAATACCTAATTACTAATAGGTGATTCAATTTAGACGTGTTTCATTCCATTGATCTGTGTGAACTATAAAAATAATTATTTATTCACTATTCAAATTCATTTGCTTATTGAGCTCTGTTGACCTTACCATTAAAACGAGTCCATTATGCATTTCCTTTGGCCGCGAACTGTGCGCATTGTCTCCGTAGGTATCCACTTAATAAAATAGGTACGGCACACGATGGATAAGTACGAGTGAAAATATATTTTTATACAAGAACATTTTTCGGCGTATGGTAAGTATAAGTGATACTAAAATGTGGTAGACGATTTGACATTTATATAATAATTACAACTCTTATAATTTCCAAATAAAATTCGGAAACATACATATCTAGATAATCATGATCAGGGAACAAACGATTAACGAAGATTTGAGGAAAGAACGGACCATGTGTACGTTCGATATCGAAGAGCTAACGAATTGGTTGGATGATGGCCGGGAAAATACCGAACAAAGACGAAAACTCGGTAGGTAGCTCAAAGATAAACCAAAGGAAACTGTTGGTACTTATTGAACGTCAGAAGACTCACTACAAAAATGTGAATTTCAGAACAATTTTTCCTCAACGATTCAAGGTTAAAAGACGACGTGCCCGTCGAATACCTAAGTCACAAAGAACACTACGAGCATGCAGTCCGAAAATCTTGTATTTTGATCCAGAAAATTATCGAATGGCAGGAACTGACGAACAGTACTATAACAGACATTTCCAAGTACCTTTATTCAAAGTTTATCGACTATATTCATTTACAAAATCCTATCGAATTAATTATGATTTTTTTTTTTAAATACTTGGCCACTTGAGTATCTATGGCATGCAGAATTAAAATCATGTAAAGAAACCTATATAGCTAGGTATATTATAAGTATAGCTATAATATATTTTTGGAAGAGATACTAGACACTAGGTACCTGTTGAAATTGTCAAATGGATCGGACGGATTTATATTTCAGTGGTGTACCTATCATATTGCCAATTATTTATCTTACCTCTTATACCTCTTTATTTTGTGTCTTATAGATGCTTTGTGAGAAGGGCTTAAGGAGTTGTGAGCAACATTAATGGTATTTCTTGAGATAGGAAGATTAATGAGATCATGCCAATAAATTTGCATTTGATTTTCATATAAAATTTAATTTACTTACCTAGATAATTTATGCGTAGGTACGAATGTACGATTAACTATATGGATTCCTCGATCATAAAAAAAAATACTAAGTTGGTACTTAATAATTATACATTTGATACTATCACAGTCAATACACAAAATATCATTAATATATTATAGGTAGCTTGGTGTATAATTTTACAAATAGGTAAATCTATACAATTTTTTTTTCTAATTTTAGTCAGATTTGGGAATATGGAATAAATACGGCGATTGTCAAACAGCTTTGTCCTTTTTCCGTACATTCCGTAATGTTTTTGCCGGCCATACTGAGTCAGGGTACTCTGGAACAACAAAAAAAATGGGCAACACTTGGCCAAAGCTATAGAATCATCGGTACATACGCTCAGGTAATATTATTAAAAAATCGTAGCAGATAATCGAGTGTGTACTTACCTACCTATTTACTCTAATGACGAGGGCAAAAATGTGTTTATATAATTTCAATTATTCGTATGATTCGCATGGATCAATGATACTGTTAATATAAATTCATGTGAATTCGAACCAATACCTATGCATTAATTGCAATTAGTGATTATAATTATTTTTACTGCAGGATTAAAACGGTCTAAACCAGTGGTTCCCAAACTTTATTTTTTCCACCGTATGACATTCTTAATAGTTACGAGTCATGATACACTTTTGAAACGTGTCTACTTAGCTGATATTTTTAGCCATTTAAATAATCTTAATTCAAGAATGTAAAGTGAAGATGAAACCATATTAAAATCAAGTGATAAACTAAATGGTTTTTTACGAAATATTAATCTTTGGATATCACACATAGAAACAAAACAACTTTAAATGTTTCCATTAACAGCGCTTGCTGATCAAGATGGAGAAGTAACTTATGATTTGATTATTAACCATCTCGTAGTTTTAAAAGAAAAAAAAAGAAGAAATATTTTTCATCTTTGCTTGTTGACAAATATGATTGTATACGTAGTAACATCAGATGCTATGTCTGATATTCTCATCTAGAATTAGTTGATTAAGTTCAACTTATAGGAATTCAATCTGATCTGATTGAAATTAAAATATAGTGAACTTATAGAGCTAGTACTACACTCGTCCATTTCTTGGAATTTAATTAATACCGAGTAACAGAAAATTACAGAAAAAGTAAGAAATATGCCATTACGTCATTTTCCACTAGGTACATATTTCTGTGAATTAGGTTTTTCCGCACTACTAATATTCAAAATACTAAATGTGAACAATTTTTATCGGTTAAACAAGAAATGCGAGTACCTATGTTTACCAATCGATCCTTTCGCGAATTGAACAAAAAAACATCAAACATACTAAAATTAATACAAACACATAATTTTATTTCTTTTTCAAAGTTTTTTGTGAATTGATTTGTGCATATTGGATGTTAAATAAACTAGGAGTTTTACCTAGGAAGGTAATAGAGGGGAAAGGCAAACGAAAATATTATTAACACTCGTTTAATACAAAAATTCAAAATTATTTACATTGTACCTAAAAAAAACGTCCTAGGATAATGGAGATGGGTGCAGCCACTGTTACAGATAATTTAATGGTAAGCAACAATAAACCATTGCTTACGAAAAAAACGATTCTGAGCAGAGTTTAGTTGATAGTGTTGCTCTGTCAACAATATATATATCATATTATGGTAAAATAATTACTCAGCCATTATATATTTTTTTTAATAATATTTATTTAATATTGCACCTATTTTCCCGTTTTCCTACGATTTTCCTGGTTTTCCCGTGGTTTTTCCCATTTATTGGGAAAACTCCCGGGGAAATTGAAATTTAACTCCCTAAAGTACCTCCCGTGTCTAATTTCCTTTCAAAAAAGGCGCTACACTAAAAATCGAAGCAAGATTTAAGGTAGAAAAGTTGTCCGCAAAAAAAAAAAATAAACATCTTTGTAAAACCATACGCTTTTTCGCTTCACTCATAATCTAAAAAGTTATTAAAAAAGATCTATAGGCATTATTGAGTTTATGATAAAACCATTGAAAAACGTAGTTTAATCAATATACGTACTGTAGGAACTCTTCATCTTTCCAACAAAAAATAGTTGTTGAAATTGGACCGTTCTACGAGGCATGAGAGTTTTTCACGTAAAACACGTTTTTTAGTCAAATAAAACACGTCAGACATACTCCCTAATGTACGATTAAATTTTAAACATATTTTTGGAATAGTCAAATTGTTGAGGTTATTGAGGAAATTGATTTTTTGATATCGAATTTAGTGAGTCCAATATAAATACAAATGTAATGTGGTTATTTCACGTTATTTAAAAAAATATAATATTTTAATTTAGAGGTCTTAAAAATTTAAAATCAACTTCCTAAAAAATCTGATTTTAACTTATTTTTGGTCTTATATTTCATGTTCCTATTTTCAAAAAGTCTTTGTTCTTGTTTTATTTACAATGATGTCGCAGGTTAACGATCTAAAAAGCTCCTGTTGGATCTTATTTTCCGAGTTTCGTGATCAGTAAAGTTCATATCTTCAACTAAGCTATTTATTGGGGGCTTCTGAACAAGGATATTATCAGATCTTTAGTGCAGTAAGTTCCAATTGCCTTCTGCATTCCCATGCTATTCACCAGGTGTGTTGGTTCGTCCGCCTTAAGAGGTAGTTTCCCACCTCCAGAACAAGAGATTTCCGTCTTCTACCCATTAATTCGCTCCCGGAGGTCGTTGGCCTTAGTAGAGGTTGTTCCTTTAACCAGGGGTTGATTGGTGATACTTGAGTTGCCTTTTGCGACAAGTGGAATTACCCGTGACTCTATTCTAATTTGAGTACCACACATATAAAAGTAATATTAGGTGGAAGTATACATTTATTGTTATTGTATGAAAAAAATTAAACCATTTTATAACTAGAAAAAAAAAACAATTCTTTGTTTAACTAATAACTTTTTCGTTATATTCAAAATCTAAAATAGATAATTTTTTAGTATATAATGAGAGACTTGACTTCATATTTTTCTATAAATGCTAAACTCTTATCATATAATAACTTTATAAATTCGTCAAAAGCAATTCCAATTATTAAACCTTCTGTTGAAAATTACATTTTTTTTAATCTTCTTAAAGGCTGATCAGCCTACTATTATTTTTAGGTAAAGTATTAGAAAAGCTAATATTTAAAAAACTATTACTTTACACTTTCTCATCGCGTTTAGTGTAATACACCAGGTATTGGTATAGGTTAGTTGATGCAATCTCGTTTTCTCCGGGAAAAAAAAATATTAATGCACTTATGCTTTCCGAAACATTATTCAGGTGTTTGACAAAGTCTGATATGAAGAATTACTCCTTAAATTAAAAAATTGAATTTTCAAATTCGAAATAACATTATTAAGTACACATTTATTTTTATCAATTGTATAAATAAGTCTTAGATAGTTAGATAATTATATTTTGTACATTTTTGAAAAAAATAAAATGTAACAAGAAAACCTTTTACTGCATGCTCATTTTCAATGAGAAGCTGTAAGAAATGTTAAGGGGGTTCGAGAAGATATTTTCGGGGGGGGGGGGCTGTAATCCCTAAGCTCCCTGCATCCAACACCTATGAACAAACGTTGAACAGTAAAAAGTTTCATATTTTATTGACGAGAAAAATATTTTACATATTTTATAGACCGAACTCGGCCATGGCACTTATATCAAAGGTTTAGAGACTACGTGCACATATGATTCATCAACAGAAGAGTTTATTTTAAACAGTCCGACGTTAACTTCGTACAAATGGTGGCCCGGCGGATGTATGTTTTATATATAACGAATGTCAAAACAATTTATCAACATTCAACGCTGGATAAAATTATAATTTCAGTGGGCCATAGTTGTAATTACGCTATTGTTGTCGCTCAACTCTACACACAAGGGATACATCGCGGATTGCATCTGTTCATTGTGCAGATAAGAGATTCGGAAACGTGGATGCCTATGCCAGGTGCATGTTATTTTTTGATTAATTTTAATAACAAGAATCACGTTATTATTGAAAAACAATTATATTTATCTGCCAGGATAAAAAAATAACTAAAACATTGATATAGGAATCACGGTCGGTGAAATCGGCAGTAAATTCAGTTTGAACTCTACCAACAATGGGTACGTGGCATTTGATAATGTCCGAATACCTCGAATGCAAATGTTAATGAAAAATTCGATAGTTCATAAGGTAATGAGTTAATGGTGTCGTGATGAACGATGTTTTTTTAATGCGATTGCATGGATCTAGAAATATGTTAAACTATGAAAGGAGGGGAGAGAGTCGGGGTGATCATTTTTTAATACTTCACTTAAGATTTCTTATGACGCCATTACGTGATGATGTTAACTGGTTAAATTAATTAAGTATATAAATCACAATGCGTAATTAAAAATTGAAATTTTGAGTATAGGATGGAACTCACGAAGTTGTAACTCGGGATATATTGACATACAGTACGATGGTATTCGTACGGGTAGCAATTGTCAAAACCGTGATTAACAACTACTTAATGCGGTCAGCTGTAATCGCAATCAGGTACAGTGCGATTCGGCGGCAATCGAAATTAAAACCTGGGTAATATATTATATTTCACAATATATACGGTATATTATGTTACGTTGGTTTATACTTACTTGCGGTACAGGGAACGCGAGCCACAAATATTGGACTACCAAACGCAACAGTACAAACTGTTTCCGACCATTGCTACGTGTTTAGTGTATAAATTTGCTGCAAAATGGCTATGCGATAAATACTCTACTGTAAATTCAGACATAGAACGAGGAGATTTAAAACAATTACCAGAGGTTGGTACACTCAATAAATTGAGTTTCTTAATTATTAATATTATCTGTTATAAAGTATATTGCAGTTAATGATTTAAAAACCATAGTGAATGCATACGAATTTTGACTACGCATTATTTAATACGTTATACCTTCTTCTACATTAATAATAGGAAGTGTCTGTCTATCTGGGCACGGCGAACAGCCAAATATATCGCTTATAAGAATGCAATCTTTTTTTTTTTTAAATATATTGGTTACCAAAATGTTATTAATTATTTATTAGTGTTAGTATGAACTATGAAGATGGTGGTTTTCTATCACATAATAACAATTCTTTTTTGTAATTGGTTAGTATCTATGGTAAGCTTTTGGTTTACCAGAGTGTTTATACGTTTTTACTTCATGACTAAATACGTTAATTGCCTACTTAACGTGTTGTTGAATCTAGTAAAACAATTTCATGTACATTGTACACGCTCATAAATATTAATTACAAAAAATGACTGTTATTGTTTACTGTATTATTAATAATGCTAAGATGATTTTATCGTATTATTATATTTATACATAGCAATTGGTTTAGGAGTTTATACTGCATTTGAAATCAGTAAATATACGAGTCGTTGGAATTGTCTCTTTAGCAAGTATAATAAGTGGTGAAAATTTGGCGATGCACAAGTCCTTTAAGAAACTCTTGTTAAATTATATTATTTTACGGTTTTGATAGTCAATAGAATGGGGAAATCAAAAAAATAATTATAAAATCAATCTCTGTAAAAACTAAACAAGAAAATGGATAAAAATTAATAATCGCACGGGTTATTTCGATTTCTCGGTTTTTTAAGGTACAATATTTTAGTCATAACCCTACCATACCTATGTGTCAATAAAAATTGACCACCTCTTAATGAAGTAAACTGATTTTCCCTCCAGTAACTCGTGTCTCCCTAAAATACGGGCCTGCTAATGAGCCACAAAATATTATAAATTTTCCCTGATCTATCTAAAGCCCCATTCCGCACCTGGTGGTCAATGTATATTGACGTGTATATTCACGCATAAATCGGTACAAATGTTTATAATCCAAAATTGAATTTCGAATAAAAATGTTCTTAAAATATAATTTATAGCTACACGCTATGGCGTGTTGTTTAAAAGCTGTCTGTACGGCAGATGCGGCTATGGGCGTCACGAATTGTCGTTTAGCATGCGGCGGTCATGGTTATATGACCAGTAGTAATCTACCTAACATTTATGCGCAAACCACCGCAGCAGAAACTTATGAAGGAGAAAACACAGTATTACTTTTGCAGACAGCTAGGTACTTACTACTAGTAGCATTAAGTTATTGTAACGATTTTAACAAAAACATAATACTTATTACCGATTGTTTATTACCTAATTCAAATTATTTTTAAACTTTATAGATTTTTGATGAAATCGTATCACGATGTGAAAATGGAAAATATGCCGTTGTCGAACACTATATCTTATCTGAGAGATTATACAGATTTGAACAAATTCCGATGGACTACAACATTAGAATGTATGGCAAATGCATTTTATCAAGTCGCCGGAAGGTATACGAGATTTATTTTACAACAAAATGTTTAACTTGCTAACTTACTATTATATTAATTTTAAACATATTTTAGTAAGATCGAAGACTGTTATTCAACCATAAAACGGATGGTGAACTCTGGAGTTACTCAGGAGGACGCTTGGAATCAAACGTCCATCAAACTAACTCAAGCATCTGAAGTACATAAATACCATTTTAATAATTTAAATAAGGAAATTAAAAAACTTCATCTAACACGGTTTATACTTTTCGTGTTTTATAAAGAAAAATCACTCTCAACACGAATATATTCTCTGTCTATGGGCGTAAAAATTAATATTTTAAATCTCTCCTCTCGTTACACGTTACACATGTCGATGGTCGTATCTTTATTATCCTTCTCTTAAACAGTATTTCAGAAGCATCAGATTTTCTATCGAATATCTCATTTAGTGTTCCTAATAATCACACCAGACTACCACAGACTATTCCCTACACTTACACATTATTTTCAAATTTATTAAGTTAGTATATATGTATATATTTTATTAATATAAGTAAAAGTTAAATTATTGTAATATTTTACTTGATTTTTATAGGCACACTGCAGAGCATTTGTTATCAATGTTTATCTAAAAACTCTCCAGACGCTTACATTTTCGACCGAGTTAATGAAAGTACTCATCGATCTGGGTGAACTTATTTGTGCATATTGGATAATAAATCGACTTGGAGATTTTCTTCAGGTAAATTATTTTCTTCAGCTGTTATAATAATTTCATGTTTTTATATGTACGCGATTTTGTTCACAGTTCTCGAATCTTAAAATTAACGACGTGCCTTCGGTACAATTGTTGTTTGAAGACTGCTTAAAACGTATCAGACCAAATGCAGTTGGTCTTGTCGATAGTTTTGATATTCGCGATGAAGTATTAGACTCGTCGCTTGGCTGTTATGACGGGAACGTCTACGAACGGATTTTCGAAGAAGCTAAAAAAAGCCCTTTGAACAAAGAACCCGTGAATCGTTCGTTTGAATTGTACTTGAAACCATTTATAAAATCTAATATTTAAAATTTTGAATTTAAATTGATCAATGAAAAATGTAAATTTTTTGTTTTTCGTATAAATTTAATATAAAAAAAAATATACCTATAAATAGAATATTATGTACGAGCAATTTTAAATATTTTTGAACAATAGATTAATTTGTTTTAACAGTTGCACTCAGATAGATCATACCAAAAGTGGTTTAACTGCATATGATATCCAAGGTGTGGGTGGTTGGTAATGTTGATCTAAATTGTCTTGGTCTTGATCTTGCGGCAAGATTAAGACTAAGGTGGCACTAGCACTAGCTAGACCAAAATAAGTATTTACATATTTAGACCAAGACCAAAACTGCAAGACTTGTAGTCTTGCACATTTTCAATTCGGAGCACAACAAGTGATCTATTAATTAGTTTTACTATGATGTATGTTTTTTTTTTGTGTGTCATACGAGCAACTTTAATACCAGAAATCTTGCTCCGACGTATCAAGTGTAGCGCATTTTCTGAAAGGAAATTTTATTTAGTTGGCAGGTTAAGTAATTTTTTGATTTTCCAAGTAGTTTCCATAATAATTGGAAAAACTGGAAAAAGATGAAAAACGGAAACTGATATAGACTGTCTCGGTCTTAGTCTTGGTCTTGGTTTACTTATGATTAATGACTGGTATCTTGAGCCTGTTTAAAAATTCTTAAAAATAAAATAAAAGTCGATGGAGTCGATACTTATGTTAACTGCACGTATTCTCTAAATTTTTTTGTGCGCCACTAATTCGTTATAATATTTTGTACTTACGTATTATTAATATTAACTGGTTCAGGGCGATAGTCGTTTGTACGAAAATAATAGTTAATAAAATTGTAACAAAATATTATTATAGTTCATCTATGTGTTATAAATACAATCGCATATATGTAGTTACATCTGTGTACAGACTACGAATATGTAAACTCGGCTGTTTAGTTGTAATAGAAATTAAATATCATTTTATTAATTTATTTTTTTTTACATTCAGAGTGTATTGGTTTTATAATGATGTTTATTATTTATTTTTTTTCTATGAACAACTTTTCTATCAGAAATCTTACACTGATCTGTCAAGTGTAGCATTTGTTCTAAAACAAAATTGTATTTACTTGGTACATTAGGAAAGTCCTATGAAAGCAATTTTTACATTATTTGTATTATTGTTCAGAATTTTAGCGAATTTGTTAGACATATTATTTTGATATTTCATACTACAATAGTTAAAAAAATTATTTGGTGAGTTGTGATTTAATTTTTCTTTAATACGTTTATGAATTTGTTTAATAGTATTTAAATTGAAATTATTTCTATAGGCTTTATTATAGATATATATTTAATTTGATCAAACATATAAACAATATTACTAAAAGCTTCACAAAAATCCCCCTTCTTTTGATAATGCTGGTCCATATAAACTTAAATGAAACTATAATAAATTTTATATAAGTAAGACAAATAGAAATTTTAAAATAAGATATTAAGAACATATTTCGGAAATAAAATTTAAAAAGACTACCCCTAATTCAAATTTCGCTTTATATTTTAGATAATAAATAATAACCAAATAATTTATATTTCTTAACATATATATGTCTAACAATAACTAATTTTTTGTAAAAAAGCTCTTATATTAAAATAAACTATTTCTATGAAAAATGACCAATTTGTATCATTTTTTCTCTATGTAGATATTTTTTCATTTATTTTTCATGTTCAGTCGCGTTTTACTTTTTGATTTTGTGATTTATATGATGATACATTTCTAATTCGAAACCGGTCATCCAATAATCATATTCGTAAAAAAATATTCGTAGAGATTTTAAATTTGGACAGAAAATTTGTGTTTGCCTTTTATAGACGTGGTAAAATTTTAAAACTAATTTAGGTATTTATAGATATTTTAATTTTGCGAGTTTTTTACTTAATTTTTATTCGGTAGCTATCGTGGATAAAATTGTTAGACCAAATAAAAATACTAGAAAATTTAACAGGTTATAAGTCGTAATTTGTAGGGCCAAAAAAAAGATGAGTGTAATGTAGAATTTTTTTATAAGAATTTTTAATATCAAATGTTGACGGAAATTGTAAATATACTATGGCCTTTTAAAACATGTAGAACCGAACTCTATTCAGAATCGTTTTTCGTTAGCAATGATTAATTTTTGCGTACAGATATACATTAAATTTGTCTGTATATCCCACTAGTTTTCTCATAAAATCTGAAAAATCGAAAACAAAAACTGAGGAAAAACGGGAAAACATACGAAATGTAGGTATTAGTTAAAAAATATTACGACCTTCTTTTTTTCCAGTAAACAATTCTTCTAACAGCAATTTTGCTTCGATTTACAATGGTAGCACTTTTTCTGAAAGAAAATCTGACTGGGATAGTACTTTAGGGAGGTAATTTTTCGATTTTCAGAAATTTTTACGAATAAACGTAGGAAAAAAGGAAAATCGGATCAATATTAAACAATTATTATTAAAGAAAATATATAATGCTTATTTAATTATTTTACCATAATATGACAATATATATTGTTGACAAAGTATCACTAGTTTTTTCGTTTATAGTTGCTTACAGATATATATTAATTCCCTTCTGTGTCCTACCCTCCCAACTTTCCACCTATATGAGTGGCTGCACCAGTGCCCATTATCTTAGGTTAGATTATTTTAATTGTATTCTGTATTTACAGAATAATGCATGTAAACATTTGGATTAATTTATTTACAACGCTAAAATAGCAGTTTGAAATTACGTATTCATCATTCGTTAAATTGTATGCAATTGACCTCCCACCAAATCGATATTATTCTAATTTCCTCTAGATGACGTTTACACAATGTCTGCGTTTCGAATCTGCGTACATTAACTATACTAGTTAAGTATACATCAAAACCCCGTTGGTTAGACTATTATATATTTTTGTCCCAATAAAATTTTGGATTCCGCTCGAATTAAATTAATTTCGATAAACCTATTAATTATATATTTAAGAAAAAACAAACAATAAAACAATAATGATCGAACGGATAACGATAAACGGTGATTTACAAAAGGAACGTACGACATGTACATTCGATGTTGAAGAGTTGACAAATTTCTTAGGCGGCGGTGCGGAAATCATTGAAAAAAAACGGAAATTAGGTAAGATAACATTTTACATGCAACCCTATTGGAAATTAACTAATATTTAATTTTCAGTGGAATTTTTCCTGAGCGATCCAAGTTTGAAAGACGATGTGCCTTTAGATTATCTAAGCCACCAAGAACTCTACGAGCACTCGATACGAAAAACATGCGCTCTGTTCACGAAAATTAATGAATGGATAGAGATATCGAACGACGGCGTAGAAGATGTTTATTAGTATGTTTATATAATATGCGTTAAGACTATTTGACATTTTATATTATTACTTACTGGAAGCTGTTTCATATAAAATATTAATTCCACAGTCATTCATTTAACATTTATCATTAACCTGCGATTTACTTGGAGGATTTTAAGTGAATTTGATTTATTATTTTTTTTTTTAGTCTTTACGGAATTATTTAAGTTTTATACAAACACTATTTCACTTTTTTTACCTCTACTCTTTATATCTTAAATTATTATGTAGTATACACTTATGATTTTCAAATAGGAACTCCCCCTTTTTATACATAGATTCGTATAGAGATGAAAATGTTAATATGTATGTAACACCAATATCGGATTTATCGTTTGTATGTTACACACAATACTTATAAAGTTATAACTGTTACTAGTTTTAGTCTAAAATTGAGACTTGATGAGTAGGAAAGAGTTATCAATTTATAATCTATGAAAAAGGATATGGAGTTTATTACTCTGTACTTTCTATCTATATAGTGTATATGGATAGGTGTTCATTTTATGTGATTATATTTATAATTTCGCAAAATTAAAATCAAAGCTAATTAAGTGAATAAAAAAATCATTTATTTTTTCTTTCTAACATTTAGTTCTATTTGGCAATACGGAATAGACACAATGTTTACGAAACAAAATCTACCTTTCGCCGTTCACATTGGTATGTTTTTGCCGTTTATAGTTGGCCAAGGTACTCCGGAACAACAAAGTGAGTGGGTTCCGCGAGCCTTTTCGAACACGATTTTGGGAACATACGCACAAGTATAATATCAAATTAAATTAATATTAATTAATTTTCATTTTCGTCAGTGAGTAGTTAATAATGATTATATTTTACAGTAGGTAAGTAGGTAAGACATGAACTGAAGATACATATTTAGTAAAAATAATGTGTGTTATTGTATTTATACAAATACAAATTTATAATCGATTAAAATTTTTGAATATATAGATACAAATTAAATTTCAGTAAATTATTCACTTTCCACTATAGCCTATATAGGTATTTTATTTTTACTTTTTACCGTTTCCTATATAGGTATATAAATAAAAGATAATATATTATATATTGAGGTATATTCAGTGAAAGAAACAGTTTTTATAGAACTAAGCCAAGTCTATATCTAAACCAAGCTAGTAGATATCTATACATTCATGGCTCATATAAAGTTGGAAATAGTTAGGATAAATTTACATTTTGAGATTTGGTTTTTTATCTTGATTATTTATTCCCAGTGAATGTCCGTTAACAATTAACGTGATAGCATATTTGTAAAAAAAATGCGATTTTTATTTTTTAACCTATTATTAGTCAAACTTAAACAAAAAAAATTTAAACTTAGACTGAACTTGGCCATGGAACTTTTATTCGAGGTTTGGAGACTACGTCCACGTACGATTCGGCTACAGAAGAGTTTGTTTTGAATAGTCCGACGTTAACTTCGTACAAATGGTGGCCCGGTGGACGTACGTTTTACAAAATACAAATTGTGCAAATTGAATTTGACAAAACTTTAATTTCAGTGGGTCATAGTTGTAATTACGCAGTAGTTCTCGCTCAACTTTATACCCAAGAAATACATCGTGGGATACATCCGTTCATTGTGCAGATAAGAAATTCAGAAACGTGGATGCCTATGACAGGTGCGAGAATATTATAATATTTACAATGTCTTATACATATCTGTGATGATGTCTCCCCTCATGCAGACATGGATTTAGTAAGGAAAACCCTTGAACCCAGACTCTGTAATTTTGAAGGTCCAAAGTGAACCTTTTTATCAAATGATACAAATGATAAGTGAACAAATTCATATTCATAATTAAGTTTAATATTTATTGAAAATTTGGATTTTAATCCAAATTTTATTTCTGTTATTTTATAAATGTTCATCTCTAACTTTAAATTTGGGTATATTAGTTCAAAAAAAAGAAAAAAAAAACTGAAAAAAATAGAGTATTTTAGTTGTACAATATTTTAGTTTTACATTTAAATAATAATGTTGTATAATTACAAGAAGCTTTATGAATGTTAGCTAAAGCTCAACAAATCACCGATCTTACATATTGGAGGTGTACTACATACCAACAATTTTATATTTAAACAGCCTCTTATTCTAATGGCCTATTTTGTGCAATTTTCACTAAACTTTTTACGATATTTCACAAATGATTTAATATATGGTGGTTGGAGTTGGATCGATAGTACATATTTGATGTCAAGCGTAATAAACATGATTATAATCGACAATAGTAACTACACACTTTGATGCGTATTACGTGATCATGAAAAATATAATACTTGCTAATTCTGCTAAATTTGTGAATAAATATGTTATTTTTGAATATAAAGTCTACATTAAAAAATAATACAAAGTAAGATGTATTTATTTAAATTATTTTTATAAAAATTAAGTTACCGTTTCTGCTCAGATTGAATTTAAATCTGTTTTTGTAGAATTTTACATTTAAATTATTATTATAAGTTTGAACACCTACTTACTTCACAAAAAAATCGTTTGTGTCAATAATTAAATTAAAATCATAAATGCTTAGGAATCAAAATTGGTGAAATCGGCTCTAAATTCGGCATGAACTCGGCGAACAATGGATATTTAGCATTCGATAACGTCAGAATACCACGAAATCAAATGTTAATGAAAAATGCTGTAGTTTACAAGGTTAAATTATCTATTTATAGACACATAATTATATCAAATACAATAAAAATTAATTTACGTTAATTTAGGATGGAACCTATGCAAAATCGTCGAACGACAAATTAACATACGGTACAATGGTGTTTATACGTGTGTTGCTTGTCAAAAGTCTAGTTACCCTTAATTTAATGAAAGTAACTACGATAGCGGTGAGATACAGTGCTATTCGACGGCAATCAAAACTAAAATTAGGGTAATTAAAATATTACAATTTAAATTTTAAATTATATATTCTTTAATAATGTATATTTTAATACGATGATATTAATTTTTAAAATCCGTTTTCAGTGTTAGAGAACCTCAAATCTTAGACTATCAAACACAACAGTATAAATTGTTTCCAGTTATTGCAACGGCTTTAGTGTACAAATTTGCTGCACAATGGTTATGGGAGAAATATTCTACAGTGACATCGGAATTAGCGGCCGGTGACTTACAACATTTGCCAGAGGTCAGTTAGTTTAAAAATAATTTTCTTTCAAATTAAAATAATTATTATTGATGCAATTTATAAAGATAAGGATATACAAATTGTATTACCTAGGGCTAGATAATAGGACACACAGAGGGTGACACCCTCCCCCCAAACACGATAATTATACTAACTCCAAAGTCAGCAAAAACTCTATACAAGCTGTATATAGGATTTTTTAAAAAAAGCGAGTACGGAATAGGAGAAGAGAGTCTCTGCTGTGAGTGTTGATGAGAAAAGAAGTTTTGAAATCATGTTTTAGTTTGATAAATGATACGCATAAAGATTGAAATACGAGTGTAAAAAGTATGTGTTGAGTAACGGAAGATTTTGGTGATGGAGTAGGTATGAATTTGCAGGGTTTCTTGTTGAGTTTAGGACAAAAGGACCTATTAGATATTTTTTAAATAGGAGAAATAACAAGGTATAGATTCGATGAATGATATTTTTAATATTTTAATTTTTATAGAGATATGTGTGATGTCAAATTTTTCAAATTAATTTCTCTTAATTTTAACCATAAGAATAATTGGTTTATTATTCATGAGAATATTAAATGAAAAATTTGTATGATCCATCATGAATGCTCTTATTTATAAAATGTATGATAGCTCGATTTGCTCTAACTCAATCAGAAAGTCCCAATCGTTGAAATTCGGAATGCCTTTGTTGCTAAACAATATTATGTGCGATATAAACAAAGAAAACAAATGTTATTAATGAGGCACATTAAGATTCTGCCATATCTTGTGTCAGAAGTGAGCACTGGTTAGGTTTATATACAATCCCATCAATCATAAAACAAAATACAAAATAAAACGAGTCGGAAATAAAAACTATATCCCTATGTTACACAAAATAAATATATTCTAATTCTATTATGTTTTTTTAAGTAATCTAAACACGGAAAACTAAAATAATATAACATTTTTTTTTTTATATATCTTAGTTACACGCTATGGCTTGTTGTTTAAAAGCTGTAGGTACTGCGGATGCAGCCATCGGTGTAACCACTTGTCGTTTAGCATGTGGCGGTCATGGATTTATGAACAGTAGTAATCTACCAAACATATACACGCAGACTACTGCTGCAGAAACGTACGAAGGAGAGAACACAGTGTTACTTTTACAGACAGCTAGGTAAAACAATAATAATAATAATAATAATAAAATTGTTATAACTAAAGACCGGATTTATATGTACTTATAATTGTTAAATATGAATGCGAAAAATAAGCACTAAAAAAGTCAAAATATGTAGAAAAATGTTACGAAATATGCAAAATATTTTATTACGTTTTTTTTTTTTATTGTAATTCACAATTTCGAACTGTAAATTATTAATTATTATAATTTGTGTAAACAAAAAGTAAAATAAATACTTATAATTTAGTATAGCATCTACATGCAGTATAAAAATGTAATATTTAAATTTTTTATGTATGACTGTATGAGTATTTTAAATTATACATACAGTTAATTAAAATCTGTAAACACAAAACTAAGAATATATTTTATTTTTTATTTTTGAATACATTGCAAAAACAAAATAATTAGTATTTTAGTAATCTAGTTTNACTTTCATTGACTGTATGTGTACGATGTAGAAATTACAAATATGCAATTTATGCAAAATCTGGCCCTTAGTTATAATGCTTTTAACGAAAAATGTAAATTAAATTTTTTTAATTAAAGATTTCTGATGAAAACGTATCGTACTGTAAAAACAGGAAGTTTTTCGACGTCTACTACTTTATCGTACATGGAAAATTACAACGATTTGAAAAAACGACGATGGACATCAACATTAGAGTGTATGGCGAGTGCATTTTATCAAGTCGCCGGAAGGT
Organism: Cinara cedri; assembly: GCA_902439185.1. Taxonomy (NCBI): domain Eukaryota; kingdom Metazoa; phylum Arthropoda; class Insecta; order Hemiptera; family Aphididae; genus Cinara; species Cinara cedri. Next base: position 1,384,759 of record CABPRJ010000958.1, on the reverse strand, counting down.
ATAAGAGATTCATTTTATAAGAAAATGTTTAACATTATTTTCTAACTTACTAGTATATTTTTAAACGTGTTTTAGTAAGATCGAAGACTGTAATTTAACCATCAAACGACTGGTGAACTCCGGAGTTACTCAGGAGGACGCTTGGAATCAAACGTCCATCAAACTAACTCATGCATCTGAAGTATATATTATACGTGCTAATAATTTAATTAAGTAAAAATGTAAAATGCAATATACCTATATAATTAGATATTTTATTGGGTAACTCCAATATTATATTTGATTTAATTTTTTCCATGCAAAATATTTTATTAAAATGATGCGCAAAAAATTTAATCAAATATAATTGAGTGTAATGAGAGTGACATTTAGTTGATTTTTATAGGCACACTGTAGAGCATTTGTTATCGATGTATATCTGAAAATTCTTCAAACGTCTACATTTTCGACGGAGATAATGAAAGTACTCACTGATCTGGGTGAGCTTATTTGTGCGTGTTGGATAATAAATCGTCTTGGAGATTTCCTACAGGTTAATCGTTAACTATAATAAGATAATTATAAATAATTATATAAACTTGATTATTTATTTTTCAGTTTTCGAATCTAAAACCATGTGATGTGCAGTCCATACAATATTTGTTAGAAGATTGCTTAAAACGTATCAGACCAAATGCAGTAGGTCTTGTAGATAGTTTTGATATTCACGATAATATATTGGACTCGACGCTTGGTTGCTACGACGGTAACGTGTACGAACGAATTTTTGAAGAAGCCAATAAGAGTCCTTTGAACAAAGAGCCTGTAAATCGTTCGTTTGAATTGTACTTAAAACCTTTTTTGAAGTCCAACATTTAAATTAAATTAAATCATAAACAGGATAGATTATGCTCAATAATAGATTAAGGCAATTTTTTTTTGCTTTCTGTTTTATCTAGGTTTATTATAATTTTGGATTCTGAGTGGAGCGAGGAATGTATTTGTTTTACAATGATGTTTATTTCTTTTTTTTATCTATGAACAACTTTTCTCCCAGTAATTTTGCTCCGATTTACAAAGATAGCACTTTTTCTGAAAAGAAATCTGACTGAGGTGGTACCTTTGGGACGTAATTTTTAACACGATTTTAACATCAAATGTGAAAAACCGAGAAAAAACATAGGAAAATAGGAATTTCAGTTTGGTTAACTATACTGCAGTCTTTCATCTTTTTTTTCTTTATTAACTGACTGTAGTGGGAGATCAGTTTTTCACATTGCTACCCCACTACTGCCATCGTTTATTAATGAATATAATTAAACAATAAAATAATAAAGTATAAACAAAATTATTAAAATGTCTAATAATAATTAATTTTAAATAATCTCTTATATTAAAATAAGTTTGAACTGTACGTAAAACCGTTCATGGAATCTAATATGTAAATTATAAATGTTATATTATTATTGAATAGTTTAATCTATTTTGTATTATGTAAAAGATACATGTTTTTTATTTAATTTGCATACCAGTCGTGAATTTATGTTTACACTAGATAGATATATAAATACCACGATCTATAGGCCGGGCACGTACCAAGGAAAATAAAATATCATTAAAACCTACAAGAATACAAAATGAAAATAAATTATGTCTTCTGTTTGATGAAAATCAGTTTAAATAGTTTTTTTAAATTTATTTTAAACAATATTAATACGATTTATTACGAGTATTAAATGTTTGCGCACATCAGTTATCTATTAGGTTTTTTAATTCCACTTCACCTCTCCTTAATTAGTCATGAGAAAGTGGCTTATATTTTTCACCGATTGCTAACACATATACACACACATGTACATAATAACTGATTATTTTATTTGTATGATTTGATATCCGAGTGAATTATTAGGTTCGGAGCATAACAAGGGATTCATCGGTTTTATTATGATGTGTACTTATTTGTACACGTTTAGGTGCAATTATGGTGAGGGGATGTTAGAATGTCTTTAGTACCCTCAAGTTTAAAATTAGCACCCTTAAAAAAACTCCATTAGTTTTTTCATAGTAACGATTAAATATTTTATGAATATTATATTTCATAATTAATAAGTAGAACTAAATACAGATTTCCTACAGACAGTACAGACAGTGTATGTGTGTTAAATAATGTTAAAATAGTTGGGATAAATTGATGTGTTCATAAAATCGTAATTGAAATATGAAATATGTAGTTGACTATTGTAAGAGTTGTATAAATTGGAATGTGGGGGGGCATAACTCCATGGGTCTTAGATGTGTCCATAATTTTAGCATCCCTAAAGTTGGTGGTCTAGTAGCATTTTTGTGTATCTTCTGCATATCGTGTCCAGTTATGATTGCCAATAATTTACATTTAAAGTTGTTTAAATAATAATAAAAAAAATATAAAAAAACAAAAAAAAATAAAAAATAAGCTATGTAATATATTACGTTATGAACGTTATGCACATAGTAGTCATAAATTATATTATACTGGTGTGTATTATATTATATTATATGTGTATTTGTAAACAACTTTCCTACCAGAAATAATGATTCGATGTATGGAGTGTAGTACCTTTCATGAGAGGACATTTTGAGATTATTTGATTTTCCGAGGGTTTTTTTTTTTTTTGATAATTGAGAAAAAACGGAAATAAAATTATAGCAGGTATTTACTGTGCACCACGGCATTACCAATTTTATTGTTTTTAGTTTTTGTAATTTATGTTTTCTACCAGAAATATTGCTCCAATTGAAAAATGACTAGAGATCAATTTTGTTCCATTTAATATATAGCTACTGAAGAGAGTCTAGCTAACCCAACCTTACCTATAATTTATTATACCTTACCTATAATTATTTATTTATATAAATAAATAAATGAATGCGTCGCCTAGAATATTAAGATATGTATATTGTACAACCTGTTTCGAATTAAAAATTTATTATTAGGTAAATCACAAAGTCGAAAAGTAAAACGCGACTGAATATGATAAAATAAATGAAGAAATACATAGAGAAAAAATGATGATTCAAATCGGTTATTTTATATAGAAACAATTTATTTTAATATTAAATTTTATTTAAAATGAGTTATTATTTGACATATATATGTTAAGATAAATAAATTATTTGGTTATTATTTATTATCTAATATGCACTGATATAAGATATTAGTTTAAAATTGGTTTGAATGTATAAAATATTAATACAATTATTTTTCCTTATTTCATTGTGTATAAGTAATTCTTCTAAAACTGAATTAATGTAAATTTTATTTTGGGTATTTAATATTTCTAAGTCTGTATTAATACCAAAACTTATTTTAAAAACATGTTTAGCGAAATTTGAATTAAGGGCAGTTTAAAATAATTTATATTTTTTAACATATCTATGTCTAATGATAACTTAGTTTAAATAAAATCTAATATTAAAATAAATTATTTCTATGTAAAATGAACAATTTGCATAATTTTTTCTCTGTGTATTCCTTCATTTATTTTTTCACATTCAGCCGTGTTTTACTTTTTGACTTTGTGATTTACCTAATGATGGATTTTCAATTCGAACCAGGTCGTATAATACACATATCTTAATACTCCAGGTGACGCATTTATTTATTTATTTATTTATATATTTATTTATAAGTATTAACCGTTTAATAATTTTGTTTTAATTTTAATATTTCATTAATTATTTATTTATTTGTAACAATTATTTAATTGCTAATTACCATAGGTATTAGAATTTGAGTTACCATTTATATACCAACCTTTTTCATTAGTTTTAAATTACACATTTATACTAACCTACATACTCACTACACACTAGCACTCAAAGGTTTGCTCGGTGACCTCGTTCACTTCTTTTTTGTCACTATATACATTTGTGTACAACTTATAAACATAACGGTCGGTTAGTAGTGATGTTGGCGAGTACATTAGTGATCAGATGTGAGTATTATTATTACATGAAGGGAGGAATGTATTGGTTTTACAATGATATATATTTTCCTTTGTTATTTCTTTTTTTTATCTGTGAACAACTAAATGAAATCTTGCTCTAATTTTCAAGTGTAGCATTTTTTTTGAAAGGAAACTTTATCTTATAGGTACCAGAATTAGGTAATTTCTTGATTTTCTAAGGTTTTTATAATTATTGGGAAAAATTAGGAAAACACGTAGGGATAAACGTTATGGATTCATTATTTTACATTTTTGTAACTTATATTTTTTACTAGAAATCTTGCTTCGATCAAACAATGAGAAGATACCTGTTTTGTTGAATATTGGATTGAGGGTTTTTTGATTTTCTACGTAGTTTTCATAATAATTGGGAAAAACTAAAAAAAGACGAAAAACGAAAACTGCCAAATTTACAGTGAACGATTTCATTACTTTAAATTTTCACGCTTTATGATTTCTACCAGAAATATTGTTCAAATAGAAAAAACGACAAAAGATTATTTTCGTTGAATTTATAATCTAGTATGTATATCTAGTATAAAAGTTGTTTTTTGATTTTCCGTGTATTTTCTTTAAAAATTTAGGAAAATCGATGAAAAAAAAGTGTTATAGGTACATTCTATTGAATAATTTATATTATTATTTATCTATCTAAAGGTGGTTTGAAATACCAATAAAATAATAAAAAATACCTATTTCGGAAGTCGTGGTATCTAATAAATAATACATGTATATGTACAATGTACATATAGAAAATTACTTATTAGTTATTACGTAGGCATAAGTGTGCACTGTATGTGACTATCGCTTTGATCACTTGAATCCGGGCAGAGTAAACTTTGCCCGTACCCTCTCGTACTGTATCTGGTAAATAAAGGGAAAATTGGAGTATTAAAATGAACAATTTAGCATCACCCAAAATTGTGACCTCATTTTCTACTTAGTCCGTGACATATACATATAATAATATGTATAATTCAAAGGTTTATTTCCGTTTAAAACATACGTATGTAGTAATTGTATTACCAATGCAACACGAGTATTGTATTTTTAATAATATGACCTCCAAACCTGAACCCAGGAGACCCCCCCCCTTTCTCCTCAGAGCCGACGTAAAACAATACATGTTAACGTTTGGACTAATATGCATTTTATGATATTACATGTTTAACATTTGTGTTAAATTATATGGAATTGACCCCTTCATCGATACACTCTACTTCGAACCTAACGGTTACCGAGTTCAGTAAATCAAACTTCGTCAGTGAGATGATTTTATGTGTTTGTCCACGATAATATTCTCGATTTCTCTTGTATTAAAATAATTTCCATAAACGTATAAAAATAAAAAAAAATAATGATCGAACAAAGAAAAATAAACGGGGATTTACGAAAAGAAAGAACAACGTGTACATTCGACGTAGAAGAGTTGACGAATTACTTAGACGGTGGCGCGGAGGTCACCAGAAAAAGACGGAAATTCGGTACCTACCTAATGTGACTAAATTTTATATACAATCTGAAATTATATATACTCGCTCATTTTCAGTGAACTTTTTCTTAAACGATTCGAGTTTTAAAAACGACGTACCCGGAGAATATTTAAGCCACCAAGAACTCTACGAAGAAACGATACGAAAAGTTTGCATTCTGTTCGATAAAATTAAAAAATGGTCGATATTGAACAACGATACGGACGACATTTATTTGTATGTTTATGCGTGCAATATGTTTGTGTGTTATAATACTGTAATGTATTATAAATACTGTCAGTACTTAAAACGTTCAGTTTATTACCAGTGGCGCTGACATTAGTTTTTAGAGGTGGGGTAAAGCCGGTAGCGTTCCCAAGAACTTCCAATGGGAGGGGGGTTGGGTAATTTCTAGAAAAATATCTAAGAAGCTATCAGCGCACACCCCTTTAGTTATGAAATTCACTATTATTTTAGATTCTGAGTGGAGCGAGGAATGTATTTGTTTTACAATGATGTTTATTTATTATTTTTTTTGGAAACATTTTTTTTTATTAGAAAGCATAATCCGATTATCAAGTATAACATTTTTTATGAAAGTAAATGTTCTCTGGTGGTAAATTAAAAAGGACATTTTTTTGAAATTCTCATTAATATTTGAGATAATGAGGAAAAGCCGGATTTTTAGATTAAAAAATGTTGACAAATTAAAAATAAGGTTGTCAGTGACAACAGTTTTTATTATTTTAATCTTTTTTAAACAATCATTGTTTTCATGGAAACGTGCATTGTTGTTATTATTTTACTATAATATGACATATATATTGTTACAAAGCAACACAATCAACTGAACTCAGAATCGGTTTTTCGTTAGCAATGGTTTATCGTTGCTTACAAATATACATTAAATTCTCGTCTATATTCTACCTTTCCAACTTCCCACCTACAACAGTGGCCACGCCCACATGTGAAGTATGGTAAAATAATTACAACAATGTGCGTTTCCATGACAACAGTAATTATTCAAAAAATATAAAATAATAAAAACTTAATAATAACAAAAAATAAATAAAACCGGTTGTCACTGACAGCCTTATTTTTAATCTTTCAATCTTTTTTAACTTAAAGAACCAGGTTTTCCTCATTATCTCGAATATTAATGAGAATATCAAAAAATGATCTATTTTAAGTACCACCCATAGAACATTTCTTTTCTGTAAAAGTGCTATACTTAGAAATCAGAGTAAGCTTTCTGGTAAAAAAAAGTGTTCACATAAAAAAAAAAAAAAACATCTTTGTAAAACTAAGACATTATTCTAAACTTAAAATTAAAAAAAAAAAAATTGCAAAATTTAACGCACTTTTTATTTTTAATAATTTATCAATAATTTGTTGGTGCAATAAATATATTTATATTGTAATTGTAAATATAAACGATACGACACGACAATGAATTTTCACATTTATTACAAATTTAAAAAGAATTAATTGCAAAAAAAAAAAAAAATTGGAGTACTCCCATCCGCAGAGATTCCGTTTCAGGAAAGTTTGGTAGATAATAAAACCATGGATATCGAAACCATATAAAATCATTTTACAGTTTAAGGTTCAGCTATTTGAAAAGGTATAAGTGACTAAATTTATCAGACATTTTTTTCGACTCAACCAAAGATAAAAAATATGCGGATAACGAGGGATTACTGTATTTTATAATGTTAGGTATTAAACACATAGAACGTTAGATATTAGACCAATACCCAATAAAGGTTATTTAACGATTATTTGACAAACACGTAATTTACAGAAAAATGTTTACGGTTATTGACATTGAAATAATATGTTAAAACTAGTTGTCTCGCGCCCGACGTCCGTGCCAATTTGTATTATTATTATTTTACCCATATTCATTTTTGGTTTTGGCCGTGTCAGAATTGAATGAAAACAAATAGGTCAAAAGTGGATAGTCCATATTCAGCGGACTAAAAGTATTCTATTGTGAAATTTTAATAGTGTAAATAATAATAATAATAATATTAATATTATAATATAATAGTTTTCTTTTCTGTAACACCAAGGTAACCCTTGAATAAACAAAAATAAATAAATAAGCAATTAGATACTAAATATACGGTACTTTAAGGTACTAAATATACCTTAAAAATCTCCTAGGGGTTGAATTTTCAAAAATCCTTTCTTAACGGATGCCTACGTCATCTATCAGTTATCTGTGTGCCAAATTTCAAACCGATCCATCCAGTGGTTTGGGCTAGGCGATGATGAATCAGTTAGTCAGTCAGGACATGTTATACATATAGATAATATAACATGAAATTCAAAACTATCTAAAAAAAAAAATCCAAAGGGCATATACTCTATATGCCTTTTGAAATATAAAAATTGTATTTTCTAAAAATCAAAATGTTTTAAGACATTAAATCTATAATGTTATTACATTGCTATGTAAAATATTATATTGTTAAACTATACAGCAGTCACATTTTTAAATAGTATACTCAAAATAATAAACGCCATTATCAGTAATATATCTAATTTAGAGACTTCTTTTTAAGAACATTTAAATCTATATAAAATATACAAACATTTTTTATACAACATTAGATATATTTGGCAATACGGAATAGATACGGCAATTATGAAACAAAATATACCACTCGACGTTCACGTTACTATGTTTTTGCCAACTCTAATTGGCCAAGGTACTCCTGAACAACAAAGCGAATGGGTTCCACGTGCCTTGTCTAACGAAATTTTGGGTACGTACGCTCAGGTAATATTCAATCAAATTTATACCTCATATATACCATACATTTATTTATACATTGTACGTTTTCGATTCCTAAAAAGTTTTAAATATTTAATATTGTGGTAATTGTAGCCAATTATTTTTAAAACTGGATACATTAAATTTATCTAATTATACTAGAAATATTTTTTGTGACATGATCACATTTATGAAAGTAAACTAAAAGTTTATAGTAATTATCCCTTCCTATAAAGTCATTTGACGAATTTAAAATAAGTTATCCGTGAATTAATATTATTTATAGACAAACAAAAAAATAACTTACCGATAAATTTGCCAAAAAAACCGATAACATCAACATAAAGTAGGTACAAACTATAATCACAACATCAGTAGTATCTTTTCAGTGTCTAAATGACGTCTGATCTGGTTTACAAAATCACCATTTATGGTAACTCAAACAGATTGTTTCGTGTTACTATATTATAAATAATTATCATAAATGTATAAATTAAAGTTAATTTTAATAGCTAAACTCTAACTGATAAAACTAAGAAAAATATTTTACACTTAGACTGAACTTGGCCATGGAACTTTTATTCGAGGTTTGGAGACTACGTCCACATACGATTCGGCTACAGAAGAGTTTATTTTGAACAGTCCGACGTTAACTTCGTACAAATGGTGGCCCGGTGGACGTACGTTTTTGTGTTGCACAAATTGTGCATATCGTTTGATTCACATTGAACTTGACAAAACTTTAATTTCAGTGGGTCATAGTTGTAATTACGCAGTAGTTCTCGCTCAACTTTATACCCAAGGAATACATCGAGGGCTACATTCGTTTATTGTACAGATCCGAGATTCAGAAACGTGGATACCATTGCCAGGTGCGAGTATTCTAATAATGTTACATGTGTCCGGGTTCGTTGTTAATTTTTATTTTTTATTATACTTCAATGTCTAGTATAAATTAATGAAAAAATATTACTGTACATTTTTAAGTAAAAAATAATATTCTGATATTTACTCATATGTCATGATTATAATATTTATACTATTTATTAATTTATGAGTAAGTAACTCTAAAACAATTTTAGTAAAACATAATATTTTACAATATAACGGTATGACAGATCAATTACCTTGTTATTTAGTCATTTTAAAAATATAAGTTACAATTTCTATATAAATTATTCTTAAATGTTTATTAGGAATTAAAATTGGTGAAATTGGTAGTAAATTTGGCATGAACTCGGCTAATAATGGATACTTAGCATTTGATAACGTCAGAATACCTCGGAAGCAAATGTTGATGAAAAATTCCCTAGTTCACAAGGTTTGGTATATATCTGAATTAAGACCCAAAGTTATAAATAAAAAAATTATTTTGTTCATTTAGAATGGAGCCTATGAAAAATCGTCTCACGAAAAATTAATGTACGGTGCTATGGTATTCGTTCGAGTACTGATTGTCAGAAGTTTAGTTACCCATAATTTATTTAAATCGGTTACTATAGCGGTAAGGTACAGTGCGATTCGAAGACAGTCAAAACTAAAATCAGGGTAGTTAAAATATATATAATATATATATTTCAGTACTATGATATTAATTAATAAAATGCGTTTTCAGTAATAGCGAATCTCAAATCTTGGATTATCAAACACAACAGTATAAATTGTTTCCAGTTATTGCAACGGCTTTAGTGTATAAATTTGCTGCACAATGGTTATGGGAGAAATATTCTACAGTGACATCAGAATTAGCTGCCGGTGATTTAAAACATTTACCAGAGGCTAGTTTAATTTAATTTTCTTTAAAAATAAAACAATTTTCGGTGTAATTTCTAAATAGTATAAAATAAATTCACTATCCACGTTTGCCTGTTAGTGTACTTAGTTTTTCTAAACTACACAACGGATTTCGATAGAGATTCATTATCATTTAGAGCAGTTATTCTCAAAGTGGCCAATAGTGCCCATTGTGGGTGGTAGTGGCCTTCAGGGAGGTGGTAGTAGGCCCAAAGAAATTTTGGAGGCATTGAGTTAGGTTTAGTGGGCGATAGCTGACTAAAAACTGCACGAAAAATTTTTTTGAGCTATGGTTCTGTACAAAAACGAATTTATGAGATAGCTGAAAATATTGAAGAATCATTGTGCAATAAACTGAAGACAATCAATCAATGAATCAATTTTCAATTCAGTCGGATGAGTCCTTATTACTAACTAATGACACATTATTGTTGGCATACGTGCGGTTTATATAAAATGAGAAAATATGCCAAGAACTATTATTTACAAAAAGAATAGAGACAAATTCTAAAACCAGTTGCTAATGACAACCTTATTTTTAATATTTTTGATTTTGATCGGAGCCAGGAATTTATTGGTTTTACAATCATGTTTTTTTTTTATTATTATTATATTTTTTTTACGTGAAAAATTTCTACTAGAAAGCTTACACCGATTATCAAGTAAAGTGCTTTTTCGGAAAGGAAATGTTCTCTGGGTCAAGACTATCAATTGAATTTAGCTTAGAACCGTTTTTTTGTTAGCAATGGTTTATCGTTGGTTATAGATATACAATAAATTCGAGTACATATACTACTTTCCCAACTTCCCACCTACAACAGTGACTGCATCTACGTGCGAAGTATGTCCGTCCTTTTTTTTTATCTTTATTTGGTCTTCATTTGGGACATTCTTGCTTAACGGACATCTATGGTTCTTAGATAGTCTCTTTGTATGCAGTTATTTTTCTGAATTGTCTGTGGTATTTCATCTGAAATTATAACTATGTTTTCGATTCATATTTTGGTGTGATCGTTTTTTTACTGCTGCTCGTATTTTCTTAAAAATATCCTCTACAGAGAGTTCGGTGCCATGTGTGATTGATGTTTTTAGATGTAGGAATGATTCATCCTTGATTAATAATTAATTTACACTTAATTCGATTTATTTGACTGTTTGCGGTAAGGAAAGATATTATTTGGATAGTTAGACAGTTTCATCAGTATTGGATTATGATCTGATGTGCTAGTTCGTTTGATTTGTTGTGTGTACTAGAAGAAGTATTATATTTTTAATTTAAAGAACCACTTTTTACTCATAACCTCGAAAATTAATGAGAATATCTAAAAATTCTACTAATATACTTCAACCCCCGACCCTCACATAAATAATTACCAGCGCTGGTTTATCTTTCGTAGTAGATGTAGATAAACGAAAAAATATTTACTGGCATAAAATTAATGAGTTATAGTATAAAGATTTGGGAAAATATTATAGAAAAATAAATTAAAAGTGAAACATCAATACCTAGGGATGAATTTAGTTTTATTCCAGGGTAATCAATGATGTATCCAATGCTTTTTGAGAAAAAAATTGTAGAAACAGAGAGAGAAGAAAAACATATATACAGCTAGATTTAAGAAAGCGAGTACGGAATAGGAGAAGAGAGTCTCTGCTTTGGGTGTTGATGAGAAAAGAAGTTTTGAAATCATGTTTTAGTTTGATAAATGATACGCATAAAGATTCAAATACGAGTGTAAAAAGTATGTATTGTGTAACGGAAGATTTTGGTGATGGAGTAGGTATGAATTTGCAGAGTTTCTTGTTGAGTTTAGGACAAAAGGACCTATTAGATATTTTTTAAATAGGAGAAATAACAAGGTATAGATTCGATGAATGATATTTTTAATATTTTAATTTTTATAGAGATATGTGTGATGTCAAATTTTTCAAATTAATTTCTCTTAATTTTAACCATAAGAATAATTGGTTTATTATTCATGAGAATATTAAATGAAAAATTTGTATGATCCATCATGAATGCTCTTATTTATAAAATGTATGATAGCTCGATTTGCTCTAACTCAATCAGAAAGTCCCAATCGTTGAAATTCGGAATGCCTTTGTTGCTAAACAATATTATGTGCGATATAAACAAAGAAAACAAATGGTATTAATGAGGCACATTAAGATTCTGCCATATCTTGTGTCAGAAGTGAGCACTGGTTAGGTTTATATACAATCCCATCAATCATAAAACAAAATACAAAATAAAACGAGTCGGAAATAAAAACTATATCCCTATGTTACACAAAATAAATATATTCTAATTCTATTATGTTTTTTTAAGTAATCTAAACACGGAAAACTAAAATAATATAACATTTTTTTTTTTATATATCTTAGCTACACGCTATGGCTTGTTGTTTAAAAGCTGTAGGTACTGCGGATGCAGCCATCGGTGTAACCACTTGTCGTTTAGCATGTGGCGGTCATGGATTTATGAACAGTAGTAATCTACCAAACATATACACGCAGACTACTGCTGCAGAAACGTACGAAGGAGAGAACACAGTGTTACTTTTACAGACAGCTAGGTAAAACAATAATAATAATAATAATAATAAAATTGTTATAACTAAAGACCGGATTTATATGTACTTATAATTGTTAAATATGAATGCGAAAAATAAGCACTAAAAAAGTCAAAATATGTAGAAAAATGTTACGAAATATGCAAAATATTTTATTACGTTTTTTTTTTTTATTGTAATTCACAATTTCGAACTGTAAATTATTAATTATTATAATTTGTGTAAACAAAAAGTAAAATAAATACTTATAATTTAGTATAGCATCTACATGCAGTATAAAAATGTAATATTTAAATTTTTTATGTATGACTGTATGAGTATTTTAAATTATACATACAGTTAATTAAAATCTGTAAACACAAAACTAAGAATATATTTTATTTTTTATTTTTGAATACATTGCAAAAACAAAATAATTAGTATTTTAGTAATCTAGTTTAGTACATTATTGATATGAAAAAAGTACAAAAAAAATAATATGTTAATTGGAAAAACAGTAAGTTACCAAAGTGTGTTACATGTTCATGTTTTTGTATTTTTTTTACTTGTTTATAGTGACCAAATATGCAAAAACACGCATAATATTATACACTTACGTCGAAATATGAAAAAAATATGCAATATACAATTTTCTTATTTAATCAATCAAGTAATGAACTTTCATTGACTGTATGTGTACGATGTAGAAATTACAAATATGCAATTTATGCAAAATCTGGCCCTTAGTTATAATGCTTTTAACGAAAAATGTAAATTAAATTTTTTTAATTAAAGATTTCTGATGAAAACGTATCGTACTGTAAAAACAGGAAGTTTTTCGACGTCTACTACTTTATCGTACATGGAAAATTACAACGATTTGAAAAAACGACGATGGACATCAACATTAGAGTGTATGGCGAGTGCATTTTATCAAGTCGCCGGAAGGTATAAGAGATTCATTTTATAAGAAAATGTTTAACATTATTTTCTAACTTACTAGTATATTTTTAAACGTGTTTTAGTAAGATCGAAGACTGTAATTTAACCATCAAACGACTGGTGAACTCCGGAGTTACTCAGGAGGACGCTTGGAATCAAACGTCCATCAAACTAACTCATGCATCTGAAGTATATATTATACGTGCTAATAATTTAATTAAGTAAAAATGTAAAATGCAATATACCTATATAATTAGATATTTTATTGGGTAACTCCAATATTATATTTGATTTAATTTTTTCCATGCAAAATATTTTATTAAAATGATGCGCAAAAAATTTAATCAAATATAATTGAGTGTAATGAGAGTGACATTTAGTTGATTTTTATAGGCACACTGTAGAGCATTTGTTATCGATGTATATCTGAAAATTCTTCAAACGTCTACATTTTCGACGGAGATAATGAAAGTACTCACTGATCTGGGTGAGCTTATTTGTGCGTGTTGGATAATAAATCGTCTTGGAGATTTCCTACAGGTTAATCGTTAACTATAATAAGATAATTATAAATAATTATATAAACTTGATTATTTATTTTTCAGTTTTCGAATCTAAAACCATGTGATGTGCAGTCCATACAATATTTGTTAGAAGATTGCTTAAAACGTATCAGACCAAATGCAGTAGGTCTTGTAGATAGTTTTGATATTCACGATAATATATTGGACTCGACGCTTGGTTGCTACGACGGTAACGTGTACGAACGAATTTTTGAAGAAGCCAATAAGAGTCCTTTGAACAAAGAGCCTGTAAATCGTTCGTTTGAATTGTACTTAAAACCTTTTTTGAAGTCCAACATTTAAATTAAATTAAATCATAAACAGGATAGATTATGCTCAATAATAGATTAAGGCAATTTTTTTTTGCTTTCTGTTTTATCTAGGTTTATTATAATTTTGGATTCTGAGTGGAGCGAGGAATGTATTTGTTTTACAATGATGTTTATTTCTTTTTTTTATCTATGAACAACTTTTCTCCCAGTAATTTTGCTCCGATTTACNTTTTAACATCAAATGTGAAAAACCGAGAAAAAACATAGGAAAATAAGAATAATACTAAGCCAACATAATATCTTCCTGGGGCAGGCCCACATTATTAACTATGCTAATTAAAACTACAGTGATAGGTGAGCGGTCGGATAGCGTCACCTGTTAATAGTGCTGACGTAACCTGTACATGACTTTGAGGCAGTGGCTGGGTGTTACTGCGTGTATACTTTGATGTCCAGGCCTGATGTGGCGGCTGTTACCATGTGCAGCTGTTTTGCCCTTACCTCAGCCTCCCTTATCCTCTCGTCTTGCTCCTTGCAGCTCAGTATTTATATCCTATCATGCGGTAAGATTGAGAGCCGCGAAAGGAGGCTGCCACGATTTTATCGTATTTAGCTCGGTCAGAATCCCGGGATAGGATGTTTTTCGGCCGCAGATCAAATTTTGGACGTCGCTGAGAACTAGATTTCTTCCATCAACATACACTCTGACTTCTTGTCGGTAGAGTTCCCTGTGAGGGCATGCGAAAAGTGTGTGCTCAACGGTGTTTTCCGGGTGTCGGAAATATAGGCACTTCACGTCTGGGGCTCGTTCCATCCGACAGCGTGTGTCATATCACCTTGTATATTACGTATGAACATTTTTACTCGATGTGCTTTTTGAGTGGCGAATTCATAGTCACATTGTAGTGTGTCACTTAAGTCCCCACACATGTAGTATTTTCCCAGTCTTTCCATAACCGGTTAGTCTACTTATAAAATTTGAACAAATTATTAAAAAAATAAAAAAACTACTAAATAATTATTAAATATTTCCTAAATACGAGCATTGTCTACACAAATGTTTCAATAATCTTAAATACAATACTAAATAACGCTATTCTTCGTTTTTTTAACCAGAATCTGTAACTTTTGATGAACCTTGTGTTAATTTGTCTTTCATTTTTTCTGGACTATAAAATCTGTATTCAAATATATCGTAAAAAAGTACACAAAACACCATAATTATTATTCACGACTTTCATTATAAATTTTGACATATTTCGTAGCTATAACTACATATGCTAATATTATAATCATACTTTCTTGTCTGATCTCAATTATAAAATAAAATTATATCGACGATCCAGCTAGTAAATGTAAATAAATTAACGCCAATACATAAGGCCTTGCGTTCCTAATATATTTGTAAGCAATTGAAAATAAGCAGACAATGATAATATTAATATTGATCACATTTCAATCGCAATTGTTTTTAACTACATATTTGAGCAATAGCATATTACTTTTATACCAACCAAGACATTTTTCAGTGTTATTTTGTAAGTTCACATTATTGGCAAAAAATTGTTACTACTATTACGTACTTTTACGTTATTATTAAAAATTTGAGACAGATCATTTATGAATAATAAAAAGTAGAGTTCATATTGGTTTTTATTATTTACTATTGTAAATGTACTTATGTGTAAACATAAATTTAATAATTTTATTATGACTTTTGTTTTAATATAAATTCTGAAGTTATGTATGAAAATTGTATAATTATTATTAATTGTATATGTGATATATTTTGTTGTGGATATTTAAAACTATCAAGCTTCTGATAATAGCATTGGTTTTTTTTTATTTTTGCGAATTTAATTTCTTTAGTTTCATTCAGTGACCACTGTTTATTGAGATGGATAGAATCCAAATCCATAAAGTTGTTTCTAATAATATGATTTACATTAAAATAGATTTAGTGTTATACGTAGGCTAAATATTGTCGGACACGTTTTCCTGAATTTGCATTTTATTTGTTTATTTGGCGGTGCGATCTTTCATTAGTTTCTGTTATAAATTCATAAGTTTTGCAATCGGATATAATTATATGTTGTTAGTTAATTTAAATATGTTGTTTTTATAGTTTTACTTGAACAGAATGCGGTCGTCACACTTTTCGACAGCCAGTTTTCGTTTTATATCGATACATGCTCACGCTGTTCACTTAAAATAATAAGTATACAATATCGTTCGATGTCGCCTTTCATCATAATAATATGTCACAGTCTGCAATACAAGAACAAACGAGAGGCAAACGACCTACAAAAAAATAAAATAACAATAAAAAATACATACATGCCCACGTGACACTGATTTCACATTGGGTACCTATATAAAAATGCTCATATTTGTTATATCTACGTGAGTCCGAGAAAGTAAAAATTTGGAGGTTGTGCGTGTATTTCACTTAACCTTTATAGCGTGCTGAAAATAATACACTATTATGACTTATGGCGTAATAATAACCGCACGAAATCATAAATTATATAAATACGTTTTTTAGGCACACATAGTATTTTTCAATAATTGTCTTTGAGCATCACATTTGTATAATAATTACCCAGTGGTACTTAATAAAACATACGTTATTTTTTAGCAGATTACAATTTGAGTACATAAACAAATTGAAAAACTTGAAAAATATTTCAATAATTAGTATATGATAAAAATATTCCTATATAGTGGTGGATTTGAGTGGGAACGACGACATGAAAATTTATCCTTTTTTTCCGTTTGAACTTGTTTAAAAATCGTTTCTTGAATGATATAGGCCAACAGTTTCCAACCTTTATTGACTCGCGACACCCTTAATTATTTTCTAATAATCCGGAGACACTCTATGGCTTATACTCTATACTGAAGACGCAATAGTAATATATCGTGTATTTAAATTTATATTTTGTAACTTCGGTTTTATTTAGCTAAGTACTTTAGTATAAACAAAAGTAGTAGGTATGTATACATACATATGTTATAATTTATAAAACAAATTATTATATTAAACATTAACTTTATATTTTATATTTAACTATTATTATATAATATTATTTGATTATCAAAATTAATTAAAAGTTAGGTAACTTATGGAACTAATTTTACTAATATGATAATTGGGCTTGTTTTTTTTTTTTTTTTTTTACACAAATCTTTTATTCGTGGTTGAATAGTTGAAAGATATATTCTCATTTCTTCTTCAATGAACTCCATTTTCATTCGTTTATTTATTTGTATGTTTACTGATGAAACAAAACCAAAACAAAATCTTTTATAGAATCAATGATACTAGAAGCACCATCAGTGCAAATACCAAAACTAGATTCCCATGATAATTTAATAATATAAGATAAAAATCAATGAAATTAAACTCATCAAGACCAGCAGTCATTTCTTTTATTTCTTTGCAGCAAAAAAATTGTTCTATAAATTATCATTATCAATAAGACAAATAAACTCAATTAAATAACATTTACCACTTATGGCAGTGGATTCGTTAATTTGAAGATAAAAACCATTTGAACCACATAAAATCTCGCCTTTATCTAACTTTTGTTTTTTAATTATAAATTTATCCACTATTTCAACTAAAATTTAATTTTATTATGTAAAATATTTAGAGATGACTGTAATATGTTTCGTAGTGATATCTTATACCAGACTGATTGTACTGAAATTGTTTTAATGTTATTTTACGACTATTTATTATTTTGCCGGTGCATGTTAATAATAAACAATAAAGATAAGATAAAGTCACGTATTTCAAGTGTTTCACCGGACGTATACGAATTGGTTCCCAATTGTCGAATTGGTTTCCAAGTTGTCTACAGGTAACATATGAATTGATTTCCGCAAGCTTTCATGACAATACAACCTTGTTACATTAATTTTTAAAGTTAATATGATATATTCAACCAGCAACAATTTCCTTCCCATTTATACAGACTTAGAACTTTTTAGAATTATAGATACATGTTCTAATCAAAAGTGCAAACCTATTTCACCGTAAATAAGTGGTAGAGTGATAACTTTATAACAGTCTACATCGAAATAGTAGCACTCGAACCAGTATGAAAATAAAACAGATTGAACATCGCAGTATTACTATGTACAAATTATATGTATTACATAATTAATATATTAAATTATATTGTATATAATTAATTATACACAATAGGTTCTATACTATAGAGTATAGTACTATCATCTGTTTTATTACTCCTGATTACATGAATTCGTTTTTTTAAAAAAAAAAAATTTGAATGATTTCACGACACTAGTTAGGAACCTCTGATATAGGAACTCACCTAAGGCTATAACTGGAGAAAAGTAGTGTACAGTGGCAGTGGCTTAGATACGATTTTTTCTAGGGGTTATATTTAGTGTGATCTATCTTCCGAGGAACATTTATTTTCTTAATAGTTTTTTATATTTTTTGTGTTTTTATAATAGGTTCCAACTATATTCTTATTTTTTGCCAATAAATTATTTTTTGAATTGCTGACTATATTTTTGGTTCCATACTTGGTAGAAGATTATTTTTCTGAATATTTACATGCAAATCTTAACTTTAAATGATTTCATAACCTATTGGACCAAAATTCAATATTATTACGTCAACATCTCCCAAAAAATATTGCAGTATATAAATTATTTATTATATTACTATTAGTACAATATTGCCGAATACGAATTACGAAGACAAGAATAAAGATGACACAAAGCAAAATAATACAAAAAAATGACCTATTACTGCATGCGTATGCAGTATGTACTGAGCACAGTTATCCTTGGTACTGACTACTGAGTGAGTTTCCTGTTTCATGTGTTTTGACAAATGCCATTATTAACTTAGATAGATTGCTTTAAATCAGTGTTTCCCAACCAGTGGTCCGCGGACTATCGGATGTCCGTGAGCTTGTCATAGGTGGTTCACGATCCCATAAATTTTATCTTGTTTTTTTTTTTAAATAAAAGAATTACGAAAAAATATAATATCCATATTTTTTTCCACTTTTAAATTGTTTATCAAAGTAATGAATAATATTATTATCGTTATTACTGCCGACGATCGATTAGTGTGTTTTAACTTTTATACGTGTGTAGGTACCAAAGTTTTATTACTTTGATAAAACTATTTATTAAACACCATTAAATAATGATTTATTAAATGTTATTATTGCGACCGATAATTTTTTACCGATCGCATAGTTTCTCAAATATTTAGTTATGAGATTAAACGAATTTTTACGTTTTTACGTATTTTTACTGAGTATACAACTCCAATTGGATAAGCTTTCCCAACGATTCATTTTCTTGTGAACTGATATACAAATATTTACAATACAATATTTTGTTATTGTTTATTTTGACATTATTTTTATTTTATACGATATGTTAGTCTATCATGTAGTATTTTGAATAATACATTATTTTATTTTGTAATAAACCATACCTAATATCAATATATATTATATCAAATATAAACATGTGAATTGTAGATTAAATTAATCATAGGGATGGATACTATGTTTCTACATTTTGTTTAACTATTTTATATTTATGTAAGCCCACATGTTAGTAATTTTATACATATTTTTAGGTTGGTATACTTGTTTGAAATTATTATGTTTAACAAATAAATTGTAGTTGTACGTGTATAAAACATTATTAGTGAAAAAGAAATTGTTTCCATTATTATCAAAATAATTATTATTTACAGTTTTGTTTCTCCTGAACAATTTTTAAAAGTGGACTTATCTGATTGTTACAGATAGCTCTTCAATTGAGGTGGTCCGCGACCTATTAAAAATTATCGAAATGGTCCGTGGTGGTAAAAAGATTGGGAAACACTGCTTTAAATACATTAAATAATACAATTAGCTAGGTCAGGGGTCGGCAATCTTTTTTGACGGAAGAGCCAAAAGTTACAATGTACAAAATTTTCCAGATTTTAAAGAGCCACTAAAAATTTTCTTAAGTATTTAAATATAATTTTATTTTTAAATTTTAATAGACATAATAATAATGAAATTAATTATAATAATATAATAAATTTATGATAAAAAAAAAAAAACAGTTTTTAATAATAGGGGAATACATCAATGGGAGCATTGGCTTTGCATGTCTTGGCGTGACGGCGTATGACCAATTAGTTGTAGATAGCGTCGCGATTATATTAGACTCTATAATAAACATTTTACAACTATAGACTGTACTCCATGCGAGCACTGTCAAATTATTTTTTGTGATGTATTATTTCATATTTCCAAAAGCAACAAAAATAATATACTTTTTTTTTTATATTATAAAATATTGTTTTTGAACTAAAATATTAATTTTTGTGTGTGCAGCTGGAGAGCCGCAACTTTAAACCGAAAAAGCCGTATGTGGCTCGCGAGCCGCAGGTTGCCGACCCCTGAGCTAGTTTCAATAGCCCAGTGATCACATATTCTAATATTCATTATTAGTTAATTTTCAATGTAGTTTTTTATTAATTGTGAAAAAACTTATGAAAATCGGTAAAGTTTATGGCATTCACAGTTTCATTATATTTGAGTTTGTTTTTGTTATTGTCATTCGGCTAAAAATTTTTTTTTTTTTTTGACAATAAATATAATTATTATTATTATTATTTCAAATATTTTACATAATCTTATTCTTATTTTACAAAAATATTAAAATATTGTTTAGTGTTTACATGACAATCACGACCGATATAGAATAAGATATGTATATTTTTTGAGTCCACAGAAGTTGCCAATTTTAACATTTTTAAAAAAATTTCTTGGTCCCAATCCAAAATCTGTTTTTTTTTTTTTTTTTAAATATGGCGTTATCATTTATTTCTAAAGTTAAACAAATTAAGTTAAATAGAAGTATTAATTAAAAATTATTTAATTTTCAGTACAGATTTAAATCCTATTTTACATATTTAATAAGATAATTAGTTGAAAATTGTTCCCTTATGTGTATAAATACACGTGAAACTCGGTTACGGAAGGCTCTAACGACATTTTAATGCTGGGTCAAGTGGACGTCGGCTTCGTGGAACATCACAATCGGTAATATGGTAACTGTCATGGACTTCAAGGATGGCGATTGGATCGGATTGTTGCTGTCATGTCCAGTGTCGACAAGCTGCGTTTCCCATGGTGGATGATGTTCACGCCGGGGGCCGGATATAATAATCACAGACGAACTTTTACCACCAGACATTTTTATCGCAACACCCCCGTCGCCACCGCGTCTGTCTTGGAGACATGACCGCTCATTATCTCGCCGTCGCCGGTCTCAGTTTTTCCCCCGAACCCGATGTGGGTGCACTTATTCGTCCACAGTACTCGGCCGAGGTCATTACCGGTGTGTAGTTTATGCGGTTCGTTTTTTTTAACGGCCGTGACGTGTGTGTCCGGGTGGTGTACGTACGTCTCCGTCTTCGGCTTTTCATGCGTGTACAATGCACACTGCATGCCCGGCGGCCTCCAGTTTGCTATCAACGTTCAACCTGGTGTCCAGCTCATGAAGTCACGTTACGTTATAATATTTTGTTGATATTGTATTTTTTGTTATCCGCGTTATCATGAGCGGTCTGTTTATCATGCGCGTATCATTATTATTATGATTATTTATTTCGAATTTCCTCTCTTTTTAAGTGGATCCACAAAAACGCTCAAATATTTGACATTAGGTTTATCATAAGTTATTTTTATGACGCATTTTTATATCGAAAATTCTTAGTCTAGATTTGTTTAATACGCGTTTAAATTTCAATTTTTTTTTTTTTATTAAATTCGTTAAAATCACGACATTTCATGTACTATTTTCCATTTTATGTAAATACAATTTTTTCGGCTTCATAAAAATGATCAACAATTTTTAGAGAACTCAATACAGACAATTCTTATTTCTTTAGTTTTTACACATGAATACAATTTTTAATAAAATATTATATTTAGCTGAACCACCTACAACGGTTGCACATACACATGGCACGTAGTAGGTCGGATTCGTTTAATATACGTTTTCAATTCAATTTTATTAAAAATCGTCTCCTTTCTTTGAAAATTCTGGGTACGATATTTGCAGGTATTACTTTAGGTAGATGTATAATATTTTGTCATAAAATTAAATTCGTAAAAATCCATAATAACAATATTCGAAACGACACGTAAAACGCGTTGTTTTTAGAGGTCAAGACGTGCATAATTGCATTTATTTTATGATTGTTCAAGCGTATATTTTATTCGAACATCATTATAATACTATAAATTGCGTTTTATCATATAGTATGCTCAGGTGTAGGTACCATCGGAGATCAAAGTCTAGCCGGCGTCTTATCAGCGGTTACTATACGAGCCGATTAGTCCGAAAACTATACATACACATATTCGTCAAGGCAAGTGATCGACGACCCGTTTCATTTTTCTATTACGTTTTCGATACCTATATGCAGTCGTCTTCTCCTTGAAAAAATATCGTATACAACACAATAATATTGGCCGGCGAAAACGCGATAGCCCGAACTCAGGAAGTTATTAAATTCGTCAAAAATCGATCTCCAATATCATAAGACGACCCTACGATTCCGGACCAAACACCACAGTTTTCCGCACACCAGGCCGACATCGTTCGTCATGACTGTAATAGCCAAAATCTTAGAAGTCGCCAACAAGGCCGTTCACCTATCCGGCGCGGTGCTTTTCACATACTCGCTATACTACTATTACATGTACGTTAATATCCCAGCCCGGCTCAATCCGCTGGACGAGGCCTTCGGTGCAAAATTCAAATACTTGACTTTCTGCAACCTGGTGAGTAGGAATTTATATACATATATATTATAATATATAAGTACAGGAGTGGAGTGGCCGGTCTGGAAATGAAAAAATTCCAGACGATCTTAACCATTTTATGGTCTCTGGTTAACAATTTTCGAATAATAAAGATTTGCCGATTATTGTTTATTATCTCCATCAATTTAAAAGTTGACTATCAACCGATTATTTAACAAACTGAACTTTTCAAAAAATTAAACATATTATATTGTTACACAGTTTTTTTTTTAAAATGTAATTTTTATTTCTCATAAGTGCACCTATATGTTTTAAAAGATTAACAAAATAATGTTTGAAATAATTTGTTTAATGACACTAAAATTAAAAAATCACAAATTAAATTTAAACAATTAATTAACTAAAACAATGATTGTGTTTGGATAGAATGGAATAAAATATTATCGATCATATGTTTTATTTAGTTTTTTAGCCTTAAATAGGCTCTAAAAAAAAATATATAAACGTTTGAATTGAACGATAACTATAAAAATTCTTTTGGTATTTTATTCTGGAGAAGGAATGGAATGTTAGGTTGCTTAAATAAATTAAAATCTCCCTATCCTACTTTGGTTCTCACTCCACTCCTGCATATATATGCCTATTGCCAAAATATGTCTATTTGAATACATTTTCAAAAAAACACTATACGAGACTTTAATATTATATAATTCAACTTAAAAATAAACCCCTATGCATATCACATAATATTATATAATTTTCGGTTTCCACTATTATGGATTCACAGCTATCGCAGGGGACGAGACTATAGAGGATAATAACTAATAAACTACAGAGGTCACCATCACGTCCTACAATGATTTGATTTTGTAACAACAAATACTAAAATAATTATGTAGCCTCGAAATAAAACTTTTTAAATGTTGATTTTTCTTTTTTTTTTTTTTGTATATTTAGAAACATCAAATATATATTACAAGTTTAATACCAAGCAAAGTAGTAATAAATAATAGTACGCGATTTGTCATTTAGAAAATCACCTACACAGTCACTAAATTTCGACGCTTGTTACTTGAACCATAAGATTATATAATATGGTATTATTATATTCCTATACAATATACTGTAGACATTTTTAAATTCGATTTATGTAATTACTTAGGTATTATATATATATATATATATATTGTTTTTATAATATAAGTTAATAAAGGTATATTTTAATCAATTTGATCACTTAAATATACGTTTAATTAAAAAATTAATGTATTCCTACGAGTAAAATATTGTTTACAGGTTATCCAGACAATATTCTATCTGTATGCCGTGTTTGTCGATATAATTGGCGTGTGCGCGTACTCGAACGTCAAGGTTAAGTCACTAAACAGAAAGAAACACGATTTGTTCACCATTTTCGTATTCCCCCTGTCGATGGTAATGTATTATTTCAATATTGTATTGATTATGGGAGTTATATACCAAGGAATTCTCGGTCCTGCGATATTTTATAAATTAAAATTTATTTTTTTCGAAGATAATATCGTGTTCATGACCCTTAGTTAATAGAAAAACCGTATACAAAATTGTAAACGAAAACCATATAAATAATAACCGTGAGCAATGATCAACTTCAGAGCTCTGTCAAGAATCAACTTTTCCATAATTAATATTTCATCTATGTTTAGTTATACTATACTACACCACTTCTAAAAAACACGACCCTTTTACAAAAAAACATACTGAAATACATATAGAAATTCAACTCAACTATTCTCACTTTAATCCACCAACAAAAAAAATTTAATTGCAAAGTTTTCGGCTCATTTGGTCCAGAAGGAACCATTAGTATACTAATTAGTAATGTAAACTAACGTCAGGTGGCCGAAATGGCTCAAGCGCAAGATTCGTAACAACGTAACTATGTAAGTAGCGAGGAAAAGACATATCTCTATTTTTTGGGAAAATTCAACACCGAGATATAAATATTAAAATATAGTTCATTGTAGTAGAACTATAGTACTGGAATAACCTAACCATTTAGCTTTTATGACATCTTTCGACGATTGGTGCATATAAAAGCGTAAAGCCCCAGACTTAAGAGCTTATTTACCCGTCACAAATTTAAGATATCGAAAGTTTTTATTTTTAAATCATATTTTATAATATATATATATATATATATATATATATATATATATAATGAAATTGTTTACATAAATTGGCAAACGTATAACCATTGTATATACAGTAGACCTTCGATAAGTCGAAATAAATGCTATTCCTAATGCTAATAACCTCTATTACTCAGAAGAAAAACTATAGATAACTCGAACATTCTGTGTTCCGAATATAGTCCGATAATGAGGGATACATTTTATAACCATTGAATGATTAGACAAATTTTGTCTAATCGGCTTGTGCGTCCCAAAATTTAACCTAATAATTTTACAATGATCTGTGGATAACTTTTCGACAAGAAATCATGCTCCGATTTATAAATGTAGCCCTTTTTCTGAAAATAAATCTGACTTGGGTGGTACTTTAAGGAGGTAAACTTTTGATTTTCTTACTAGTGGGAAGAATGGGAAAAAACATGGGACTTGAGAAAAACGGGAAAATAGGTACAAAATTAAACAAATATTGTTAAATAAAATATATAATGCATATTTTACTATTTTACCATATTATGGCATATATATATTAATGACAAAGCAACACTATATTAAATAAACTTCGCTCAGAATCGTGTTTTCGTTAGCAATGGTTAACCGTTGCTTTCAGATATACATTAAATTACTTAAAATAGTGGCTACACCTGTCTTTATTATTCTAGAACAGCTTATTTTTATTATAAAGGAAATTTTCTACAATTTTGATATATTTTTATTGCAATACTAATACAATAATTATTATTTATTGCCAACTATAATAAATAATGATTAATGATAGGTGCTGTATAATATTATTTCCAATTTTTTTTCTAATACCTATAATATCTTCTAGAATAATAATATTGTTAATCATCGGACACAATCGAAACTCGATAATACTAAAAAAATAATAATAACAACAATGCACACTGTAATTATATGTACAAATTTACTATATAACAATTAAAACTATAATATATACATATATTTTAAAAACTCTGTAAGTCTAAAAAATAGCATTTCCCTTTAATTTCGACTTATCGAGTTTCAACCTTATATATTATTAATTGTGTATATAAATTGTTTGATAAATCCTGTTCTGCGTGATTTTCAATTTTTTCACTATACTCATATAATTGTGCTGATTTTTGTTAGTGCCTTTTTAGCTGTATATTACAAAAGTATAGCCTGCTCTATAAACAGGAAATAAAGAATACTGTTATAAGTTAGTACCTATAGCTACTTATTACCAGGACTCGGGAATTTAGCACTTAAATTTTACAAACAAGAGCTTAAAAACAGAAAACCTCTAAAAAAAAGACTTTAATAGTAGAGGGGTTTAATATTTTAAAATAAAATTGTACGCGATACAGAAATATCACATTGTATAATCATTTTTATAGTGTTAAAAATTGTTATTTTATACGTTAGAGCCGTTAAAGTGTAGACTTTAAAAACCCCTCTACCATTTTTGTTTTTACAGAGCTTTTTTAAAAATGTTCAAAGTCCCGAGACCTACGTATAAGTTATAATAATTTACGTTCAGTAAGTAATAAAATATAATACCAATATAAACGAAATAATTGTTTCGTGTTTAATAATTTTTACCTATACATGTACAGTATACATGCGGAAAGTTGTTATTATTGTATAGTTTACCTATTTGTATACTCGTGTACACTAAATATGTGATTATCTGTTTTTGTGTTATTTATTTTAATAACAATAGTAATCGCAGGTGTACTCAATTAAAACTGATAGGTATTCTTTTTTTATTAATATATTATTATACCGTTGACTGTAATGGGAAAGTCATTGACATTAAATACACGCGGTTTATATTTGTTTACTATAAGTGATAAGAAATTATAACTACTTCTTAAATAAAATGAGCGTATCTGTACATTTTTTCGGTGGATTGACAGTTTTTTTTTTCATAAATACCATTCTAAGAGCCTAGAAGCCAATTAACTTTTATTTAAAACCACAATTTCCAAGAAAATTCGAAAGAGATCGGGTGCAGCAACTCAGTTACCCTCATAAATACTAGAGTACGTGTAATATTGTTACACAGCCATAGGCGCTACTAGACCAGGGGTCAGCAACCTTTTTTGATGGAAGAGCCAAAAGTTACAATGTACAAAATTTTCCAGATTTTAAAGAGCCACTAAAAATTTTCTTAAGT
This sequence comes from Cinara cedri, assembly GCA_902439185.1. Taxonomy (NCBI): domain Eukaryota; kingdom Metazoa; phylum Arthropoda; class Insecta; order Hemiptera; family Aphididae; genus Cinara; species Cinara cedri. The sequence continues at coordinate 1,357,251 of CABPRJ010000958.1, read as the reverse complement.
ATTTAAATATAATTTTATTTTTAAATTTTAATAGACATAATAATAATAAAATTAATTATAATAATATAATAAATTTATGATAAAAAAAAAAAAAACAGTTTTTAATAATAGGAGAATACATCAATGGGAGCATTGGCTTTGCATGTCTTGGCGTGACGGCGTATTACCAATTAGTTGTAGATAGCGTCGCGATTATATTAGACTCTATAATAAACATTTTACAACTATAGACTGTACTCCATGCGAGCACTGTCAAATTATTTTTTGTGATGTATTATTTCATATTTCCAAAAGCAACAAAAATAATATACTTTTTTTTTTATATTATAAAATATTGTTTTTGAACTAAAATATTAATTTTTGTGTGTGCAGCTGGAGAGCCGCAACTTTAGACCGAAATAGCCGCATGTGGCTCGCGAGCCGCAGGTTGCCGACCCCTGTACTAGACCATCAATTTTGGAGTGCTAAAGTTATAGACATTTTACAGACCCACTGGGGCAGTGTCCCCACAGTCCCCTTTACATGACACTTAAAATAATCAACTACACATTTATTTTTCAATATTTTAGATAAAATGTATCATAATCTTTTTAACAATAATTTTTATATTATATACATGCATTGTCTGTAGGTAATCTGTATTTTACTTATTAATTATAAAATACGTGGATAAAATATTTGGTCAATACTAAAAAAAAAAACATATTGGTTTTTTTTGGGGGTGATAAAGACCCCTAAAATCCCTCTAGTTGCGGCTATGTATACGGCCAGACGGTTTATAATCTAATTAATGACACTATATACTAATATTGCTTACAGTTTATCGCCGTGAGCTTTTGGCCATTATGGTTTACTGACAAATCTTTAGTCATGCCCATGTATTACGATCTTTACTTTCCGTCTTGGTTGAACCATGTAACACATGCACATATTTTCATATTCGCTGTACTGGAAATGATTACGACACACAGAGAATATCCGTCCAGAATAAAAGGATTGTCAATATTTATTGGTTTTAAAATCGGCTATTTAATTTGGTAAGTAAATATTTAATGTATTTAATGATACAATATTATTTATTTAATGCTCGTTTAAATAGTATCTATTGTAATATATAATATATAATACCTACAGGGATGTACTGAGGAATTTTTCATGGAGGTCCACCGTTTTTATTTCATTTGTTCTCTAATAATTATAATTATATTGAAACTCATAAGTATAACTAACATATTGCTTTTAATAACACTATAAAAAAAAAAAACAATAATACACACACAGCGGTGCACACATATACACACATTTCCAGAAGGGTTTACTACATATATGTGAGTAGAGGGGTTCAGACACAAAATCCTCCCCTAAGGTACGCCTTTGGCATAATATATTATTAATTATCTCAATTCAGAATAATAAATCACCGGACGGCGAACGGAACACATTCAAGTTCGATGTGTCACGATTAGCGATCAGCGGTAGTTCCGTCGGCCCGGCAACGTTCGAATGCTTAATCGGGCTTCGTAATTTTCGAAGAAAAAATTATCCAGACCGTTAAAAATCCGCATTCTAGTAATTTATATTAAGTTATACGCCGGGCTTTTGTAGTAGTTTACTGTCCACTGCAGTCCATTTCAATAACAGAACCACAACTTAATGTATAAAATTTAATTTGAGCAAAACTTTCAATGTTAATAATAAATACCGAATATTACAAAATACAAATTGACGTTGAATTAAAATATTATTTCTTAAATTAACTCGTTTATACCAAACGTTACTTTGTTTTCATCTCTATTATTTCTTTTTAACATATTTACTAACTATTGGTTATAGATTTTGAAGCGATTTAGTGTTATTTTTTAGTAGATATAAAATCACTTATTTAAATTAATTCGCCAGTTAAATAAAAGTTTCCTTTAATATTATCAAGGTAAACTTCATGTAAATAATTTAAATATTTTACAATTTATTGATATATCCAGGTGTGTATAATTCTTAAGTCTGTCTATCTAATACGCAATAGATATTGGAAATATTATTTCCAAAGTTTACAAAAAATGATTAAAACAAGAAAATATAATAATTTATAAATTATAAATCATAGAATATATTTCATTAGTGTTATTAATTTTCAATTTTATTTTAAATAGTTTGAAACGGTATTATCAAATATTGGTAGGTAAATTAATTTTAACTTATTATTTAACATAACGGATTATTTTTTATTTGTTAAAATTATCTAACTTTAATTCAAATAGTACTTGTTTTGGTAATTTGTATACTTTCATAAAATTAATGAACTCAGTACCATTTACATCAAAAGTGTTTTGAAGTTTTCATTTAATAGAACAATATTTGTTTTGTTTATACAGTTGTTTTCTATTTGATATAATTATTAATACCCAAATATATTTGAATTAACATAGGCGTGTTACTGAATTTGTATATAATTTTTCAATATGGAATCAAAATAGTGAACTGTTAAGATAGTTGAACTTCAAACTTTACAAATGAAATGAAAACTAAATAAGTATTTAACTTAGTTGGTACATAATACGAGTATAAGAACTATTAACCTATTATGTCCTTGAGTACCCATATGGTAAAGAAAAACTTTTTTTACAAAATAATTGACCATAATTTCAAATGTTGAACATTTTCTTTCCTGGCGTTATCATAATGGTAACATCAAATACCTTGTTATTGGCTTAAAAAATCAAAAAAATATTCTTACATTTTTTGTTTAAAAACGAATTTTAACCTTAATTATAAAAAAATAATAAACTTCGGATTTAATGGGTTAAATTTACCGTTAGTAAAATCGAGCGTCCTCTGAATCGTAATTATATTTATGTCGCACAGCTGTATTATGCAACATTATATAGGAATTAAAAAATTTAATATTATAGTGACCAAACTGGATTTCTCGATACTTGATTTTATTGAGTAATCCTAAATCTAAAATGTGTATAACTTTAACATATTACTATAACACTGTGTAGATACTTAAATGTACCTAAATACTACTATATATTTTAGAATTATTTATTTCAATTGATTAAATGTTAAAAATAATTTGGTCCGGGCTACGGCCTTGTATAATTGTGTTCAAATGAATTAATTTATGTATGCTAGGTATATAGATTTCTGAGTTATCATTTTAGGTATTATTATTATTATACAACTAATAAATAGTATTTATTAAATATCTACTATATTTATATAAAAAAATTCAAAAAATAACATATTAGACGTTTTCTAGATCATTTTGAAAGTAGTGAGCTAAAAAATAAATTATAATATATGACGTATAGATAGGTAGGAAATATAGAGAGGGGAACAAAGTGAAAGCTAACATTCGAGCAAATGAACAAAAATTATACGGGAAATAGACAATTTATAAAATGTTTGTGATATAAACTGATAACAATGACTGACAATAATACTTTATATAAAAATAATATGATGAGTAAAATATTATAAACTCAAATCAACAAATTGGTAAACTCTTACGATTGAATTACTTTTTTATATTTAATATGTAAAATTAATATTTTGTTTTAAAATCTTTGTATACGACATGATACACTCAAAATTTTAATTCAATTATTATATACAACGTGTGTTTGCAGGATTAACTTTATATTTTACAAGACTGGAATGTGGGTTTACCCTATACTCGGGAAATTGAATTTGACATTAAGAATCATATTCTTCGCTGGAAACTTTTTGTATGCTCCATTCATGTACCTAATCGGAGAATATTTAAATAATACATACTGGTCCATCCACATTTCGAAAGTAAGCATAATAATTATTCGACTTATACATAATAGATAAACAAAGTGACGATCAAATGATTTTGTCACGGGAGGGGAGATGGTTTTGTATTTTTAACTAGAGGGATACTTCCTCACAACCTCCATAAACACTATAAACTTTATCTCATTCGTAACGATAAAAAAATATTACTATAACATTTTTATCAATATCATTATATTGATGTACGTTGTTTATAATTTTGTTCCAGAAATCGAAAACAGCTTGAGGAATTTTATCGTATACAAATTACGAATACCGATAAGCATTCCAATTATTAGTGTAATTTTGTTTTTTTATAGAATAATTCCAAATTATGCAATCACCTTATTTTCCTACTATTTACAAATTGTATATTATATTTTATTAAAAGTGGTTGGCGTTGAAACAAGTTTGTAAAAATTACAATGCGTTTGGATGACTTATTAACAATATTTATATTTGAAAGGAATATTTGAATAACTGTAAGTATAAAAATAATGTGTTTAGACGATGATAGGGCTGTGAACTTACTGAAAAGTGCATTTATTTTTAGCTAACTGTAAAACGTAACTTCTCAACACAAAATTTGAATCATTTAACAAGGAATTCAATGAATTTTGAAATGTTTATTTTGCATTTTTTGACGTTTTAAATTTGTAGTTGATTTTAAAAATAATATTCGGAAATAAATTGTTAAAAAAAATTTCAATGTAGAACAATAAAAAACAAATTGATTAAGTACACCCGATATAGAACAATTCGCCCAAGCGGACAAGTCTTATTTAATACGCCTCAAACTATTTGTCTAAATATTTACACCGGCTTTCAACCTAGTGCTACCTGATTTATCGCTTCTTAAAACTCGTATAGAGGTACCGTGAGGCTATTCTGATCCACTCCCATAGTAATTTATTATTTATTAGTCTGGTTAATTAATATTTAATATAACTATATGTATAAGTACATTGATACGACACTGTATCCAGTAATATTTTTGGGGGGGAGGCTGATCAGTTACATATCACATATATATTAAATTTAAGATTTTCTGAAATTTTGAGGGGTGGCTGCAAGCCTCTCAGCCCCTCTGGATATTAGCGCCTGATGTTTAAATTCCGTTCCATAATAATTCCTTATTAAATACTTAGTCATGTGGAAGGCTATAATTTGTTGGAAAGTATTTTATCGGAAAAATAATTCATCAAAATGTATTTTTTCGAAACTGTTCAATATAATTTCATCATAAGCACTCCGTGACTGCATGTTATCGTCGTTGGGTAAAAATTATTTTCCGACAAAATACGTCTCTGACTAATTATTTTTCCGAAAAAATACGGTTCCGATAAAATACGATTCCTACAAAATATTTTCCTATATTTTACGCACCCCCAGTTATGTATCTTTAAATAATTCAGTTTTTATTTGTATTTTACCCTGTGCTCGTGCACCGCATACACAATGCTCATGCTTAAATCAGGGCCTGCTAGATACCGCATGAATAAGACATTTCTATTCAAATAATAAAATACGTTTGTGAAACGCAAACTGTTCAATAACTGTAATTTTTCAGAACCGATAGATTATCAAACCAACGGTTTACAGAACTTGTTTCATGTAACCCGGTATGAGTTAACATGTACCTAAGGTATTTTAATCAAAATGTATAGATGTGGCGTTCTGATATATCATGTTTAACGAACGTTAACAAAGATTAATAATGCTCTAACACGACTGTTGACTGTATTTAAAACGTACCTACCTACATCGTATTATAATACGTGCTAATATTGTTATTTTTAATATTTAAAACTGTTATACCGTAGGTACGTGACAAACATCAATCGGCTCTGAAAGTCACCACACTCGGTAGTGTGTAAATAAAATACAGACACTCGTCGCAGCTTTTTAAAAAATTCAAGTGTCGACCGTATGGCGTACACAGTTACTCGCGTCGTTATATTATTACAGATGCGTTCAATCGAATGGCGAACACCTTGCCGGTCGACTGGTGCTTAAAATAAATTACACGGGTACCCAGAGTACGACAGTGCGTGTGCGTACTGTAAAAACGACAGTGTTGTGCAAATCGTAGTCGGCCGACAGTTTAATTTAATATAATACTAATTAAACATATGATACTATTACGGTATCCTACGATTTGTTTTTTACCGTGGAGACCAAAACACTATAGTACCCATCTCTGGCGTGGTGATTCCCTTTCCGTTAACAGTGTTTATTTATTACGGACGATACACTATATAATACAATTATGAAAGATAAATCATTTTACAACGTGGCCACACATAACTACGTAAATTGCATTAAAATGTTCGCATAATAAAAATTTACGATGTGAGTGATTATTGATTGATTGATGCCACGAACTATGACAGTGGTTTATTATTATTTACAGTCATTAATTATTCGATATAATTTTTAACGATTTCCGTTTTCAAATTCCAACTAATAGCACAAAGTCTGCAAAACGGAGCACGTCCGGGTGTATAACTAATAACGAAAACGATTTTGCATTTCTTCACAACAGCCCCCTTTGGAAATTCCCGGGTACACGTCTAGTCTCCGTGAATTATACAATATACCTACGAATACGAACCTAGTAACCTACAATATTTTTATTTTATAATTCACAATACCGTTACATTGCAATGTACAAAATTTGTACTACGTTACAAGTATATTAATATTGTATTTTACACACGGTTTTGTTATTATTTATTAAATGTGTTTCATTTAATATTATATATAACCTATAATGATGGGTTCTGGCCGAAACTAGTAATTAACAAGCATATTATTATACGCGTTTGGCTATAAATTTGCACAAATTGAATTATACTATTAATCTAACGTATCTTTGGTCCTGGGAAAAAAGGGCATATTAAGTAAATTTTGTATACAGTTTTCAATACAAGCTAATTGAATTTTGAATGAAAATGGATAAGTGCAGGTTCACTTAATTTTCAGTACTAAGTACTTTTTTAGTGCTGCATAGAGTCCGAGCCCAGTTTAAAATAGGGCTGCAACATGTTTGGGCGTTTTATCTTGAACCGCGACACGTTTGAGCACAAAATTATAATACGTTTGTCGTTTGGGCACTATAGTATGTACTATATATATATATATATATATATATATTTATAGATATTAGTATTAATTTGGATATATCTTCTTTTCGTTCGATAGAACGAAAGGTATATGTTCGTATAAGTTTCTATACACGTAAAGTATGCACCTTTTACTAATTTTAATAACAAACGTATAATATATTATAATGGCTGTGAAACGGGACTTGCTATGGTAATAAATATTATATTAGACTGCGATAAAGTGCGGTATCACAGACGGACGGCTGATAGAAGCATAAAAAATATCGAAAATCCATCAGAAATTTCCAATTACCTATTTATTTTTACGTTTCTCTTACACCGGTTTGCACCAGTCGCTTGTGCAAAGTGTGAGTCACACGAAACTTTTATAAATTATAAAAATATTTCATCTATGAACTCCATAAATAGTTTATGATGGTTATAATGATTTATTTGTATTATTATAATATTATTTATTGTTGCACATATTTGTTTTATCACTTAATACTTATTATATAATATATATATATATATAAATATACGGCTTACATGCTTATTAAATAAAGGTGTAGATTCCGAGCGTAGCGAGGGAGCTTTTGGTTTTACTAAGATGTCTATTTTTTTTTTCTTATTTTTCTTTATTCTAGTCTGTGGACACGTTCTTTCCTAGTAAAATTGTTCCGATTTTTACGTGTAGCACCTTTTATGAAAGCTCAAGTTGTCTAGATTGTACTTTTTTTGTAGATCATTATTTTGATTATCGACGCCATTTTTTAAATAAAAGCACTTAAGTGGGAAAAACCGTAGAAAAACGTACAGTTTCACGATTTCATTATTTTGTAAAAACACTGACGACGTTTTCTACAGAAAAAATGATTTTATCGAAAAATTACAAGAGACCTTTTTTGTTGCCTTTTTAATTTACTTTCTTTATTACTATCATCACCAAAATTGTTGAGCCACTTTTGTGCTTTTAAGGATTTTTAATTTTTAGGAGTTTTTTTACTGTAATTCGGTTATACATACATGTAAAGACGTGAAATTTGGTGATAATTCTTATATTGGACTTACCTATATGTAGTAAAATTTCACAAATCATCGGACAACTTTTTTTCTTTAATAAACGTTTTGAAATTAAATTTAAATGAAAATCGCAAAAAAAATACACTTTAAGTTATGTGTTATGCGCTCGGAATTGTCTTTCGTCAAGCAATGGTTTATAGTTGCTTACAGATATAAATGAAACAACCTTATGTATCCTACCTTCTCAACTTCTCACCTACAACAGTGGTCGCTCCCATTCCCAGTATCAGCTCTTTTTTTAATTTTATTGTTCAAACGAAGAAACTTACCAGTTTCTACTAAAATTTCGCCAATTTAAAAAAGGTTTGATTACCGTTTCAACCATTATACTTTCTATGGTAAAATTATTACAGTTTACCCGCGACAGCTGTAAAATGAATCAAACCTATTTTCCATATCATGAACTCAAAACATGTCGAACTACGAACAACTTTTATAGTAGGCACAGAGACTAAAATATACACTTTTTCGTACTACACACTTTATATCAAATTTTATTGGATCATTTTACTTACCAAAGTTTATTTGGTCTTCTCTAAAATTATTACATGCTACTCGTAATTTGTTTTTTAAAACTTGGACAATATTAGGAAAATCTACACATACAAATATACAATATTTTTTTAAATGGTCCTATAAAAAGAGTTAAAGTGTTTATTTGTGTCTTATCTGTCTATAAACAGGTGTTACAAAATATCGGAGATATTATTTCGATTTTCGAGTACAAGTTGAACAAGTTAAAAATTCGTCAATAACAGATTGTTCGTAAATATTACATTTCAACATACTATATTTTTGTCAATTTTGTAATTAGAAAAAAAACTTTTTTTACAAAAATTATTTAAAAAAAAAAATACTCTATCCAAATCTGTAAAAAAAAAAATGGAGTTGTCATTCAAAAAAAATAAGTTGTGTTGCACGTACCAAAAAGGTTAAAAATTTGAAATTTGTCCGAAAATGTGTATTTGGATACTCCCTATCATTCCTCGAAAATTCCATTTCAACATTAGGTCATCCGACAGAAAAATTTAGTGGTACCTCTTAGCGTGAACACACTGTATAAGGTACAGGATTTTATTGTATTTCTCTTATTGGTATATAATAATACAATAAACTATAAACGAAATGAAACTTTACTTTGAAGACTATAAAAATGGTAAAATAAATCGTTATGCGTTTGTATAGCGAGAATAAATATCGTATAATTCTGTTATATTAGCACTGGTCGAAAAGAGAACGGTACATTTTGGCCGAAAAGGAAAAGGTACATTTCGGCGGGGAACAGTGACGCCCGATATATGACCCTGACCGTTGGATAGGCACATCGGTCGTACTAACCGTAGGTTGTGTGATGTAAGTACGTCGTAGTGCCGTACACTTATAATACGTAAACTAAACGCGATTCAAAACGAGAATAAAAATGATGAAAAAAGAGCTAATACTGGGGACGGGTGTGCCACTGTAGTTGTACGTGGGAAGTTGGGAAGGTAGGATACAGAAGGGGATTTAATTTTTATCTGAAAGCAACGATAAACCATTGCTAACGAAAAGCGATTCGGAGAGAAGTTCGGGTACCTATACAATGTCTTCAAAGGCCGAAATATTTAAGATTTCCGTCAAAATGTGTTGTCAAAATTATTATAAGAATAAAATACTGTATTACGCTCAATTCGTTTTTTCTTTTTTTCTTTTTCTGACCACAAAGTACGGCTCTTAATGAACTTCCTGTTGTATTGCCAGGCATTTCTGTTTAGACAAACAATTTTGTCCACCTACTAAAAACAAATTACGCGAGAAAATTGGCAATATAAAAAATGTCTATAAATAGCACGGAAATGTGGCTCGGTTGTTTTTGAAAATTGTACCACGTCTAGAAAAAGCGAATAAAAGTTATCCGTCGACATTTCAAGTCCCTGCGAATATTTTTAACGGGATCGCAACGTGAAAAATAAAAAAAACCTAACGCCGTCACTAATATTATGCCGGACTATCGCCGCAGCCAGCCGCCGCCGTCCGCCACGGACGCTTCGGGACCGCGACCAGTACGATAATTATAATATCGTGCAATGAGGTTACACAGTTGCAGCGCGCATATTTTATTTGAACGTCGACACTCCGCGACAGTTGCAGACAGTCCGTGGCACGTAGCGTACGGCCGCCGTTAACCGCTACGCGAAATCGATGCCACTACGTCTGATCGCCCGTGACGGTGCGCCCGCGTGATTATAATTTTATCAATGCGTACAGTTCTACGACTACCACTAGTACTACTACTACTACAACTACTACTACTACTACTACTACTACTGCAGTGACGAAGTAAATAATAACAATAATAATATTATTGGTTTTGTTTTTGTTGTTGTTAATCCCGTACGTTATCGGCCGCCCGTATTATCGATCCGTTTTGAATTATTCGTTTTACCGGTCTGGCCGACACGATGGCAATATTATAATCCCCTGCATTGTGCCGCGTACCAAACTACTCGTGTATAAAACTATAACATTATGATAATAATAATATCGGTACGAATTCAGTAGTATACGGTCGGTCCGTCCGTAGTGTCCGCGTCCCAGTGTACGGACCGCTCTCGGTCCATGCGTACAAGATCGAAGAAGAACTTTCGTAATATTATTATTATTGCAACATGACTCCGTTCCTTTGACACGTTCACCAAGTAAGTTTTCGTTTTCCGATTCTGGATTTTTGATCCCGCACACCGACGTGTGTTCTTCTCGGACAGTGTAGAATCCAGACAATTTTTCTGGGGATTTGGGGTATTACTACCCTCTTACTGTTACCAGTAAAATGTGTTTGATTGTTTAATTAATCGTTAATTTACCCACGTTTAACGGGGGGGGGGAGGCAAACAAAATTCCATAAGCACTATAAGTATTAAGTACTTGGATTCAACACTCTTCTCGGATCACTGCCGAAAATCAAAAATGTAGAGCGACACATAATCCGACCAAGGTTGCCGTTATTACGGACATGGTTCACAATAATAGTATTTCATTATTATTGTTCTCTAATCGCAGGATGTCAAACAGTAACAATGCGTCGCCTAGCCGTATACCAAAGCCGAATTGGTTGCGACATTCGAATAGAACGCCGAAAATCCAAAGACACCAAAGTCTAGTCAGTAAACACTTTTACGTTTTTACCTATTATATTAACCTATTTTTACAGCACTATATAGTAGTTATGTTCCTAATATAAATGTCTCATGAATTCTTGTAAATATCAATTGGATTATCGAGGATTTTATTTTATAACAATAAAATTTGGTATGCTTTGATAAATAGGTACTTTTGAAATATGTTTTTGTTACATAGGTACTTAACTAATCTATTATAAATGTTGAATTATAATATTAGAGGTCAGATAATACATTTGATATTTTCACTCCCACTTTAATTTACCAATAAACAGTACATACTTAATACACAGACTAAAACATATCAATCAAATAATTGAAATAAATTGTTCAAGTTTGCCAATTAGGTACAATTACTTTCCTATTCAGATTTAATTTATTTCTGGGTGTTTATAAAAATTAATAAGCGCTATAAGGTTTCCCGGTAATTCAAAATTAAATTGTTCAGTATTCCTAATAAGTTATAAACAGTGCTTAAATTGGGAGGAGCACAAGAGAACAGAGCCCCTCACTTTTTATTTTTTTTTGAGTATTCCCGTGCCAATTATTTCTACTAAGATGAGGGGATACATTTGTTTGAATAAATAATGATGTTTTCAAAAAAATTTTGTCTCAAATTATATATATATATTTTTAAATTTATCATCCAATAATAAATTATCATCTTTATTACTGTTACACAGTATTGGCTGCTTTGTACGATAAAATAAGTGATAACTGATTAGTACGATTAACAATAGCTGAATAATAACTTCTCGAAGTTCTATCATAGTATTTTGAATAATTTGAGGTATAAAATTGTATTTACCTACCTAATTATGTAACCCTATTAATTAATAATGACTATAATTCTAAAAATAATTGTATTCTATGGATTGTGTTAAATATAATGGATTTAGGTATTTTATTTTTTTAAATTAGTATAAGAGCGAAGTCCCCCATGGGAAAAATAGAATTCAATCATTGCAAGGGACACTGCTCTTTTGTAATGTCTCATAGTCCCTCTTCTTTTATTTTTCCAATTCAAACACTGATTATAAAAATAATTAAAATGTGTAAATAATTAAATTAAATTTATACAACATTATTAAGCAATACTATTTCCCGAGCTCTACTCAAAATTGGTTTTTGTTTACAATGATTAATCGTTGTGTAATACATTTAATTCCCCTTCATACCTACCTTCCAAAATTTCACTATCAAGAGTTCCTGATCCGTGGTGTGAGTATGTCCCTCTGTTTTTAGTTTTTTATATTTATAAACTCAGTAAATTAATTTTGAAAAATCTTTTTTTTAAACTTAATATGTTAATTTTCAAGCTTGCATATAATTTTACACTTTTGTATTATTACAAAAATAAAAATTATTTTACTTAAAATAACTACAATATGAACATGTTTGATGGTTTACTGTTTTTAAATAAAAATAATTAAGAAAACAATTTTATTTTCCCCAATACTGAATTATCTTGTGAACCATGTAAATATGAAGGTTTTGTAATAATTTTAGTAAAAAACAAGTTCTGGCCTCTCGGTCACCTAGACCACAAGATAAACAATAGATACTTATACTAATTTGTGTATGTTTTTTTTACTAAAACTTGTATTTTTGTTTTTCATCACATATTAGGCAGGTGTATTGTAAAAATAATTATTCATTTTCTTCAACCAAATCTTATTTTTTCACCATTTTTGTAGTTTGGTATTCATATCTATTTTATGATTACTTACATTGTTACAATTCTCTTCTTTAATTCTCAAAGCCATAAAAGTTATATTTTCTGTGCCTAATTACTTTACAAAATATTTACTTACTACAATTCTATATTATTCTATATATCCAATTAAATATTAGTTATTTTAACAATTCATTTATGTGACTGCTGTTTTTAGATTGCCTATTAATTACATATTAAAAATTATTACATCCAAAATGATAATATAATATATTAGAATATAGATTTATAAATGAAATAGAAGCTATTATTCAAGGTTATAAATTCTATAATCTTGTAAAGAGTAATTTTTTTTGATTTTAGCAAACTTTAAATACTTATGAAAAAGATGATGATTGTGCATCCGAAAAAAGTTTTGGCAGTACAACCAGTAGTCAATGTGATAATGGCCACTCTATGTTTGCTCTTAATGGCACCACTTATTCTAATCGGAAAAAAGGCTACTTACATTATTGCCCTTCAAACATAGGCAGTGAAGAATATCTTACTCCTACACAGAGATCTAGTCGAACTATCAGAAACCTCAGAGTAAACTAAACATTTTTTAACAAATATTATATTCAATAATGATTATATAGAGGTGTTGGATATTTTAGAGATTATTAAATGATGCTCATAGTGAACTTAATGATAAAGATACAGAAATTGATCAGCTAAAAAGAGAGAATGTTGAACTTAAAGTAAAATGTGGTTATGGCGCTGCTAACAATTCAATTGCAGAAGGTGATGAAGATGAAGATGCCAGTAGATTTATATCGAGCAAAGAACCAACACCTGAACCAGATTCAAGGTAATTAATCTATTAATTTGTCACATTTTTTAACTCTATTTTAAACATTAGGTATCTTATTTTATTTTAACTGCCATTACCTACTTAAGTTTAAAACATAGACTTAATATTATAAGATGAACTGCTAAAAGCTTTTATCGAGTTAGTTGAAATGGCACTATGCATTAGGCAAAAAATCATGGTGAAAAAAAACTTATCACACTAAACAATAGTTATGATTTAATAATTATATTTATTAATTTGATATTATTGTTGTTGTATTTATTTATTGTCTTTTTTCTATATTGTGTTTTAATATAAACATAACCAGCATAAATCTGCTATGATATTTGACCTTCCATAATGTTGTGTATCCAAAAATATTGTACATGGGAAATGATAAATACACAGTCTAACTTCATGTTAGGTTATAAAAAAAAGAAATTTTAATAACTAGTTTCTCCATTTCTGCTTCCATCCTTAGTGGTGATGATGTATTAGTGTCCTATGAACATATTTTTCCAAATTATCATTATTCACCCAAGTTTGGTTCATTTACTCCAGATGTATTTCCTGTGAAAACCAAATAAGTTTATATGGGTTGCCTGTGCCAGTAATATTTTTAAATTTGAGCATAACAAGGGAGCTATTGATTTTACTAAATTGTTTACTTTTTTTCTTTCTTTCTTTCTTTTAGTCTGTGAACATGTTTTCTCCTAGAAAAATTGCTTCGATTTTAACTTGGTGTAGCACCTTTTCTGTAAGCTCAATTTGTCTAGATTGTACTTTTTTGTAGATCATTTTTTAATTTTCGGCGATATTTTTTAAATAAAAGCACATAAGTGGGAAAAAACTTAGGAAAACGTACAATTTCAAGATTTCAGTATTTTATAAAAACGCTGACGAAATTTTTTACCAGTAAAAATGATTTAATTGAAAAATAACTAGATACCTTTTTTGTTGCCTTTTTAATTAACTTTCTTACAGCATCATCACCCAAACTTTTGAGCCACTTTTGTGCTTTTAAAGATTTTTAATTTTTGGTAGTTTTTTTACTGTAATCCAGTTATAAATACATGTAAAGACATAAAACTTGGTAATAATACTTATATTGGACTTACCTAGACATAGTAAAATTTCCAAAATCATCTGACAACTTTTTTTTTTTAATAAGCGTTTTGAAATTAAATTTAAATGAAAATCGCAAATAAAAATTACACTTTAAATTATATATTCTTTCGTCAAGCAATGGTTTATTGTTGCTTACAGATATAAATGAAATAACTTTATGTATTCTACCTTCCCAACTTCTCATCTACAACAGTGGCCGCTTCCATTCCCAGTATTAGCTCATTTTGTTGTTGTCCTTGTAAGTAAGGTAACCAGAAATTAATAGTTACAAAAAAAAAATATCCATAATTCAAGTTTCAGCACCAATATATAAATTTAAATTTAAAAACCAACCTTTTAGATCTTGAATTCCTATCTGATCGTTTATGTTCATAACTTCAGGTTTTTGTGTACCATAGCTAAACTATAAAGGCATAAAATATAGGCTACACTATACTTTACATATACATAAATACCAACTTAATTATGTACATTTTTTTTTTATACATATAGCAAACTTTCTAGAAGCTTCTTAAATCCATCACCATCTCCAGCAGATTCAGGACATGGGGATGATTATGACGAAGCAAAGAAATTGCGTCAAGCTTATGACGAGTTACGTGAGAAACATAATGACAAGATTGAAGAATTATTAAAAAGTTTAGGAGAACTCAATGAAAAGTGAGAAAAATTTAATTAATAATGTCGACGTTGATGAATGTAACTTAGCTCATAACTAAGCATTTTTAAAAAATAGTTACCTATCTATGTGATGGGTAATTTCCAGTGGGGAGACTTTCTTTTTAGAGAACTCCTTAGAAAGAAGGTCTCTCTCCCTTTCATTCACTCCTCTAGATGTGGAACACATATTCCTAATGACTAATATATTTATTTTATATTCAATAAAATGTTACTATTTTTCAAAGATACTATGGATTAAAACCAAAACTTGATGAAGCCTATATTAGAATCAAAGAACTTGAAAGAGAAAATGATTTCTTAAAGTGGTCAAAAGTGGTACAAAGTAAAAATAATGAACAAGTCACTAATAATCACAAAATTAAGGCATTTAGTGATGTTCTTACTCAAACTCATCCAACAATATTTGTAGATAAGGTTTGTTTTAAAATAAAATTATTCTAATGGTTTCAATATTAATTTGCATTTAATATATATGTATTTATGTATATATTTTTTGTTTTTGTTTTGGAATTAACCATAATTTTTTTAGAAGACTGAAACTGATCAAATACATGATAAGTTCTCTGGTGCTATGATAAATATTCAAAAATCTTCTGAACAAGCAAACACACAAAAAAATGATCTTGCTGTAACTTCAACTCAAACACAACAAATTGCATGTGCTGAAAAGGTAAAAATATATATATTTACTATGTACTGAAATTAAAGCATTTTCTTTAACAAATGAAATTAATTTGTAATAATATTTAATTTTTGTAGAACACAGAGACTGAGAATCAAGCAATTGAAGAAGACAGTGTTGATGAATTAAGTAATGTTAAGTTGGAACTTAAAAAAACAAAAGTAAGAATAATACTAAGATAATAATTATTATATTTTTAATTATATTCTATTCGAACATTCGAACCTTTCTTCTGTGTTTGTGTTCACTAACATGTAGCAATTTCATTTTATAATTTTTAATATTGTACACATTTTTCCCAAGTAAATATTTATTTGTTTAGAATCTTTTTAGAATATGTTTAAAATTTAGGGACGTAGCCAAAGTGTTGGTGGTGCTTTGTTATCCGGACCTGAGGCCATTGCCCTTTGGATGATCGGCACGAAAAAGGTTCGTCTCTTAGATCCCCTTAATGCGCAAATTTCTTTGCATTTTAATTTTGATACGCATGGGAATTTAAACGAGTTGTACATTGACATAATTTGGATTGGATTTCTACTATAAATGGTTTTAATTTTCAATTGTCGATTAGTTGATGAATAGGTGTAGGACAACAACAGTAGGTACAAAGTTGATGTATATTATTTTTCAATGAATTTTGTTCAAAGAATATAATGCAAAATAAATACTTTTAAATAGAAGTGTTCATTCAAATTCAAGTTCGTATAATTCTCTTTTTTTCGTTTTTGAAGCACCTATACGTTTTGATTAACATAAGTGAATTGTTTAATTACAACAGTGCATACTGAGTAATTGTAATTGTATTATTTAACTTTAAATTGTAATTTACACTTTTAGTTATATATATATTTATATATATCATTGATTTTGTTTAAATAAAAAAACAAATAACTTTTTGTACTAAACTCAAGTGTGAAATTGTTATATCATTGAAAAAAAAGCTATTGCTTTTTTCACCTTTTTTTTTTTGCTTTTCAACGCGAAAAAAAAAAGTAGTAATTAATAGTGAAAATACATAGTTAATTTAGCTATCACAATATTTAAAAAAACTTTAATTGAGTTATAATTATAACCTATAGATTTGTATGTGTAAAATATAATAAATCACTTCATTTGCTCGTAGATAAATTATTAGTTCTATTTACACAGGTGATATATTTGCAATGCACTACTGATATTATTTTCCTTTCCCTAGTAATATGTGAGCAGAAATGTACAGTTTTTGTTTTTGATTTTTTTTTGTTATTTTTTATTAATTTAGATTTACACAATATTATTTTAGAAAAGTGTGTATATAACTACTTATGCACTGCCTGGTTGTGGCTGACTTTTAAGATAACTATTAGCTTTAAAACACTTCAGTTCTTATTATATTCTTCAAGTACAAACATTTAGTTTTTCTGTGTATTATTTTCCAGGCTATGTATGAAAGTATGCTGCAACAGCAATTAGAACAACAGCGCCAAAAGCCAATAAATGATCCTGAAATGACATTGCAGTTTTTGAAATCAGCATTTTATTATTATCTTTCTGATGCCTCAAACACTGCAGGACATTTAAATGCTATACTAAGTATACTTCGATACTCAGAAAGTGAAAAAAAAATAATTGAAAGGAACCAAGCATGGAAATAATATTTTATTTTGTATTTTTCTATAGCAAAATTTTTAAATTCGTAATTTAATTTTACATTTTTCTTGTTCAATGGTCAACATTTTTATTTTTCCCATTAAATATTTATTTATTTTCTCAATGATGACTCCCTATTAGTTAGTATTTCTTAATTTGTCTGTATTATATTTTTTTATTAATGTTTTATTATTATCGTAGAATCAGTATTATGGTTGCTAGGGAATTAGTGTGATTTTGCTTATATAGAGCATTTTTGTTATTGTTTTAAAGGAATTTCCTTAACTATTGGTGATACGCACAGGGTAATTATTTATCTTAGTTTGTTTTTAATATACTATAAATGATAAATACTTAGTCATAAATCAAAAATAAAATTGTTTTTATTTGAACAGAAAATAATTACCCTCACTCAACTTTATGGTCTGATACCGCGCATCACCAAAGGTTAACATCACTATTACTACTTTTTGTTCCAATATTTTTGATTATAAATTATAATAATATTAAGAATATATTTTATGACATTTTTCAATTGATTTATTTGTTTATTTAATGTCAGTGATATTATTTTAAGATTCAAATTCTTGTGAAGTATTTGTATTTTTTCAATTTATTAATGTTGTGATAAAGTCAAGTTTTGTTTACTAAATTGATGGTTATATAACTAAATTGAAGTATACCCTTGTTTTTTGATTTCCACAGAATTCTCATAATGTCCTTATCATATACACATTATTTTTAAAACTGAATAGATTCCTTAAAATTTATTAACCATTATAATAGAAAAAAACCTATTCATTTTGAATATCATCATATTTAAAATAATATCTTATTACTAAAAATATAAAATTAATAAAGTAGTAGAAGAAGGTTAGAAAAATAAAAAATCTTAGATATGTAAGTATTCAATTTAGGGGCATCAATAAATCTACCCATATTAATATTATGCAAAAATATTTTCTCTAATTGTCAATGAAACAATCATTTCAGCTAAACCATGTGTAGTAATAATGTATAAGTTATACAACATAACATATTTTATTGTGTATTTCATTTTCAACTTAATGGCCTAATGTGAACTTAAATGTCTCTGAACTCAGGTAGGCACCCAGCCTACTATGACCAGAGGTCCAATGGGTCTGGACCCTTCCAAAAATGTAAAATTCTCACCAAAATATCAATTATTGGTAGTTGGAGACAAATTTTATGTTTGGACCCCCTAAAAAAAAATATTGGCTATTAAAGTAATCTTTAATGGTTTAAATCTTTTTTGTTCAATAGGCAACATTGAGTTAAGGCAATAAATCAAAAGTACCTCGAGATGGGTATAGTATCACCTAAAGTATTCTTATTATTTGTAAATACGATACGTAATACAATCCCTACTGCTAGAATAGGGTATCCAATTGGACCACAATACGGTATTTGGGGTGGATATCCCGAGTGTGGCCCGTTTAACATTTTTTTTTTTTTTTTTATAAGTCGATTGCGTCCGTAATCTTGTCGAAAAATTATATAAAACCGGTCGAACGCGTCCGTAATTTTATTGATGAATGAAATGAAATTGTCTGAGTTTGTCCACAGTCGTATGATAAATTATCCGCAGTTGTAGGTACCCATTTTATATTTAAGATTTAAACAGTGAGGAAACAGAATTTTATTTAAATTTTGATAGGTAATAACTGAACAAGATTACGCTTAGTAATCGTGTAGTCTTCCAGTGAACAAAAAAACGAAGTAGTGCCGTACATTTTGTCGTATCTAACATCGAAGTAGTGACGTAGTTATGTTCAAATTTTCCAAAAAATGTCATTGTCAGATAGCATGTTAAGCCAACACTGTAAGAACGGCATTTAAATACTAGCCTTTAAGTATAATATAATTAGTATGTTCACCCTAAATGAATGGGTGTAAACAAAATATAAAAAACAAACAAACATTTTTGGAGTGTAAGCCTGTTCACCTCCTCGTGGTGCACCATGAGTAACTCTAAATGAACTGGGACGCATTCGGGCTATGTTGCAAAAATTAACTATTTTTATTGGGACACACTCGGGTAACCCCGGTGATTGGGCCACTTTATTTTAATACATTTTAGATTTGACAAAAGGCAAACCTCTATTTAGCACCACTATTTTAAACCATATTATAATTTCTCCACGATTATAAATTTATATTTCTTATAATATGTTCGTTATAATCGATTTATGTTGACGACACTTATGAATACTGTGCAAAGCAATCTGTATCACTTTATTTTTAAAACAAATTAATAATTATTTGACTAATTTTATAGGTATTGTATTATATATCGTGCATTTTAATATAATTGAAATTATAAATCATTGTGTTATACATTTGAGGCCTAATTCCCGACCACCTCTAAAATACTGTGTTTCGCCGATGACATGAACATATTTTTGAAAATTACATCTATAGAAGGATTATGTTTTTTTACAAAATAATGTTGATTCTTTCTCTAGATGGTGTCAAACATTAAGCTTGAAACTTAATCTTTCTCAATGCCGGGTTATGACCTTTTTCCGGTCTCGTAATCAAATTTTATGGACACGTAAAATCTCGGATACTGACATCGTAGGTACGTGTATTTGACTCTATTGTAGACTTTGTGGTTTCAAATTATCAAGCAACCTTAATCCGAGTGCGTACATTTCTATGATTTGGTGTAAAGCATTTAAAGTTTTAGGTTTCATTATGTGGCTTTCTAAAGATCTTAAACTTTTAAGTTCACTAATCAAACCATTTATAAGTTAATTTTCGTAATTTGTAATTCAAGTCCCTCCTAGCTGGCGAATTTTCAAAAAAATGTCTCAGATTGTATAGATATTCAAAACGAGTTATTATTTTGTCACACGCCATTTACCAACAAATATATAGGTATTGGTTTGCGTTTTTGGTGTAAGAATGCCGAGTTTTCGATTGCAAATAATAATCGTAGGTACCATATGTTCATATACGAGTTCGTAGGATAAATACAGACGGATAGCGGTACGATAATGTAGCGGCTGCACCAGTGCTGCAATTAAATAATTAATTTGACAAAGTTTTAAATGATACAAATTTAATAGCAAATTTTCGATTATAAATCATTACTAGGGTAGAGTTCTTATAGCCCTAATAAGTAATTAAATATGCGAATATGCACGTGAATACTTAAAATTCGAATTACAGATATACAATTAACCATAAATATGCATTAAAAACAAAGGTCTATTTGTTGTTTTTTTATTGGAGCAATAGTAGAGAACGAAAACGGAAAAATCAGTTTTCAATTTTCGTTTTTTTTCCGGTATTTCATAATTATTAGTAAAACTACAGAGAAAATCAAAAAACTACTTCCATACTTAACAACTATATTAAAATTTAAATATTACTGTTATCTGTTATCATGAATGCGAAATGCGTAGATAATAGCACGGTTTAGAAGATATGTCGGATGTCGGACAACTTACTGATGGATAATGTGATGATATGTACATGATCTAACGATAATAGCTCAGAATAATAGATTAATATCACAGATTAAAATTTTAATAATCATTAATCTAACACAAGTTCAACATTTTAAGTAGGTACCTATTTGATGTAGGTAAGTAAGAACCACTAAACCGTGGTGCATTTAAGATATCTCTCCCGAATTGGTGATTACTGATTCCCAAAGAAATAAACAATTTTGTTTTATTGTCAGAATGATTTGTGCTTTTTATGAAACAGTTTTTGGTCAATTTAAATTAGGTAAATTATTTCTTTGACCATTTTCGAATTTTAATTTTTAACAAAATTGTGATATATTTCTAACGTGACTACTGTATCCTGTGTGTGATCGACTGGTCGTCATGGGAGATTTTTATACTCATTATTCAAATGTAAGTTTGATAAAGTATTTTCATTACATAAATATTTAATATTAAGATTGGTAATTAATAATGACTTGTATTTCAAGAATCGTAACTATATCGAAAACATACTTGAACCGAGGTGCCCGGGCTACTATTGTGGTCGACGGGATTTAGGAAATGGACGTACCAGCGAATGTGGCTCCTGTCCGCCGGGCACAAGAGTCAATTCATTTCACATATGCCAACAATGCACAGACTCTCCTACTTCATACGATTGGATGTATCTATTATTTATGGCTACTGTGCCTCTGTTATTCCAAGCTGTGTACATAGACCTGTCGCTGTCATCATTAACGTGGGCATCTCAAGCAAAAAAGTACAAACTTAAATAATTTAAAACTACAGTTTCTACAAATTCAAAATAGTCATTAAAAACATAGATACTTTTTTTCTTTGCAGTGATATTTCTAGGAAGAAAATTTTAACAAAAATTGTCTTAAATATTTCGGCAATACTGGAAGTGGTTATCGCAGCAACTATGGCAATTCTAGCTGTCGACCCAAGAGGTGAATTATCAATTCGATCATGTCATACCAAATGGCTTTCTGATTGGTACACATATTTGTTTAATCCAACTCCAGATTACCATGAACCTTTGCGGTGTACTCAAGAAGCCGTCTATCCTTTGTATGTTTTATTATTTCATATTTTATACTATTGCTGGTTAAGCAATACAACTTATTACCAATCTTTGTAACAAAAATGTGTCCATTCGTTAGAAATTTAGTAAATTTGTTTGGTACACTTTTTGTATTATAAGAAACTACATTCAGTGTAAATGTAGATACATAATTAATATATAATTTGAAAATACTTATGTGTTTTAATGGTCAATTTTCAGGTATTCTATAATTTTTATTTTCTATTTCACTTCTATATTTGTTCTACTTACTGTACGTCCATTGCTGTGCAGTTATTTTGATCTTAGTGGAGGGACATATTTGAATACTGTTTATGCTGGTTTATATTTTTTTCCTGTAGCAGTTGTAATTCATGCATTTTTTGGAGGCGTCATTTGTAAGTATATATAAATAAAACATTTTATTGTATTAAATATGTTTACATATATGTATTTTTTTTTATAGATGTTACCTACCCTTATATAGTAATTGTTGTTTCTGTAATATCAAGCGCAATCCATTTTGCTACAGAAATAAATCAGGTATTTTATAATTGTATCATTTATAAATAAAACACTACTAATTTTAAATAATTCATTAACAGTCTACCAAGTATTTAATTTTAAACACTGTATGTGTACCGAGAAACATCCTGATTGTTGGTGTGCATTGGATCTGCCACGGATTCGGCATTGTCGCCATTACTCAGTTGGCAAATCCACCAGTGGACTATGTTTTATTGATGCTCATACCATTGCCCACTATTTTTTATATAGTAACTACACGAATAAGTGAACCATCAAAGATTCTTGTATTGTAATCACCAATTAGTAAGTATTGTATTTATAAAAAAAATAAAAATAACTATACATTTCATTAATAAATATTTTACCTATTTGATATTTAATCACCGATGTATTATTTGTCTACAGTCCAGTAAATCGAATAGATTCAAGATGTGTTATATGTTCCTATATGTTTAAAATTAACTCTCTTATCTACGTCGGGATGAAAGAGACAACATTTGAAATATTTTAAATATCTGCAGAAAGCAGTTGCTGTTCAATAAAGCTCTATAGTAAATTTTATATTGTTTAGATGCAAAATTTTTTATTTTTTATTTGTTCAGAAATCTTGTTTGGTTTTTAAGTTTGTGTTGATAATAATATTAATTGTTTAAGTGTAAATACACAAAATACATAAATGAACAAATAATATAAACTATACATTGTTTGTTTAAGGCGTGTAACTATTTTTTCTCTTATAAAGTTATGAATACCTATATTCATTATTATTATTATTATTATGCAAAAATCATATAGATTTGTGTATACTTCATACTAGTGTATGGCGGTGATTGTTGGGAAAAGATTATTTATCCAAATAATATTTAAAAATGATAATATTATCTAGATTACAAAAATGTTGCATCATAATTTTTTTCTCGGTAGTACCAATAGAAAGCCATTCAAAGATGAAATTTCAGCTCTGTTTAAAAAAAAAATCAGACATTTCAATCATCAAATTTAACAACTTTTCTAAAAACAAATGTCTTTAGTTGGTGCATCAAGAGGTAATTTTTTGATTTTCCTTATAATTTCCTTAATAATATTGTAAACAATAATATGTAATCTAATTTCATTATTTTTGATTTTATTTTTTTAATATACATTAATTCAATTAACCAATAATCTGAGAGACCAACAATTAACACTAAATACCTTATATTAGCCTTTTCTAGATGTAAAATTTTCAAAACATTGCAGATTTCTAAAATATTTATAGACATTTAGAATGTTAACATTTTTTTTAATTGTATATGAACAAAATTGTATTGGCCAAGAAGGAATACGGCCTCACACAAATAATGCCCCACTAATAACTATTTACCCAATTTTAAAAGTGAAATATTTTATTGCTCACACCAAAATTAATTTAAATTAATACTCCATTTATTTATTTGGGAACAATTATTATCTTGGAAAATATTTTCAAAAAATTTTTTTTTATCAATTTAAGAAAAACGCAGCTCTACATTGCTATTATGTTTGTTAAATATTTGGGATTGTAACGACTTTTGATTTTTAAATGACCTACATTAAAAATTCCATAAATGGATCACCGTATATAATTAAATTTTTGTAAAACTGTTTTTAAAACTATTTAAATACATAAAAAATGAATGTACAGAATATGCCTTAAAATGTTTTACAACAATAGTATTCTCAAAGTATTCTTAATACTTTGCAGAAATTAAGGTAGAGTCTGACTACTTTAGGGAACTATAGATATTACCTATATAATGATGTATTATATTTTAACAATTAGAAATTTCGATAACTATTTTAAAACAAATACCACAGGGTGAAAAATTAAGCATCTTTTAAAATAATGTATAAATAAATCTGATCATTTTTATTAATCAAATGTTTTTGAAGGAATTAAATAATATCTTAAAGTTAAGCATTGATCACTAAGCCCAAACGAGACTAAGAAGTATTTTTTTAAAACTATTCGGAATACAATATTTCTAAAAGAGTATTTTTTAAATATTTAGAATTCTCACTTAAAAAAGATTCTTAAAAATAGCTGACCTGTAGTTTCTAAACTACATCCTCCATTTACAAGAACTAAAACGGTTTTTGATATATAATATTGAAAATAATACAATAGCATAAATATTTTTGCATCTCTCAAAGTTATATTAGTTATCAAAATTGATCAAATGGACAATTTCACCAAGTACATAGGTAGGTAATTCATACATGTATTAAAAATCACCTAAATTACAAATATTTATACTGTATAACAAAGGAAATCAAAAGCAATTGAACTTTTATCAAAAATTAAAAGTATGTTACACAAGTTGAAATTAAAAAGACGTCCTAGGACAATGGGGACGGGTGCAGCCATTGTTATAAATAATTTAATGTATACCTGTAAGCAACATTAACAATTGCTTACGAAAAAACGATTCTAAGCGGAGTTCAGTTTATAATAATAATTTGTCAATAATATATATGTCATTTTATAGTAAAAAAAAATTAAATAAGCTTTATATATTTTCTTTATTAATATTTGTTTAATGTTGTACAGATTTTCTCAGTTTTCCTACGTTTTCCCCATGTTTTATACCGGTTTTTCACATTTGCTGGGAAAACTCTTGGGAAAATCAAAAAATGACCTTTTAGAAACACTGCTTTCATTAAAAGTTGGAGCAAACTACCGGTAGAAGAGTTGTGCACAGGAAAAAAAAATCTTAATATTTGAATAATATAATTCGTACATATTCCCGTTTTTTTTTTTTTTTTTTTTTGATATTTCGCATTCGATGAGAAAATTCTTGAGAAAATGACATCATTAGTGAAAATCTCTCGAGAGAATCGAAAAATCACCTTCCTCAAGTCCTTTCCCACACCGATTTCCTTTCAGAAATGGTGCTACACGTATAAATTCGAGCAAGTCTTCTAGTAGAAAAGTTGCGCACGAATAAAAATAAATAAATAATAAACATCTTTGCAAAACTATACGCTTCTTCGCTCCACTCAGAATCTAAAATTTAGGCATTATTAGGTATTTAATATTGGGTATTTGGATCTGTGCGTGCACTTATTCGTGATAATTCCGCCGCCGTTAATTTCCCAGCGAGAAATTTTAGATTCGGAACGTAACAGAACAATATTAGACTATGTAAATGCCCCCTCAACCACACCATAGAGTAGTATTTATTATTTAATCATGATCCAGTAGGTGAGTATCATTTCGAAGATAGAAATATGCGAGTGTTTTAATGGACTGTCCTCCCCGGAATGCAAATTTGCTCTGTCTCACACTAAGCTTTATAACCGTTCGGTTCGACCCAATCCTCGGGAGTGAATGTTCAAACATGAATCAAACGGTCCTACTGGCCAGTGGCGTGACCAGGATTTCTCAATTGGGGGGGGGGAATAAAAAACTTTATACAAAATTAATTTATGTTGTTTTCGCTTATTTTTATACTTATTTATAGACCAGATAAAATACTAAATACACGCTGTCGAAATGAATAAAATATTTAACAACTTTTCATTTATAATAATTTATTGCATACAACTTAAATAATTATAAGGTATTTATTCTAAAATTAGTTACTTACCTATTTCTTATGGTTTATAATATAATATTATTATTGTGTTCAGTATGTAATTTTCATCCTCCTAGAGGATTTTTTAACAAAACCATTCAATATTTCTTTTTCGGTGTTTTCATATAATAATTCGTCTTTATTTATTGTTGCTAATACCAAACCATTTAACCTTTCTTCATTCATTATAGCTCGTAAGTATGTGTACAGTTTTCTTTAGAACAGAAAATGTATATTCCGGGGTTACAGGCAGAGTAAAAAATAAATGAAGAATCCTTTTTCTATTTGAAAGATCTGTGCAGTGATGAATTTCTTCTACAGCAGTCTCTGGGAAATTTTCTTTCAATTGCCATTGCTTTATCCATATTATGAATAACTCCGCTTTCAAACATAAATTCATACAAAAATTAAAAAGTAATTTTCGTTAAATAGAAGCAGCAGCTAAGATTGCCATAATGTGTCAAATTAGATGGTACTTTATGAGTCTTTCTAGTGATATAATTGTTTCTAGTCTTTTATCAAATCTTGAATGTAACCGAGTAATTATCAATAAATGGTATAAATATTGCTATTTCATAATATTCCTCTATGTCTTTGGCATTTATATTGTTTCGGGCAGTTTGTCTCCCAGTTTCGAGACATGCGTATTTCACCGTCTAGTTCAGAACCTATTGTGGTAACATTTTTTAGCATCTGATCGAATAGCTTCTAACGTTACTCTAACAATTATTACATCATTTAAAGCTTTAGATGATTTTTGCTGTATGCTTTGTAGTACTTGACTTAATTGTTTAGTGTATGAAAAGCAAGTAATAGCTACTTCAAGAGAAACAAGAAAATCACTCGTGGTTATAGCACTCATATATAATGACGCTTTGGTTGTGGTTTCAGAATTTATATCATGTTTTTCAAAATGTTCTAGAGTAGAAATTATATAAATGTAAAGTTTTTTAAAAAATGAAAATAACAAGTGAATCATGTCGATCAACCCATCGTGTTTTACAACATTTTTTCAATTTTGTTTTTTGACTATTTTTATTGGAATTACTATTTTTATCAAAAATCACTACTTTTATGTATTTTGAATATAATAATATAATATTAATAATTAATTAATTAAATAATTAAATATAATGTATTCATTTTATCATAGATACTTACGTGCTCGTGGATATAATATAATATACTTAATACTTATAAAATAGATAGATGTACTGTTATAAAATCGATAAAAAAAAATACGTTCGATGGGGGCAGGGCATGCCCCCCTCTGGCTACGGCACTGCTACTACTAGTGATTCTAAACTGCTAATGCTATTTATAATGTAAAATAGTCATTCTACATCATCAATGAATGACATTGCCCGTGCTCGGTAGGTAATGTACAAGAATAAAAATAAACCATAAATACCATTTTGGATTTTATAAACATTTTTAGTAAAATAAATATTACTAGAATGTATCTATTGGTTATTTTTGTATATTGTGTACACAAATTTTATTAGAAATCTCGTACAGATATATACGCGCGGCAATATTTTTTGCCACTTTAGCATTTATTATTTTTGTTGAGATTCAGTTAAAAATTCGGACAGGAAATTTGTATTTGTCTTCTCTAGACGTGGTAAAATTTTCAAAAAAATTTAAGCCATTTTTGGGCTAATTATAGGCATTTTAATTTTGCGAGTTTTATACGTAATATTTATTTGGTAGATACTTAGTGGTAAAATTGTTAACCTAAAAGAAATGTTTGAAAATTTAACGGTTGATCGATTAATAGTCTAACTTTGTCGTCAAAAAATACAAATTTGAGTTTAAAACTATGTTGAACAAATCCAATTTTTCAATTGTTTTGAACATATGTATATTGCCGATTTAAGAACAACGGTGAAATCAAAATTGAGTGGACTGTTTCGAAATTATAGCTTTTTGAAGTTCTGATATAACTCTAGTCTTTTTTGAAGAATGTCGTGATCTGGTGGTTATACACACCTATTGTCTTCCTAGGGGTTGAGTTCAAACCCTGGGTTTTTTCTGTGTATAACTTTTTTACCAGCAATTTTTCTCAGATTTACAATGATAGCACTTTTTTTGAAAAAGGAGGAAAAACTAAAGACGGGAAAATAGGTACAATATTAGACAAATATTATTAAAGAAAATGTTTATTGCATATGTAATTATTTTACTATAATATAACATATATATTTTTGACAAAGCAACACTATCAACTGAATTGCGCTTAGAATGGTTTTTTCGTTTTTAAATTCCCTTTTGTATCCTACTTTCTCAACTTCCCACGCTACAACAATGGCTGCAACCGCGTACGAAGGATGTCTGTCTTTTTTATTGGTATTGTTATGAGACGTTTTTGCACCTTAAACATTTAGCATGTTTTTATATATGAAAAAAACAAGTCATTGAGATAAATAAAACAAATAGGTAATTGAACATTCTGTAAACAGAAAAAAAAATTATTTTTTAAGGTAGCTATGGCTATATATTGAATTTTTTCTTTTCAATTAGTTATTATTTTATTATGTTGACCTAGATAAAAATAACAATTTAGATACTTATCAATTTATATATTTTTAAATATGTATTATGTAAAGATGTCTATGATATTAATGTCACCCTGGCACAAAAAAATGTCTACTAATAACAACAAGAACTTTCAAGTCACTTTTTATTTTTATTGTTCAATTCTCTAATTCTGTATCATTTTAACTTTCTGTAATAAAACCATAGTCAGTTACTATTTGAGTTTTGTTTGAATACATAGGTGATTTAAAAATATTTATTATAAAAATTGTTTAATGTAAAAAAAGGTAATAAATTTATAATTCGTTTATTTAAAATACTTGTTCTGAGAAATCAAAACTTAGAAAAACTGGGAAAATCGTACAACCGTAAATAAATATTATTAAAGAAAATATTTAAAGCCTTTTTAATTATTTTACTATAGAATAACATAATATATTGTAGACAAAGCGTCATTATAAACCGAACTCCGTTCAGAATAGTTTTTTTCGTAAGCAATGGTTTATTGTTGCTTACCATTAAATATTCTGTAACAGTGGCTGTACCCATCCCCATTATCCTAGGAAGTTTTTTTTTAAGTTACAATGTGAATAATTTTTAATTTTTGTATTAAACGAGTGATAAAAAAAAAATTTATTTGAAAAATTAAACTGAATTAGGATTCCTACTTTTGTTTAGGTTTTTTATTTTCCTCAAAACTAATAGTAAACAACTATAACTGAAAAAAAAAAAAATGTAATAATTTGAATACAATAATAGTACAATTCTGTCAACGAATTAAAGGCCAGGTACAGACGTGGAATCGGAGTTGACAAAATTATCAAAATTATCAAGTATATCATAATTGATTTTTGATGAAAGCTTTTTCTTTTTTAATACTCGTTCTACAGCTTCATTTGCAGTCTTGGCTGGTGTCCGTAATGAATCCTTTACTTTTTTTTCTTTTGATTTTATGACCTTAGGATTTTTAGCTCTTTCTTGCCTGCATAATGTCATTTTTCTGTATTCAGGACCATGCATTTTACTCCACATATCTTTCTTGATTAGATGGCTTTCTTTAGACAGGATGTAAGAGTCAATTTCGTCATCATTTATATCAACATTAAAACTTGATTCTTCGTCTTCATCGTCCTCATAAGACCGAGATCGTTTTGATAAACCCATCATTTCAAATGAAGGTCCCACATTGACAAATTTGCTACTAGTTTCTGGTTTATTGGTATCACTTTCAATTTCTGCCAAGTTAACACCAAACACTTTAGTATTCTTTTTCTTACTAAGTTCTTTTTCTATTGCAGTTTTCACTTCATCAATCACCTTTTCACTGTCATTGGCCTCAAAAAATTGATCTATACGCTCCTTGTCTTTAGCGCGAGATATCCGATAAGACGGAGGATCATGGGTTTCCTCCAAGTCAACATTCATAAACTGTTCGATTGATAACATACTAGATGGTGTGTCTTTAAACTCTAATAAACGTTTTTTTAATGTAGCATGATGACAGTGCACAACTTTAATTATGTCATCAGTAGTACGGTTAAAGTCATGCATACGTCCTGAAATCAATAAAGCTGCTCCACATAAACTGGATGGTCGCCTACCTTGAATATAGAACTCAATATTAGAGACTTATATAGAGTGTCCCACGATGATCTGCCACTTGAAATAACTTTTATTCTATTTAATATTTTTTAATTAATTAGTATGCCTCTGTGCTACAATTTATACATAAAAATTTTTTATTTGGGGGAAGGGGGACTTAAAATCTAACCCCGAAGATGTGCGCCGTTGTTGACCAACCCGCCAGAACAACGAATATACCTCAGACCAGTGATTCTCAAACCGGGGGTCGCCAACAATCTTTTTAGGGTCACCAATATATAAAATATATTACATATCTATTAATAATAAATAACTAGTAAAGTGTTTTTGTAAATATAATCATAATTATCATTGTTGAGAATTACAATTGATAAAAGTTTGGGATTGCCGAGAAAAACGTAAATACATAATGATAATATAGAATATGAAACTTGGGACAGGAAACACTTCTAAATACAGATATAAAGATTACCGATAATGCGCGATTTTATCGGTGTTCCGAACGGTCTAAGCGTCAGTTGCAAGTCGCACAATGAAGTGAATTTTATGTTTATAATATATTTTTTTTTTTTTTACATAAATAATAAATACATCCGTATTAATATGAGTAGACAAACACCTTTGGCACATTTTTTTGAACAACCTAGTAAAGCTTCACTGTTATCAAATTCATCATCGGCAATTTCAAACGATCCCGATTTAGATGCTACTAAAAAAGAATCAAAATCGCCATTTAAAAAGGTAAAACTAACAACAAAAATATTAAAGTAAAATGAAAGTTATATCGAATATGGGTTTACTCATTTGCATGAAAATAATACAGATTTACCCTAATGTATTATATGTGGAATGGTGTTAGCCAATGCATCTCTAAAACCTAATAAACTTTTGCGTCATCTTGAAACAAATCACTTTCATTACAAAAAATCTAAATAAAGATTTTTTTTTAACGGAATTGCACGAGTTTAAAGGTAACAAAAAAATTATCAATTTTTTTACTACGGAGGATAAAATTTACTTAAAGTGTCCGTATTTGGCCGCCATGCATATAGCTGAATCAAAAAAAAAAACTTATTCAATCGGAGAGGAATTATTGAAATCGTGCACAACGGATATTTATACCGAGTTATTCGGTAATAAATGTGTAGCTAAAATAAAGAATATACCTATGACTAATGACTCTATTACAGGAATAAATTTTTGTGATATTTTGAATACAATGCATAAAACCTTTGTTCGAGCCAGTGCAGTAAATACACGTATTTTTAAAGTGATGTGTGATGAAATGGGTTTAGGTTACACAAGTTTTACACTACAATCGCATGTCGGGTGGTCATCACGGGGAAAAGTCTTAATTCGTTTATTTGACCATAAAACCGAAACAGAAATATTTTTGAAAAATAAAGAAAACCAATTCTCGGTGATCATTTTGATAACAATGTATGGTTAGCAAACCTAGCTTATCTTTCTGATATTTTTTCTATTCTTAATGACCAAAATTTGAATTTACAAGGGCCTTATACTAATCTTTTTACATCAAACAATAAAATAGAAACATTTCTTAGTAAAATTGAACTTTGGCAAAATAGAGTAAAAAAGAGTGCGTTTGATATGTTTCCTTCTTTTTATAATATGACTCAAGAAAAAGTATTAAATTAAAATGAAATAAATGAAATGCAAAATATTATTGAAATTCATTTATTAAAACTAAAAGAAAAATTTCTCAAATTATTGATCCAACAAAAGACATTCGTTCAAACAATTTATGGGTTATTAATCTATTTATAAAATCAGACAAAAATATATTATCATCATCAAATGAAGAAAAATTAATCGAGTTATATTCAGACAAAGAGTAAGAACAGATATTTTATACTAATAAAAGCATATGTCAATTTTGGATTAAAATTTAGAATGAGTATCCCGTATTAATTAACGAGGCTTTAAAAAAATTGATTCCTTTTTTAACTACATACTTATGCGAAACAGGATTTTCGACAATGACCACAATTAAAAATAAATTAAGAAATCGGCTTGATATATCACCAACCATGAGAATGAGTTTAACCTAACCTATAGAACCAAGGATTGATAAAATAATTTATAATCAACAACAGCATATAAATCATTAAATTTAAAAAATATTCACTTTTTTTAAAAAAAAAATGTTTATTAAATAAACTTATTATTATTTCAAATGCTAGTTTCATGAATTTATTGCTACTTTTTAATGTTATCATAATAAAAGCGTCGCTGAAAATCTTGGCGAAATTATAAGGGGTCGCAACTTCAAAAAGATTCGACCGTTGCCTTAGATCATATACTACTATATGATCTAAGTATCATATACTAGTATATGATCTAAGGAATATACACGGTGAGCTATATTGATAAAGCACTCCGCGTATACCGTACGTATCAATATGAACTATACCGCAATACGCTGTAAACACGGTCGCAACGAGAAACCACAGATGCCGACACCCAAAAGCCACAGAAAGAATAGACTAGTAACAAATGGGCTGACGGGGTGGTGGTGCTTTTGAAAGGATAACATTTGGTTACCATGCAATTATTTCTTAGTTCGTGATTAATGAGGCGCGTTCCTGGGGGAGGGGAGGCAAGGGGAACGATCACACACCGCCTCTAGAGAAGTAGACTTAGATTGACATTTGGCATAGAATTTGCCATGGGTCCAGAAGTAGATATTATAATAGATATAATCATTATATTATTTGACATAATTTTTTTTTTATACTGTGACAACAATATCTACCAGAAATCATGCCCAGATATGTACGCGTGTCAGTATTTCTTAAAGGAAATATTGTCTATTATTGCAATAGAGCAGAAGCTGCTTTGATTAATTTGAAATCAAGAAGAGGTGCGTAGAATCATCTTAATCATTTTATGTTTTACTTTCTATCTTCTGTGGGAAAAATTATTCTCTAAATAGTATGATAATCCTCATGCTTTCTTTAATACTAATATAAATGTTTTACATTTTCCATGTAAAGATCACAAGACTGAAGTTCTTATAATAAATATTATACAAACCGAGATCAAAATAAAGAAAAATGAATTTTCTAGTCTAGTTAACGCTTAATTATACAATTTACTTTTTGTCTTCTTGTTTTAGTTTGTGATTAAAATAAAAACGACAGGATAGGAGAAATTTCACTTATTCTGTTTAAAAAAACATTTAGAATTATTATTATAATTATTTATTCATAGATGGCGTTAACTGCCTTATACGGATCATAGGGTAAACATTTCGTTTTCATCGAAAAGACATTCATTATCAGTTCATTCTTTCTTAGTCCGTGGCCACAACCAATTAGGGCGGTTCGATTGTTCTGGCAGCATTTATGCATACGCGAGTTTTTCCAAACTAATATCAATAATATTATCATATTATTGAATGATATTGATTCGTGGAAAAGAAAATCCTTGTTATGTGCATAGATAATATATATACACGGATAGGACATTAGGTGGTTTGGCGCGTGCCTAAAGTGAATAGACGTTACCGCAATGACTATGACTTATGGTAACCTCAA
The DNA here is from genome assembly GCA_902439185.1 of Cinara cedri. Lineage (NCBI taxonomy): Eukaryota > Metazoa > Arthropoda > Insecta > Hemiptera > Aphididae > Cinara > Cinara cedri. Next base: position 1,323,109 of record CABPRJ010000958.1, on the reverse strand, counting down.
TACTTTACATTGATAAGTGATTATGACAGTTTATCAATATTTACTAATACTGATCCACAGTCTAAACATTTATAAACCATGTTCAAAAATACAAAAGTATCTACAATTATTAATATTAAATTTATAATAGACTTAATAGATATTAAAATAATAAATTATTTAACTCAATCGTTAACACAGATTACAATCCGACAAGCTCTTGGCTCTTTGCTCACGTTAAAACATTTTATTAGCAATTGATAAATGTATTATAATCTATGTTGATAACATAGTTTACCATAAACCACCAATGTAATAACAAGTAACTAGTGTGATAACGTACTTTCTTTTCGGTCACATTATACCGTGAGTATTATGAATACAGATGTCCTATCTATATATATATTATCAATGTTCATGTGCCCTGACTAATAACTGATTAAATATTGTAATAGAATAACCACAATAGGTAATATTCACATTTGCAAAAACTTTCTAAAAATCTATTTACAAAATGGCTATTTTAAAAAATTTAAGTAAAACTTTATTTTTAATTCCCTCTCCCACTAAAAAAAATATTCATAATATATAAACTATAGTGATATATATATATACCAAAAATCTTGAATAGAACAAATTATTTCAAGTGGCAGATCATCATGAGACACCCTGTAGATGTATACAATATACATAAAATAGTAACTAATGGAATGAATATTTTACCTGTATGAATTGAATCCCTCATCATTCTTTGCAGTAATCGCATTGCTGTTGTATACACAACATGAGTTTTATCACCAAAATCAAGAGAATTGACAAAACGCATAAGGAAAATACTAGGATCAAGACTAGGCACTGACAAAGTTAGTGTTTGCATCATTCTCAAATATGTTTTACCCAATTCAAATGCATTAACTTCACTGGCATCAGCCACATCTAATAGCATATGCATAGTGCCTTCCATTCGGCATGCTATGTAAACTGATGCAGCATAAATCAGAGCATTCTTTCTACCCCGTGTAAAATGCCTTTTCAATGCCATATTGTAATAAACACAAGCATTTTCTAAAGTCTGTGGACTGAGATTTAGGCTATTACTCAACACTTGTATTCCACGTCTTGCTTTGGCTTGTGTCATTTCTCGAGAAGGTTGTTTCATACCATGGTGGAAGGCACTGCCAAAATTATGAAAATTAGCAGCTTGAGAATCTGAAGACAAAAACTGTCCAACAGCGCGAGATCCATGTTCAGTTTCTTCAAATTGAACTTCAGAAACAATATGAGATTCGTCCATAACGCCACCACAGTCCATACAGACGGTTGGGCCATCGCTGGAATCGAGGTTCAAAGAACCACAGTCTGAACACTTCATAGTTGCTTCTTAAAATAAATCTGTAAAAAAATAATCAATTAATTGATAAAATAAATATTGTTATCAATTGAAATTTGATGATATTGATGATTGTAATCTAATACTATAGTTGATATTATTTATATATTCATTGGCGGTAAAAAGTCGAAAAAAAAATAAAAATTAGTAATATTTCTGGTTGAAAACATAAATTGAACATATTAAAATAATTAAACCGGGATGCTACATTGTCATAAATACTAATCAATTTTAATTTTTCCCAATTATTTCGAAAACTCATTTGGATATTGAAAAACAACTTACTCTGTCGGTAGCGAAATATTAATAGGAACAAAATTAATCTCCTGTCCTTTTTCGAAGTAACATTTGTGATAGAAAACTTAAGTATAACACAATAAAAACGGTAACGCCACGACGCGCCGTAAATATTTGCCGTTTTACCTATAATTTTTTTTTAAAGTTTTTCCCAATTAATTCGAAAATCCCTTGGAAAATCAAAAAAAACGACCTCTAATGCATCAATTAGACATCATTTCCTTTTAGAATAGGTTTACACATAGAAAAAAAAAGCATACATAGTGAAACTACTAGATCCCTAGCTACGTTCCAAATCTAAACAAAAATACTTATAGTATAACGCTAAGAGAGTTCGCTTCGCTGAGAATCCAACGTTTCTCTATATTGAAAAGAGTGAAATCTGAACTTAGAACTATTATAAGTAATGACCGTTTAGGCAATTTAATGATAATTGTAATTTTTTAAACAGTGACAAAGTTGATTTATATAAAGAATTCGTTCAAATGAAATTTCACAAACCACTGAACTATTAAACTTACTGAAAGAACACAAACAATTAACAAGAACCAATTGCTAGTGATGGGCATTACCGACTGGTGACTATCGAATAATTCAATATTTTTCAAAAAATAGTCATTCGATTAATCGTCAGAATACTCGTTTGGAAATAATGAAAAAAAGTCGAAACCAAAACAAACCTAAACAATGAATTAATTTGAATTGAACTAATAATTAAATGCGCTGGTAAGTGAATAGTATTCACTAAATACAGATCACATTGTTCGGATAATCGAATAACTGAATAATTCATTCGAATGAATTACGATTTGCAATTTGCATTGCTTGAACTAGTTATAATAATAATCTAATGATAATTTTAATTAATAATATAGGCAAGTAATATGTCATTATAATTTATTATCGCGAAATTTCTCTTGTTTACTATTGTTGTTTCCGAGTATTAGGGAATAAATGGGAAAAACAGAAAAACAGGTACCAATTATTTTACTATAATATATATTATTAACAAAACAATACTATTAACCGATTTCGGTTAGTTAGATTATATCATTTTTATCTGTTTTGGTCATTTAGTTTGTGTTCCAACGTTATTAGAATTAGGCGCTATAATACGATATTGCCGGAATTATACAGAGTTTAAAAATTTAACGCGTTAATTAAAAATTTCTTGTTAAATTAAAAAAACCCCCGACGGAATGATTAAAATTGTTAACAGAGCTACAACAACAGTAGTTGTCACTTGTTCTTTTATTGTTTGTAATAAATGTGTAAAATATTACATTTTCATGTTTTCTTAGTTTTTTTTTTCGCCAAATGTCAAAAAAATATTTTTGCCGTCAGAAAATCTTGGTAATTTATAACAACGCTTCTCATACGGTTCTCCATCCAGTGGCGTGCACAGGGGCGAGTGGTTAGGGGTTATATCTCCACCCCCCTATTGATTTAAAAATATATCAAAATATGAGATATCTAATATCGAAACAAACATTTCAGCCGATTTCCGAGGAAAAGAAAGCTTGATGTATTGATTAGAAATTGGCATTTTTTTATGATCCGACTTTTAAATTACTAATTCCCATAGTCGAGATGGGTAGAGAAGACGATTTTACTCTTTATGTACGATTTACCGCAGTCCATAAAAACCATTAACTACCACAACCACGAGACATTTTTTTTATTACAACAAAAACCAAATTATAATTATAATATTTTAGAATAATAGAAAGAAGTAAGGCATAATTTTAGTTAAACAACCACGTGATTTTATTCAAAATGTCTGTTTTTAGACGCTTAATCCATTGATATAATTAAAACGTACCCATTATACTTACTTTCAAAGTTTTTGTAAATAAACCTTGAAAAATAGCATTCATGGAAATAATCCAAAATGTGGTCGAAAACAGAATTTAATTTATTATTATTAATATTTGTAATTATTGATATTTTGTTAAAAAAGTATTTTTTATTGAAGTCAAAATAATAAGTCTATCTGGCTTAATTTTCGAGTTATTCGCGTTTAAACGTGACGCGGTAATGTGAAGAGCGTGCGAGCGTGTGACCAACATTGAGTCTCTAATTTCACCTATATACTTTTCACTTTTCCTTGATACCTATGGCGACGTGGTTTAGCATAACAAATCGAAGGTTATTTTCGATTAAAATTGTCCGAGTGAGCGCAGAAAAATATGGCGTTTTGAACGTCTGTAACTCCAGAACTAAGCCAGATAAACTTATTCCGACTTCAATAAAAAAAACTTTTTTATGAAAATATCAATAACTACAAATAATGATAATACAAAAAAATTCTATTATTGACCACATTTTGGATTATTTCCGAAAATGCTTTTTTTTAAGATTTATTTACAAAAACTTAAAAAGTAAGTATAATGTATACGTTTTGATTATACTAATGGATTAGGCGTTTAAAAACACACATTTTGGAAAAAAAACGGTTAAATGGTATTTTACTATTTATCGCTTATCAAAAATGTTATAAACACTGAAACAAAATTAAACCAGTGCCACAATCATGATTACTATTGAAAACTACACTAGCGCTCTCCGATTTCAATATCCCTCAATATTATTTTTGGGCTCCCATTACTTCAATTTCTTATTAACAGTTTTTAATGTTGAGTGGGCTATCTATATATAGTAGGTCATGGAAGTCATGGAAGGGTTACCTACTTACCTACCATTAGAGAAAGTTACAAGGAATGCTATAGCATCTTAAATTTCACAGCACATTTCATTTGAGCAGATATTAGATGAAATTCGGAATAATATATCAAATAATCATTTAAAAAGAACCAATTTGTTATGTAAAAAGAATTTGTACAACATTGAGGCATATTAGAACCTTACTCCAAGAACTTGATACTGATGTATTTGCCGAAATGCTTGAGAAAGCTGAAAAATTGTATATCCAATAATAACGAAACGATAGAATTCGCAAATTATTTTTTATCATGGGCTTATTATCATCATTTATATTCTGGAATCAATACAAACATGCACATTGAAAAAATGCATATAACATTAAAACATATTCTTATAAGGCAAAAAAAGTTAAAAGGTTTGATAAATCTTTACTTGCATGTGTTGATGTGATATATCATTGACAAAGCATACAGTCCTACTATAAGGCTCCCACATAAAGGAAAAATAAGCTTGAAGATCAAATAATTACGTAAACGACACAAGACAAGTCTTGGAATGTCACATGATATGGTTATGGAAGATATCAATAATTGCAGTTGTGATATGTGTGTTAGGTCTGAAAATGTAAATGAACCGTATGTGATTAAGAAACTAGATACAAATTGTGAATGTCAAATTACTTGTCAAGAATGTATTACGTGTATTCATCATTACTTCTTTTCCTGTATAAATAGCTCTATCAAATGGAATATATGTAAACATTAACATTTATTATATTAAATTTTGAAAAACAGAAATAATATAGTTAGCGGTGAAATCAATAAGAAATTTGCTACCACTAATATTATGTTTGATGGAATTTCAAATTTGGAAGAACTTAATGTCCAGAATTGCTAGATCCAGTTTAGCAGCTATAAAAAAGGATTAAAAAACAATTATTTAGAAAATTGACATCTTAACAGTCTCCAAATAAATTTAAAAAAACCTTTCAATACTGTTTTTTTTCAACCAAAAAAAAAAAAAAAAAAATAAATTTAGAAGTTCCAACATGGGAACAACAAAATAATATACCGGCATCTTTATTAATGGAGCTAGGATCCACAAATTATTTTTTTTTTTTAACAATAAACCATTTTATAACCATACAACATAATCAGTTTCACCACATTTTAGGCAAATAATAATATGATGAATAAACACACATTTTGGTACTTGTGTAATATGCTACCTACCGCTACTTTGTTAAATAAAGACAGAGGACTATACTGTAAAGTACTATAATTATGTATTTATACCTAAGTTTTTAAGTATAAAGTAGATATTTAATTAGCAATTATTCAATTTATTCAATAACAATGAAGGATTCAAATTCTTGAAATGTAAATAAATTATTCTGCAAATTATTGTTGATTGAACGTCAAACAATATGTAAATTAAATTGTTTCCCCGAGTTATCCTGGGTAACTGGTGCATAACGAGAATTTTACGTTGGGAAATATAAAGTACCTATAGTTTCTAATACACTCTATATAAATACACGAATATTTTGTATTATTAGGTTTATTAAAATTATTGCTATATTATTATAAAATATTATTGCATGACATTATTACCTTTGAGTTAGTATTGGGTATCCGGAATCCACCTACTCAGTTGGATGAATTTGTTTGCCACGTGCAACAGAAGAAATGATCGTAATTCGATGCATCACTTCAAAAGCCAATAAGTATGTGGCGTTTACAACAGCAATGGTCACGCATAATTCATTATCAATACGTTATTGATCCATAGGAAACCGGAGAAGAAAAACCTTAATGAATAATTTTGACCAAAAGTTCAAAATCTGAAAAACATTAACAAAGAGACGACCGTTGTATTACTATGACAACATACATCCGATGTCATGCTGTCGACTACTCGAGTATTCGACAGTCGACAGTCGTTATCGTATCTCGTCACATGTGTAATCTAGTAATCATGAGTTCTTAGGCCCAGTCACTGATAAGAATTAACACGGTAAAGATACGAAATAAACAAAACCGTGGCGGCCATTTTACCATTTGTGATTTTTATCAATTTAGTATTATCAGTTAAACAAATACTGATTTTTCATGTTATACGAGTTGTTGTTTATCATTTAATTCTAGGTTTGAATTAAATTGTGTAATTTATAATATTATATCGTAATGCCAAAAAAACAAAATGTAAAACACAATTTTTATCCAAGAATTTATAGATTCAATTGGTAATAACTTCGACTATTTATCTTAACATTATTAATTTAAAAAGGAACCGTATAAGAATAGTACGAATCAAATAAATAAAAAGGATAATATTGAGTAAGAATATATAGGTTCTGTATAATGATTCACACGACTTCGTCATGCACGATTTGCACGAATACCCATTACGCGACATTATAATATAATATTATAAATTACGCAATTTGATAAAGTTAGATTTGAATTTAAAATATAAACTTAAATGAAATGTTAAACAACTACTTAATAGTCAATACTCATGACACGAATATCTTAATTTTAACTGATAATAGTAAATTGATAAAAATCACCACATTTTTGTTTACATTGAGAGATTACTCAATGATTGAGTGTCCCTTCCGCTTTAATCCACGACAAGAAAAAACAGATATGTGAGCAATATATTTGATACGCATAAAATGGCGGCCGGCTTGCGCCTATTATCAATTTTTCTCTCAACATATTGTAAACATGACAAAATAAAAGTATTTTGTCAACATTGTAAATACATCCTGATAAATAATTGACAGTTGCTCCAATCGGTGATAGGGTATATCGTCTTATTCTAATCCATATTTACTACTAAAAATAAATAAGACCCCAATTAACGTATCAAAACGAAGTTGACAAAGAAGACTAAAAGTACGTTTTCCGTTGCGCGATTGACGAACTAAGATCGCGGTCGCGGTGTTATGGTTTATTCCAGACGATTCTACGTTGCGATCCAGAGATTTATGTAATTTTTGTTTCATAATAAAATATAAATAATTTAACATTCAGTCGTACACAATACTTCAAAGTGCCAAGTCCAAAAGTCCATGCGTACTGCTCGCTTAAAAATAATATCAGTATGGATACATTAAATAAAGAAATCTTGAAAATTCTTTTTCTAGAAAAAGATGATGATTAGATTTTGCCCTGGTATCTGTCTGAAGAAAAAAACTTAACATGATTCATTCTTCAGAAAGAGAAGTACCGAAAGTTATCATAATATAATTATCAACAGCCATCTGAAAAATAATAAAATCAAATTCGGGGAATTTTTTAGAATAAACCGCTATTAGTTTTTTATTTTATTTTGAATCTAATAAGAGATGATTTAAAATCGTCTTCGACTTCATTAAACTTGGGGGCTATTATAGAACTCGAGTTTACCTTTGAACAACCGATGTCAACGAGTGGTCGATCATAATTCATAAATGAGTATTTACTTATCATATTATTTGACATAACGCGGCTTATGTCAATGTGGGACTATCCCTCTGCTCAGTTATATAATAATAAATATAGATATCTAGATTTAAATTTCAGTTTATAATTACATATTAATTACTTTCAAAACAACTAGTCGATTGGTCGCGGTGCGAACGCGATTTGACTGTTCAAGAAGCAGTCAGTTCGCGTATGCTCAAGGAAACCAAGTATATTTAATTTGCATTGTATCAGCAGTGACAGTTGCGTGGTAGGGACACGGGATCTTAGATCGCTGTCACGATTGCATAACGGAAAACGTACCTTAACGTCATCGTTATAACATCTTTGTAAACATTTTGAAGAGAATGATGCAGCTTATTGTGCATATGATTTTTCTGCATAGCAGTGTGGAGAAAAATGTAGTGCACACATAACACCAAGAAATAATGAAGTTTATAGTGGCCAACTGGAATACTTAGTGCTCGGATGTTTGCATAATATTTTAGGTGAATACAATTTGATTTATTAAATTTAATGAATAATGCCAGTTCAAGAATAGTATTAACCTGTTTCACAATTTATATTGTTACCGTCGTTTTTATTATTGTGTCTTACAATTTGCAATATTTCCCATTAATGACTATGACTTTTAAATAGTTACAAACAATACTACTTTATAGATGCTCAAGTATGCTCTCTGCATGAGGCTTGTTAAATCAATAAAATCCTCAAAAGACCCATTGAATTGGCTCTTAATTACACCTTAGTTAACAGAATCTGTAAATACATAAAATATCCACTTAACTTAACTGGCTAAATAATTTACCAATGACTTGAATTTTTTGATATAATGGGGAGAAGAAATGTTATGTCAGTGTCTATTTGTTTAGTTAATATAAATTCTACACATAAAGATATATACATAGTCAATTCTTGTCATCTTGTTTAATCATCAGAAACACTTCATTATATCAGACTATCAGTAAAACTTATTTTCAATAAACAAATTTATTAGTTCAAGATTTTATTTGTTCATTCATATAGGTATTCAAAATTTTCCACTACTAAAAGCAATTGTTAAAGTCGTCTACTATTAACTTGCACTACGCCATTTGAGTAATCAGTCTCTTTGTCAAACACTGCAGTATTGATTTCTGTTTCCTTAATAACAACGGACTTCTGCCTGAATAATGTAAATAGCTTTAATTTTGGAACAAATAAAACACAATGTTTAAATATCAAATATAAATAGTCAGAGTATCATATACCAATAATTTATAAATAATAAAAAGAATTCTCACCATTTAAATATATAATTTTTTTTTTAAATTTAATTCAGGTCACAAAAATATTTCAAGAACAAAATATTTTAGTGGAAATGAATATCTACATTTTTTAAGCAAATTCTTGTGTTGAAGGCAGAGCACATACATAAAATATAGCTTAAATAATAATAGTACAGCAATAAAATAGAATAAAGACAAACATAACATACATAAATTAATTTAAAATAAAATAAAATATGACAAAATTATACATAGATATCTTATTAATTTTATTGTAGAAAAAAGAACAATTTAAAATGAAGTGTAAGATGACTATAAATAATCTATTAATTATAATAAATACCTTACCTGTACCAAATATTATCAAAATTATTTTGTGAAAGCTAAACATAAAATGAGTTACCAAATTTTAAGAACCAAACTAAAATAATATTGCGGTAAATGAATATAAGATAATAGCATCACGTGTAAGACAAAGATAGTAAAACTATTTTAAAATGCCATCTCGTAATAACATTCTCTCTAGGGTTAGATTAAATTCAAATAGAGTTCAATGGATGCATATTAATAGAGTAACATTTAAGATTATAGTTACCTCGCCAAATTTCCTAGTCTAGGAATTCTAGAACTGGGAAATCGCCTATGGCCTATACATTTTCTCTCAACAGCCTCAGTGGCATACATAAATGTCATTAATATTGCTGAAACAATCTTTATTTCAAAGGGATAGCATAGCATAAGACATGTTTTCTCGATTTTTCAAAAAAATGTATTTAAATTAAATTAAATTTTATTCAAAAACTTATTTTCATTACGCGCCTACATTAAGTTCTAGGCAGACAGATAATTATTAAAAGAAAGATCTAAGAGGACTAGCTATAGCTCAGGGTGTCTTAAAAAAGGGCCCTCAGACTTATCTCATTAATAATAATATAACATAAATAATTGGAATTTAAAAAAAAAAAGATGTGTCATTGTTGTTTGTATGTGAGAACTTGAAAAAGTAGCATACATATCTAGTTTTTATCCACAGAGTATTTACCAAATATGATGTAAAAATCTTGTAAAATTAAAATGTCATTATAAATATCTAAAAATTGCTGACATTTTTTGAAAATTAATCATATCAGGATAAGCAAATAAAAGTTAAGTTTTCTGTAAAAAAAATATTTAATTTGCGTATGAAACTCAATGAAGTTTTTTTTCTCCTAAAATTGATGAAATATGTAAAATATTTATTTTAAATTTTAAACTTTTCATTACATATAACAGATATCGCAGTCTCCAAATTTTACTGCGTTTCCATGTTTTCATAATTAATTGGGACATTATTATAATATGATGTATATCTATATTCATGTTTTATAAAGCTTAACATCTTGCCAATTAAACGTTTTGACACGAAAAAAATATATCTATATTATCTATAGAGAATACAATTCTGGTATACTTTAAAAATTTCATGATTTTTCAGAACTAATCCTGGGATTTCAAGATTACATTTCAAAATAAATAAATAAATTGATAAAAAAAAAGAAAAGATAAATACATTTTGAAAAATAATTTTATTTTTATTATACATAAATGTTAGGTATACATTTTTTTAATACAAATTTAACAATTTAATATTATGTATTACAGACAAAAAAATATGAATAATAAATAGAAAAATGTTTTATTTAATGATAATATTTTGAAAGTATAATCAAAGGAAAAAAATTTTTGATTTTCAAGAGCAAAAAAAAAATGGTCTGGATTCCAGGATTTTATTCTCTAATAATCAAAAAATGTATTAATATTTTTATTACCTATCATAGTATGTTAGTTTTAATTATATATATAGTTTGATTTAAGATATCATTTTTATTTAGTTATTTTTAAATTTTATATGTTGTACTTGATTTGGCTAGGCAAACGATAGGTCCCTAATTATTTTTGATAAACATTTTTCACAATCTGTAAACTTAAGACCAGACTAAATAAACTAATTTTATACTTTATTTATTTTTGATCAAATTTTAACTGATAATTGCAAAAAAATATCATTAAATTACAAATAAAATTAGTCTAATCATAAGTATTGAAATTGTTTGAACTTAAAATTTGACATTTTTTCAAGTAATTTTGTTATGTTAATGCCAGAAACTTGTATACATGTGATGATACGGTTAAAACAAGTAGGATAAATGAAATTGCCACTATATTTGTTTTTTGTATGGAGAAGTACGGTATGGTCTCATTTGGTATACACTAGTTTAGAATTAGTATATTAAATTTATATTACATTGGACACAATATATACTTGATAATAAGAATATAAAATATATACACACATATATTATTAAAATATTTAAAATATATTTATTAAATATATAATTGACATACTGTAAATAACAGTAATTAATTTTTGATGAATAAAAAATCAATATATACAGCTATACAAAAAAATAAATTTTTTATACTTTACAACTTTACTTTACACCAACAAAACAGAACTATTGTAAATTATACCTTATAAACTACTTATGACATATTCTGTTGCGGCCTCGGTCTGAGTATTAGTTTTCCGGATTCGTCACAAGACATATTAAAATCTGCTAGTACTTGTCTAACGCGGGACGTGATTATTGATGTCCCTATCACTTTTTTGTGTATACCAGTTAGGAGTAATGCCACTGATTACAAAAAACAAAACAATAAATAAGTATTGTATAACAATGTTCCAAAACTAGAAAATTATTTTTCCTTACTAAGTACTATAGATGAGATGGTGAACAATAAATGGTTGTACAGTGATTGTATGAAAGACACTTTCGCTGTTTGTGGATCAGACAGCCAGTAATAAGCACCAATTGATGCGCTTAGAGTTGAAAGGGCTAAAACTGCTGTAAAAAAAATAAAAATAACATTATATTATTGACAAAGATGAAAATCAAAAATGATCTTACTGCGCCATCGATTAGTTATTGGTTTGATAGAAGCGATTGCCTCGGTCAGTCGCCTTTCAAAAGCTTTAAGATCTATAAAATAAATTAATGATTAGTAAAAACAATTATTTAAACTACTAGGAAACATAATATAAATGCTTCAAACATACAAGAAACATTATAATTTAACATTTATTTGAGTACGATAAAAAAATTTTTCCCTTTGTGTCCATGTAATAATAAATGATTTTTGTTTTTATTTTATCCATATTACTATTTTTGTGTACATCCACTCCTATCATAGGTTTAACCCATATATCGTGTTGACAGTGCCAAATTAAATGCTTATAAATCCCTAGTCCCCACTATAACACTTTATTTTCCTTTTCCTTTAATTCTTTAATCTCTTAAAATATATCACTGTGCAGACATATTTATAAATTATAATGCGCGACACAAGTCTTTAGGTATATTTATAGATATAGACTTATTGACAGAGCATTAGCGTATTTGCCGATTATTTTAAAAATGAATAACTCAATTATTTTTTCAACTTATAGAAATAGAAATAAGTGTAAAACTGGCTCTTTAACTTAAATTACTGTTAAAAAAAAAAAATTTAATTGTAATTCCAAAGATTTTTAATTTCATATAGACAGATATATATGTTACGGTTCAAGTGGAAAAACGGTCATAGTAAACATCATGGATAGTTATGTACATAGACTAGATATTATGGTCAATACTATCAGTAACAAGTACAAAAAATTGTTTAATAATATATTTATTACATTTACATCTCCTTGTGTCTCCTTTTGAACACAAGTACGGTGGTCAACCTTAAAATCCTAGATCGGATAACAGCCTAGCTACTTTTCTGAGTGATAACCATGAATGTCAGGTACATCACTACCTTCCTTGCAAATTGCAAATTGATTTTTACTATAATGATGCTATAGTTCATTTTTGGTTATGCTTCATTTGTAATTTCCATCTCTCTTGTAAACAAATTTTAATTATACATTAGTGAACATGTTAATAATGTAAATTTGATTGCTTATAAAGTTATAACACCTGACATAGTTATTCCCAAAATTAATCGTAAGTCACTTCAAGCTCAGTCTACAATTAGAATTTTTATTTTTCCTTCACTCAATTTTCTTTCTGGGATGGATTTCATTTTATTAGCTAGAATCTATACATTTTTACAGATTGAAGTTCTTAGTTTTACGACTTAAATTTGTGATATTTCATCTGGATTATCTGCTTAGTAAATTATAATTCCCTCAGAACAAAAACAATGTTGTATACCTCTTAATAATAATAGATTGGTAAGTAATAAAATAAACTTATACATTTAGTTGACATATTATAAATTGTATATAACCACACCAGTTATAGCACTATATACAATGACTAGTCTATATAAGAAATAAATATTTAAAATTATTTACATTACTCGAATATTCTGTGTGATGTATACAATGCACAGTCAGTGTTTACAAAGAACCATTTTTCCACTAGGACCGTAACATATAAATTAGATTTGAAAAAAATTTGTTCACATCATAACGATGATTAATAATTCATATCTTCAATTTAACACCATTCATTTAGACTATGTTAGCTGAAAATATAGTGACTTACATGAATTTACAATTAGTTTAATTAAATGAGATTGATTTAAAATTAAGGATAGTGTTACAGAGTATTAAATACTAATGTACATAAACATGAAGGGCAGATACATACTACTCTAATTCCTCGTAGGAACAACTTTATTTTATAATCAAAATACTATAATCCTGTCTCACGCATCTATGTAAAATAACGTTTTAAGAGCTCAAGGCCAAATGTATCAGTTTGAAGTAACAAACCCGTTATGATTTTGTACAAAACACAATTTTGAGAGAAGTACTATGAAATTGAGGTTGAATGTTGCAATTATCAAATCGAGTAGGTGCTCGAGCTATATATAATATTAAATGATTACCATCACATGCAGCCTGTTCGTAAGTCATAATTATTAATCAGTCTTGACTCTGTCTCGGAAGAACGAGATAAATTATTGTTCAATTTGGACGATCCGTACCTCTGGAGTCTGGACCACGGCCAAATGTCAGATATGGCCATGATTTAAACGTTATCTAATAACCACAGAATAATGATAATATTTGTTGTTGCATTTACAAATAAATCATAGAATTAGATATAATATTTATTATCTATATCTATGTAACAAATATACCAAAACCATTGAGTAGTGACCAAGACCGGTTACTATAATCTAACCCATGGACATATTATATGTTTATGTCACAATATCTAAATCATAATTCATAGACTTTAGTATAAGGTTTATGTACCGTGATGTATATACATTTCGATGGATTTATGATATAAATATATCTTTATATGTCTATTTTTTTGGCGCTCTTTGCATATAATCATATTAGTTTTAAGTCTGTCAAAAATTGGTTTGTAGTTATCATTTTATCTTAATTTATGTATTTTCATTTATTCTTTGTAAATTGCCGTTGGGCGTTAATAAAATAAATTGTTTATGATCTAACCTTAATAGTATTTACTACATAGAGTAACATTAGCGATTGCATTTTAGACAACTGCCCTCTACCCAACTTTTTGGGAGAACAGCAGTAAATCGAAAATAGTAAGAACTGTTTATAGAAATGTGAGTCTGGTTGCAAACAATCATACTTATCACGAAATAAAATCCTACCCGACGTGATTTTGAATTATTAATCGTTGTTAATTTTCGATTTATTTCTTCCAATTGCTTGATTTGTTTAATTTTGTCTGAGGCCAAAGGCTAAAGATAATCAATTGTATATAATTAAATACAGTCGTCTTTAGTATATGAAATGGTATTGAAATTACTCTTTTGGACCGTTATTATTATGTTTATCATTTTCGAACAACTGCTTGTGTTACAACCATAGAATGACCACGGACAAATAGCATTTTCTGTATGTGCGCACGACGATTAAAGACTAATATCTAGAGCAGACAACTGATATAGTAATATTGTCCGAAAAAATAACTCACAAGCTTATTTCTATGTCTCAGGGCCCAGAAATTAAATGGCAGATATCCGATTTCAACCATAACACTATAATGATATGGTAAATGACAATTGGCAATTTAGTTTATATCTGTGATCTATTATAATATATTTAATTTACGGTATCAGTAAAGTGGTAGAGTACTACAGTGTTCCCGACTAGGTCATTCGTTTGCGGTCACACTGATACTACATGTATGGGCGTGTACCACCGCGGCCCGAGGGTTGTGCACTTTGTACTGAAGTCAACAACAACTGCATCCCGTACAGCTTGTGTGGCCAATGGGGCCGTGGAAATTTTCCATAGAAGAAAGAGGCAAGAACCCATCGTCGTAAAATCAAATTAAAGGAATGAGGAAGGCCACGACGTCGTTTCACTCGTTTCTCTCGTTTATTAATCAGAATTCAGTATAGCTGAGCCTCAAATTTTTCTTACGAGCCTCGAGTGCCCGAATTTTTTTTTAGCTGGTCTGTAGTCTGTCGTATACATTTTTTTTTTTTTTGTTCGTCACGAAGTTCATTGTCGTAACGCGTAGGGTATTGTTTTTGTTATTGTTTTTCTCTCCCTTTTTGTTCCCGTTTAATTTTATATTATCGTATATAAATAATATTCTATATCACTACATTTTTTTCATACCTTACGGTAGTGTGAATTCTTTTTCGTATTACTATTATTATTATTCTGTTTTTAATTTTTATATTTTGTACCTACTCCGTCGACTATTATCGTATCACACAAGTAAGTTGAACGTTTAAATTATATTAATTTATTATACCAACAAAACTTGTATTACAATACAATGCCTTATTTTATTATATTTCCTACTTTAATATTCCGCCATTTGTTAATTTTTGAGTGAAAACCTACATAGTAAATTTCGTGACATATGTCTGTTTATTTTGGTATTTATAAAATTTTTAACTTTTTCAAAATGATCTGTAATAACTATGTAGGTATTAATAGTTTTGTTGAAACTTGCATATTTTGTTAAATTGATTTCACAACTGAAACATTTTAATTTATTTTTAATAAACATTATTAATTACGAATAGTAGGTATGTTAAATTATAATATAAATAATTATATTTATATTAGGATACACGTTTAAATAGATCCATGGTCTTACACTACCTAGTTTAAAATAAGTTTTTAATAATCACCAAGTTTATTTTATTTTGGGTATTATTTGTGTTTTTGAATCCTTATAAAATAATTTTCTTCAAATATTTCAAGTGTAAATTTTATTAATCTATATACTTATATAATATTCTAGTGTTGCAACTATTGGGGTCTTATCTTCCGTTAAGCTGTTGAAATTACTAATTTGTAGTACATAAGTACAGTGATATTGTGTAGTTATGGGAAAGTGTATTCTAACTTCTTAGTTTACTATTCAAATGTGTATGTGTGTTAAGTTTCAAGTTTCTCAAGCATATACTTGCACAATAAATAAATTAGTACTAGGGATATCACTGCCTATGTATATTAGCTGTTTGCTATTAGTTTCAACCCTCTAATATGATCTAAATTTGAGAATTTATGATGTATTTATGTAATATGAAATTTTATTAGCTCTAATATTAATTTATAGTGTATACTATGATAAATACTGATACATTTTTTTTTTTTTTTAATTTAAATAATTGGATTTTCTTATTATTTTGTACAATTGGGTGTTTAAATTTGTTATAGAATTTTTTTGGTGTAGATATTTTTAGTTACAATAGTTCAATGGTAGTTTACAGAACATGCAATGCAAATAAAAGAAGTTACAGACACAAATACAATATCTAACAAATTCTAAATAGAAACTACTTACAAGAAGTTAATCTAGAAAAAAAAAAATCAAAAGATCTTAGGAAAAATGATAATTTATAGATTATCATTCAAATTTAATATTTTAATAAGGTATCTATAATAAAAAAATATATTGATTGCTTGAAGTTAATTTAACAATTAATACACATATTTATATTTTAAAACTTTTTAAAAAAGATAATATTCTATACTTCGGTCTACTTCCTACGAGAAGTAAATTGCGGTCCGACTAAAACAAGTCTAATTACGCACATGTATAGAAATTGCAACACTTAACTGAATGGAACAAAGTGGGGAAAACAGTACAGTAGTCGTTTATTTACATACGCGAAACAATCTATTTCTTTTGTGGGCCAGAGTATAATCTAAAATTTAGATAAATTAACTAAAATAATAAATCACAAAATTTATGTTGATCTCTATTATGATAATTACAATTTAGATTCAAGATATGAGTTGAAATAGATTACCTAAGTCACTTATTTGTTGGTTGATATTGTACCTAATGTAATTATTGATTTGTTAAATAGTCTGTCAAAATTGTTTGCCAAATTTATGAAATTTTAGATAATACAAATTACTTTGTTTTTTTTTCACTTTTATTGCTT
The DNA here is from genome assembly GCA_902439185.1 of Cinara cedri. Classification (NCBI taxonomy): domain Eukaryota; kingdom Metazoa; phylum Arthropoda; class Insecta; order Hemiptera; family Aphididae; genus Cinara; species Cinara cedri. The sequence continues at coordinate 1,305,602 of CABPRJ010000958.1, read as the reverse complement.
TTTTGTTTTACCTTTTAGTACTATTTTATCACTGTTTCAAATTTTTGGGACACAAACATAAGTTGCTTGCATCTAATTGAGACTCTGATACATTTACTTTGACATTTTTCATTTACTTCTTAAATATTACTTAATAGAAGGTATTATTCAAATTTCTAATCACTAATTTTTAAATAAAGTATCTTCAAATATTTAAGTAATAAATCATGACATATAGACATTATAATATATTATATACTTTATAATAGTAAGTATATTGTATTTGTTTTATTTATTTATTTGAATATTCTTCAAGGGCATAATGTTAAGTACAGATTTTATTTTTATCAATGTATACCTATTGTTATCAACAGTAGATATTATAGCTATTAAATTTAACTTACATTATACCTAGGTACATTAAATTAAAACAAAGTATGTATTCTTGTATTATAAACATCTTATATTAATACAATTTTCAATTTTTGTTACACTTTTGGCCCCTGAAATGTAACAAAGATTGAAATACCTACATTTAATGCAAACAAATTTGACTAGTTTTAATTCTGATCACACTTTGTTAGGTATTAGTTGTGTCATTAATTTGTATTCCTCAATTTATTTGTTTTTTTGTTCAAAAGTAACCATACTGTTGCACTGTAAATACTGTACTTACCTAGTATAAATATTTTTCAAAATGCCCATTGTATCAAATTGAAACTGTTAGTAATTATTTTGATGTTTACATAGTGGCGGATTCAGGGGCAATCATCCCCCTCATGATGTTCCCGAATATATTCTTAGCTTGATTTTTATCATAAATGTGTACTTAATAAATGTTCTTAAAATCGTCTCCCATCTTGTTTTTTCGTCCAGAATCTATCATTGTATATTTGAATAACAAACAATAATATAAAATACAAATTTATAGTCATGTCATAAAGTATGCTTAAATAGTTGTTTACAATTTAAATTAAATTAAACAAATAATTTCACATATTAGGGAAAAATAAATTATATTTTTATTTACTAAAACTACATATTGTTTGTTCAACTTTTTTTTATTTTGTTATAAATGTAAAATATTTTTATTTTTTATGCTTATTGCTATTTTAACTAGGTAGTGTATTCAGTATTTTTAAATACTAAAATAGTTATTTTGTCATGTTATAAAATAATTTAATACATTTAAGTTTTTGTACTAAAAACAATAATAATGCATTTAGAATTTGTGTATCACTATATTTCTATAATAATTAATATTATAATTCAATTTTATACTTGGAACATTATTGTTTATTGAAGTTATACCTACTGTGTTTTATGTAACTAATAATTTCTCACTAATTGTCAAGAATCAATAGTATAACAGTTTAAATTCAGTTATCTCACTGTATAATCAAATTGAATAATGTATATTTAAAGGGGAAATCCCCTTGACTATTTTAAGTACTTTAGAACATTTTCTCCCAGTATATTTTTTAATGCTGATATTTCCCAAACCCCATATTTTTTTAAAAATCTATTTGAATATTTTTGTTTTAATATGTAATAAATAAAACAATAAATTTTCATGAATATAATTAAAGATGAAGGTATAATATATTATTATATTATAAATGTATAATTTAAAATTATAACAAGAATTCAACATTAAAATATTTGGATGTTCATTGATGCACTCTAGAGTTCAAATACACTAGTAATTAGGTATTAAATTGTTAAACATATGAATTAATTAAAAAAAAAAAAAAAAATAATAAATTTGAATAAAAGCTTAAAAATATACATGAATATTTAGCTTTTTTTTATTAATTATTTTATATTTAGAGATTAACTAAATCTTTTAGTTATATTTTTCTTAATTTGTTTTAAATATTACTTATTTTTATAATAATACTTTCTATTGTATTAAATATACAATAATTTAAAATATTCAAATATAAATTTATAATTATTAGTGTTGTTACGAACTCTGATTTTAAAATATTTTATTGAATTAAAAAATTAAAAAGGTTATCTTGTGGTTTGATGGTTAAAATTATATATTTGTATGAAATTTATAAAATAAATAATAATAATATTTAAGACTTATGTGACAAAAGTATAATTTTTCTTTTTCTTAACAAGGCCACCCTCTCACCACAGAACATATTGGTGACCATGCTAAATTGGCATCAAATGATTTTCAAACCAAATTATTGGGTATTTGTTTTGGTTTGATTATTTACAATTTTTAAAAAGTTTGTAACATTTCTACTAATTATAAATATTTGAAAAATATGGGGAACATGTTCTCATTGAAAAATGTTCTACTACACCAAAAATAGTTAAGAGGGGGGAAATTGTTTATTTACAAAATAATGTATCTAGGATTGAATTGCTATCTTGAGAATTTGTTTCTATTAATACTTGATTTAATCTATCTACGGTTATTGAAAACATTTTAAAACAACCATAAATATATTATAAGTTAACTAATGCTAAGCTTCAAGAACATTATGAAATGATAAATTAGTATTTTAAAATTGCACATTTCTTTCTATGGCCATCTGTGTTGACTGTTTTTGTAATAAATTAATACAACTATAACTTTATGGTTTATCAAATTATAAAATTACAATATTACAAACATAGATATATGTTATGTTTAGTATATAATAGATGCCTGACTCGGTTTCCATATTTTAAGCCAACTTATAAATCATAATGTTGATGAAGCAATGTTTACATGTTTACAATCCGATGTTATCAATCTTAGTGATAAAAAATTAGAATAATTTAAAATATATTAATATATTATTACCTATGTTGAAATAGTATTTTAATTTTTAATTTAATGTCGACTGTAGTGTATTTAAAACTATATTTTTGATTGTTTTTAATTATATTATCATAATAATATTGATAATAGATTGTAAACATTGCCCAACTTACTTGGCTTCAAATACCTATACATGGTAAAATATAGAGTCCGGCATCTAGTATATAGTGTATATCTGTGCTTACAAATTAAATAAAAATTAGTAGTCATAGCAGGAATACTACTGGTGGCCATTCGTGACTACTCCACCATATCTATATAATTATCTAATTTTAATTTTCTAACCTCTTACTTTAAATACAAATGTTTATGCTAATGTTTATTATGTTTTTTTTTCATTTTTGTTTTATTTTAGGACTAAATCAAGATATACATACTAATTGAGTTATAAGATAATACTAACAAAGTAGCAAATCTCAGTGTGCACCATCAATCAGGAATAAAATAGGTATCTAGTATCTAAATAACTACTGATTATTATTTTTTGACCATGTAACAAAAAGTACCTATAATGATTATTTCCTAATTTGAATTTTGTATTAAATAGTATGAATTGAAAAAAACATTGATTTTATATATTTTAACTAATAGTTGCTACACTAATAACAGTGTTAAACTTCTTAAGAATATTTTAATTTTTGATTAGACTTCATAAAATCCCCTTAAAATGTTTGGAATGACATCAGCAATCAGTGATGCACTTCCAACAGATATTGACATACAATTAACAAAATCATTAGATGAAGCTCTGTCAAAAGAAAAAGTTATTACTACTGATGATGATTTGTCTCAAAGGCTAGAAGTTTTATCTATGCTAAATAATTTGGCTAAAGAATGGATACGTGAAGTAAGTATGGAAAGAAATTTACCAGAAATTACTGCTGACAATGTTGGAGGATTAGTGTGTACCTTTGGATCATATCGCCTTGGAGTTTACCATAAAGGTGCTGATATTGATGCTATCATCATTGTTCCTAGACATATAACCAGAGCGGATTATTTTTCGACCTTTTATAATAAATTGAAAGAAAATCCTACTATAAACTATGTGCGAGCAGTTGAAGAAGCATTTGTTCCTGTAATTAAAATGATAATACAAGGAATTGAAATTGATATGTTGTTTGCACGCCTTGCTTTAAAAGAAGTACATGAAGATACTGATTTGCAACAAGATGATTTACTAAGAAATTTGAATCCTAAATGTGTACGCAGTTTAAATGGTTGTCGGGTCACAGATTCAATTTTACGATTAGTTCCGAATCGAGAATCATTCAAGAAAACATTAATTGCCATTAAATTGTGGGCTAAACGCAAAAGAGTTTATTCAAACGCTTTAGGATACCTCGGTGGTGTTTCGTGGGCAATGTTAGTAGCAAGAATATGTCAATTGTATCCCAATGCAGCGCCTGCTACCTTAATACACAAATTTTTTTTGATTTTTTCTAAATGGCAGTGGCCTCAACCAGTTTTGTTAAAACCATCGTATTATATGGATCTTGGGTATCCAGTTTGGGACCCCAGAGTAAACATGTCAGATCGTACTCACGTTATGCCTATTATAACTCCAGTTTACCCTCAACAAAATTCAACATTTAATGTTTCTAATTCTACTTTAAACATAATTCAAGAGGAATTTAAAACTAGTTTAGACATAATGGGAGAAATTTTAACTGGAGAATCTAGTTGGTCAAAACTTTTTCAACCGTCAAAGTTTTTCACAAAGTATAGATATTTCTTAGCCATAACTGTATTTGCAAACTGTGATGAAGATTTATTTGAGTGGAGAGGTTTAGTCGAATCCAAACTTCGTTTCTTACCCTCTTCTTTAGAAGAAATTGCTTGTGTGCGAAGATCTCATTTAAATCCTGATCAATTTTTACTACCTGATAAAATGTCACAAGGCAGGCCATCATCAGTTTGGTTTATTGGCCTTGAAATAGGAAAGTCTGATGGCACGGTTGTAAATTTAGACTTTAGCACACATATACGAGATTTTTGCATTCTAGTTAAAGCTAGAGCACATTCTATTTTTAGACAAGGAATGGATATTCAAGTTAATCATTTAAAACGAAAAGATTTAAGAAATTATGTACCTTTTGAGTTGAAAAATGAAAAGGCAATTCCAAATACGGTTGGAAGTAAAATTATTGCTCGGTTATCAACTGAAGGTAGAAATTCTATATCAGAATCTGAAGAACTGCAAAAGAGTCCTAACTCTAAAAAACGTATAGCTGAAAACGAAATTGATAATAATAAAAAAAGAAAATCTCTATTGTCAGATAAAGAACAGGATTTAATTTTAGAACTCATAGAATCTCAAAAAAGTAAAACATCTGAAAACGAATTAAGTGATAACCATACAAACAGTCAGGTATCAACTGAAGAAGAAAATAGTTCCATACCAAATGAAAATGAAAGTAGTGAAAAAGAATCTTTATTATCAACTACATCTAGTCATTCCAAAACAGAATCTGAAGATTCTCCGAATAGTCCAGTATCAAATAAATACTGTATTGAAGATGAAAGTGATAACAAAGAATTAAGGCTTCTAAATCCTCCTGTTGCCTAGTTAACCTTGTATTTATATGATAAAAATCTTCAAATAATAAAAAAAATGTATGTATATGTATATATATATATATAAATATATATATATATACCCCAAAAAAAAGAAAAAAGAAAATTAAAAAAAAAAAAACAAACAAATTTGAAAAAAAATGCTTCAATGTAAACAATGCATTTTTTTTTTGTAAAAATAAGTAAATCATTTCTTGTTTTATTATATTGTGATATTTACCATATGTCACACATAAAGATACATATTTAAACAGCATGATGGTTATGTATTGGTGTGGATTTAATGGGTTCAATCAATTGAATAGCGAACCATTTACCAATTTGGGCTTTCATATTTATGGTGCCACAAGAAATAATGAAGAAGTTCAACAAGTTGCTTTTTCTTGGAGTTCTGCTTCGGTTTTAACAAGTATTCAATTTTTATAAACTAATTTTTGTTTAAAACCTATTAAATTGCATCTATTTAATTTAAGGTTCTGGAGAAATTTGTATCAGTGGCCTGGTTAACAAAAGATTAGTCAGTTGTGAAGTATTAAAAAACACAGGCTGTGATTCTTTTAAAACTGTAAGTATTTTATAATTTTATAATTTTACATTAAATTAAATTAAAGTTTTATTAAAAAGTATGATATAGTTTCTAATATATTACGGGTAAAGTAGGAAGTCCGAGCATTGTATTACAATGTGTACCATACCCAGATTCAAGTGGGCAAAGTAAATTACATTCATAGTACACTTGTACATATTATATTATGCAATAGGTAACTTACCTGCATATTTTATTTATTTGATACCACAACTTTTTAAATTAGTTTCTTTTCTTTCACCTTTGGCCACCCTCATTTTAAACTTCTACTAGAGCTAATCTCATCTCACATACACCGGCTGTTTTCATATCATATCAATTTAAATTGTGCCTCAATTGAATTATTTTTTAAACAATTTTAAAGTTTTAGAATTTAAGAGAAGCAAGGAATGTATTGTTTTATTTTTTTTTTTTTTATCTGCAAATAACTTTTTTGACGGAAACCTTGCTCTGATTCTCAAGTGTAGTATCATTTTTGAAAGGAAATTTTATCCGAGTGATATTTTATGGAAGTCTTATTTGATTTTCTAAGCAGTTTTCATAATAATTGGGAAATAATGTGAAAATTTAAGAAATTTATTATTTTCAATTTTGTTTTTTGTTGTGATTCAGTTAAAAATAATCACAGAGATTTGAAATTTGGACAGAAAAGTTGTATTTACCTTTTCTAAAAGTAGTATAATTTTAAAAACATTTTAATTTTACAAGTCTTATGTAATTTTTATTTGGTGTGTATCTATGGATAAAATTGTTTGACGAAACAGAAGTGCTTGAAAATTTAACAGAAGGTTCATTATAAAACGTACTTTGTAGACCAAAAAAAAAAAAACATTGAGCATAATTTAGAATTTTTTTTTTATAAGTATTTTAATATCAAATTTTGACAAAAATTGGAAATATTACGGCCTTTCAAAACTTGTATAACCAAATAATTTTTCATTAGCAATAATTATTTGTTGTGTACAGATATACATTAAATTCCTATCTATATCTTACCTTCCCAACTTCTCACCTACAACAGTGGCGAATCCATCGTGCGAGGTATGTCCGTCTTTTTTTTTTTGTTTTTAAGTATAAAAATAATTGTGCAGAGCTCCAGTTATTATTATTATAAAAAAAAAAAAAAATTAAATATATTTAATAGAAAAAAAAGTTATTACTTTTGTTAAATAGTCCTGTTACAGGTACCTTTGTACATAAACCAGATAAACCACGGGTGACCAATAATATGTATCTCAACGATAAAGTGATCATGCTGTAAATTTGCGCACATCTTATTTTTTATCAAATATTTTCTACTGATTTTTATAATTTATTAGAAAAGTATGCAACTCAGTGCCATAATAGTGGTTCTTGTAAAAATAAAAAATAAAATTACTATAATTTAATAATATTAATTTTATTTGTATTAAACCCCTTATAGAAATTTAATAATAAAAATTCTTCAATAGAAGATATCTAACAATGTTTCAGTGAATAATAAATTTAAAAGTTCAATTTTTTTTTGTTTACTAAAATAGGTATCCAGTGAGATGTTTTATTTAATTTTAATATTTTTTATGTATAATTACTTTGCCACTCGTCACTGTATATCAGTGTTTCTCAATCCAGGGATTGCATTATTCTGAAATAATTAAATGCTGATGTAAGAAAAAAATATTTTATTTTAAAAAATAAAATAAAAATCTACATTAAATATAAAAATGAATACATGATTACAAAAATGTAAAAGCATAAGCTATTGCTATAAAATATTAATTAATTACGATTGTTTTATATTAAAAAGTTTGTTTATTTGTGGTACGACATTAGAAACTCAAAAAAGTAATTTATTTTCTTATTATAAACGATTTCTGTATTTAGTTTAGTTTTTAATGCAACCATACAAAATTGTATAGAAGACTTTTTTTGTAGAGATAAGTGACCAATGAAATCAATGTTTTCAATTAATCTGTTATTAAGTTATGTAAAATAGATAAAAGCTTAAATTAGTTTTTATAATAAGGGGGTTGTGATTGTCTTTATTTCTTAACCTATTTTGGGGGCAATGCCACTAAAAAGATTGAGGAAAAATGCTGTATATAATGCCTGGACAATGTAAACTACTTTGTCTTACTTTGCCCTCGAATATTAGGCATTGCGATAAAATGCCCAACTTCCTTTGTTTGTAATATATATACTTATGTATTTGTGTGTATTTTTATGTTTAGATGTCTATATCTGAAACAAATTTATTAGCTACTGATTTTAATGGAAATTGTTGGTCCTATATAAAAAGTGATGACAAATGGAACGATATTACTCAATTATTACAGAAAGAAAAACAAGTCTGTCAATCAGAAAATCATAATGAATCCTCTATAAGGAATGTGTGCTGTAGTGATACTATACATTTAGCAGTTACTTATAACGGTACTTAATTATTGACACTTTATAGTAACTTATTATGCTGTAATTATTAATTTCAGAAATTTATTCAATTCCATCTAAAATATACGATTCAAAATTTAAAGTTGCTCAAGTAGCGTGTGGTTTTGAACACATTCTTATTTTAATGGAAACTGGATGTTTATATACTCAAGGATATGGTAGGTAAGTATCCTAATTTAATATTAGAATAATAATTTTAAATTGATTGATGATGATTCAATATTATAATTTAATTAACTTTGTCAATTGTAAAAACTAAAAATATAATTATATCACTAAAACCATTTTGTTTTCAATATTAATATTATTGCTTTTAAATAAATAATAAAGTTACAAAATTGTTAATTATTAAAATACAGTGTTTAACTATTAATTTAAATTTTAACATCATATATATAGAAAACAAAAATTCAATTAAATGCACCGAATCGTTTTTATATTGTTTACAATTATATAGCTGGTTTTAATGCTTACAGCCGAGGTCAATTGGGTCACGGTGAATTAAATGAAGAAGATTATCCCCGTATTTTAAAAGCTTTAGATGGTATTCGTATTATTAATACTTCTGCTGGTGGATGGCATTCAGCTGCAATAACCGAGTATAATGATCTCTACATGTGGGGATGGAATCATTCTGGACAACTAGGGATTTCAAACTCTCCAGGTAGTACTATTTATAATAATAAAGTATCTTATAAATTAATCATTTGTTAAAAATCATTTAACAATTAAAAAATCTTAATTTCAATTTGCATAAAAATAATTGATAAATAAACTTGATGTGGTAATCATTCAATGTATTAAACATTTTAATCAGATTATTTTATTTTACTGTTAGAAGAAACTGTTACTAATAAAATCATAACTAATTTAAGGTTGTATGTTTTATTGGTTTACGGCACTAGTTAACGTATTGGAAAATACGTTGAAACAGGTGAAATATAATGTTGTGTGTTTTAACATATTTTTGAAAAATAAAAATAAATTGTTCTATTTATAACATTTTTACAGAAAATGATGGTATAATAATGATGCTGGAACCAGTGCTGATTAATTGGCCAGAAGAAACAGATATTGAACAAGTGAGTTTAGGGGCTAGACATTCAATGGTTCTATCTAAGAATAATGTTCTTTGGGGTTGTGGGTGGAATGCTCACAAACAGCTTGGGTTAGAAACATACCAACTAACTTGTGATCGAATGATTAATTTGAGTAATTTATCGCCGTTGCTTAAGCACAATGTGAAAAAAATCATTAGAGTAATATGTGGTGCGTGGAATAGTGCCTTACTACTAGAGAACTAAACATTTAATTATTAAAAATTATAATATTTAACACTAATAACAGGTTAATTCAATATCAATATAATATGTGAAATTTAGTAGTTGTGTTTTTCAGAAATGAACTAAACGAATCATTTTAAAAGTTATGACATACTTAACATTTTCTACACTATTTTGATTGATTCTTATGTTTTATATGCTTAAATGTGTATAGTTTTATGATAATATATATTTAAATCCATATCCTTTTATAGCTCTTGTTTTTAATTAATTTTTTTCTTTAGATTACCAGTACATTTTAAATATTTGCTTCATAGAATTTTATTAGACAACTACTAGATAACTATTTAAGTAATATATAAATATTACCTACTTATATATAATATATATAAATTTAAATAAATATCTATACGAGTAGAGAATGTATTTATGTAATTTAGGAAAGTTAATATTTATATTATTTTTTAACTTGTCTAGAATTGAAAAGGTCAATATTTTTAATAATAAAAAAAAATTGTACTTCTTCAATGAACAAAACATGGTGTGGTGTTCAACACAATAATTAATTTAACAGTTGTTGGCAAGTTTAAATTGACAGCATTATGTACCTATTATATTGTTATTTTTTATTTTTTGAAATAAACTATTTGAATTTTATATTTGTATGTGTTATAATTTTTATTTATTGAGTAAACAATATTAAATAGTTATGTAATAAATAATACCAAGTATAAATGTTCTTTATAATAATCACTTTCACATAAGTGCTTGAAAGTATGAATTTTAGATAAATAATAATAATAATTTTAAAATAATATACTTTAGCTGTTTTAAACATTCATTATTATATCTTAGTTTATTTTGGTTTTGTGATTTTGCCATAATACCTCTTTTACAAGATACTAAAATGGCTATTACTAAGAAACTGTTGATCGGATATGAATGTATGATACATTAAAATGTTTAAAATAATATTTTTTACAAATTGGCTATTTTTTTGAAAATTTTAAGAAGTAAAAAAAATAGTTATTTTTTTCCATGATTATGGGATGAAAATAAAAATTATATTTTTTTCTACATTTGTGTAGTGTCCCCCTGATAAAGATCCTATTTTAAAAAAATAATATACCTAGCATTTTTAAAATATGTGTTACGCCGTAGCACACTTAAATAATACAGATATTATTTGTGGCTGAGGCTGCACCTTAGAAAGATGCCAGAACCCGAGTTCTGATGCCTGACTTTTAACAGTTATTAAGGCGATAAGATAGGTAATTAAATTCAAGAATTATTTTGATAAAACATTGTAGTTGAAACAGAGTAAGTATTTTTTACTTTTGTGTAGTAATTAGCAACATACTATTCACTGACAACTATAGTATTAAGGCTTTAATGAAATAAAATTATGGATCGTATATCACATAAACATAATATAATATCATAAAAAGTATATAATCTAACCAAAAATAACTGGTATTCAGTAATTAATAATTGCTAATTATAATATAATCTGATTACATAAATAGTGATTCATATTATGAATTTATATCCATGGATAAATGTATTATTATCTATGCACAAATATGCTATGGCCTTGGGTGCCTTGGTTGATGTATCATTGGGCTATGTAGCCATTATATAATAATGACACTTATCGGTTTAGATATCAATTTTTAATAGGTCTTATCGATATTCACAAGTGAAATTAATTCAGTGTAGCCAAATAAAGATTTCCCTAAAAATGATTCATTCTAAGTGGAACGTGGACGCATGAGATAACCTCATTTTATTTTCCGGTTTTGATAACTAGATAACCTATTCTTTTACATTATTCTGAATTCACAATTTCACTTGGTCTTCGCGAACGTTCTATTTTCTCATTATTCTCTCTTTTTGATTTAAATTAAATTTCATTGGAAATCTACAGAAATGGTAAGTATAAACCACGTTAACATGGTTATCTATTTTAAATTTGTACGTTCCATATTATTTGTGTAATGTTTTTTTGGTTCCTTATGTTATATTAATTTGTATATCGAATGGGTTTTTAAATTGTAACATTATAGTAATATTTAATCTATTTGCATAGGCATCGATAGCAACGAAATTTCGCCCTCTTTTTGACCGAGTTTTGGTAAAACGTTTGGATGCAGTCAAACAAAGCAAAGGTGGTATCATGCTGCCTGAAAGTGCTTCGAAGAAAGTTCTCGAAGCCACTGTTGTTGCTGTCGGACCAGGTTCAAGAAATCAGGTATAGTTAGTTATAATAAATTATTATCTTGCATAGTTGTGTGATTGGTGCAAAATATGATGCCCCCTTGTTAGTATAGTCAGTGGTAGAGGTCAAGTAAGCTAAGACGGGATCAATTGTGGGCCCCATGTACGTCAATGTTTAGTATTTGTTATATATTAAATATATGAGCTATGTAATAATTTTTATTATTTTTTAGGATGGCAAACCAATTCCATTAGATGTTCAAGTAGGAGATCGAGTATTGTTACCTGAATATGGCGGTACCAAAATACAATTGGATGAAGACGATTCATATACTATTTTTAAAGAATCTGAATTATTAGCAAAAGTAGACAGTAATTGAACAAAAATTAAGTTACAATTATAATGCGACTGATTAATTTAGTGGGAAGTAGTTATATATTCACTTATGTTAAAACAAAAAAAAAAAATTAAAAATTCCAATGTTCTTTTCAAAATTGTGCTTTTATGAATAGAATGGTTTATTCTTGTCTTTACATTAATTATGTATAATGTTTTTTTATTATTATTATTATAATTTATATTTAAAATAAAATAGTTACAATACTCTTAAAATTTTTTTATTTTAAGTTTCTAAACATATGTTAAGAAACCTTAAATCCATGTTGTATCCATTCGTTGGTTTATATAGTTAACAATTTTGTTGATTTGGTTTCTAGATTTTTATTATCTATTTGTATAGTAGTTTGGCACGCTTTCATAGCATACATAATTGTAGTTGTTACCTAGATAGATTCATTTTATTCATATTATGAGTACATCTATATATAATTATTTATGTATCTCATTTTATAAAATAATGTATGTTATTCATATTATGTCATCTGCATATTATATTTCAACATGTATGTTGCTGTAATAAGGTGAAGCTGTGATTTTCTGTCTTTCTCTTGCATATGTGCAACATAGGAATTCAAATGTGTTCTATTTCAAATTTATCAACCTGTCTAGTGATGTGATGCAAATTCTGAAAACATTTGAATTTATTGTCAGGTTGAAATTAACTTTCACACATTTTTTTATTTAATACACCTAAATCATACAGAAATGAAATATTTAAATTTCTGGAGAAAAACAAAAAGTGGGAAAGTCCATCTCAAGTATACTTTACATTTGCTTTAGAATTTGTGTCACTTCATTAAATTAATTGGTTTGTTAAAAATAGAACATATCTAAATTCCTGTGTTGTACGTGTGTAAGACAGCCAGAAAATCACCTTTTCTAATCCCCTTAAACATGAGTATTTTTAATTTAAAAAAATAAAATAAATTTTGTAAAAATATTAACCATGTATTTTGAATTTTTTAAATATTTATGGTCTCAAACTCCCAAGCATTATACACAATGCACATATTTAAGTATAAAAATTATTTTGTACTACTATTGAATATTTGCTGCTTTTATAATTTTAATGTGTATAATTCATGTTTATGAATCTATGCCTACTCATATTATTAGAGTTAAAGTTTTAAATAGGAAATAATTTTAATTTAAAAATGTTCAACTTTGTGTGTAAAGTTATAGGTTTATTGTTTAAAATACTTTTAGAAACCGGGAACTTTGCACGCTTTTAAAGTGGGGGTTCCTAACTAGTAACTTGTTTTATTATAAGTCTATTGAGTTGATAGTAATAAACTGATGTTATTTCCTTAAACAATTTTTTAAAATTTGGTTTTTCAGTTTTTTAATGCAATGTAGCTTGAATACCAAATTTCATGAGAACTTGGGTAAATGACATTCAATGTACTATTCTGCACATGACCCAGAGCACAATAATTTTATTTCACTAGAGAGTAAAGTACTATATAGAGTGAAAATTAAAATAGGTATGAAAAAAAACTAGTTTCTCATAAAATCTGTGATATTTTATTTGTGTTTTATGATTTATGACAAATGGTGGTAACATTGAATTTTAACAGTTATATTATTATCTCTTATCATTTTAAATTAAATTATTAAATAATATGCTATTTTTATTAGGAAATTTGACAATTATTTGATTTTGATAAGTATCTTTATAATATTACTAAATATTTTAAAGTATCTCATAGTTCTTAATATTCAATATTCACTTAAATGGTTTATTATGATACAGTTTATAAACATATTTTCTTTGGAATTGGACAAATGTGTTCATTTTCATCATGAATTTAAAAAATGAAACTGTTTATAAGTCTTGTAGATTTTGGTCAAAAAAGAAGTAAGTTTTATTAATAAATATAAAAGCATTAAAATAATTTATTTTTATTTTACAATTATATTTTTTCGACTCTATAGTATTTTGTGTACAGGTTGCATGATTCGACCAGTATGAAGGTTCGACTAAAAGCCAGTAAAACTATTTGGCCTGTTCCTCAGATAGAACAAGTTTTTTTGCCAGATTTTAAAATAAAACCACAAATAAATGAAAATTTGTTTATGGTAAGCAAGAAATTAAATATTTAATATATCTTTATTATAATTTAGCCATGTGCAATGTTTTTGAATGATTTTATAATTTAAAAAATAATGTAACCCAAAAAATGTATTTTCAGAATTTAGAATTAATTAGTCAAGGTGCATTTGGGAAAGTTTACAAAGTTAAACAATTAAATTCTGATGACAAATTTTACGCTATGAAAATTTTGAATAAATCATTGGTAACTATATTATAATTGATTTTTTATTAAACTTTATTAATTATAATGTACAAAGAATTATTAAAGTCTACGACAATTGATTTATAAAAATAAATAGTGTATATAAATTAAAAAACTAGATTTTTATTTACTATTTTTACTAAAATCCAATTAATTTTTCTATTCAGGAAACTTTTTATTGAAATATATTTATTAGCTATCTTAAACTGACATTAAAATGGATCTTTATCTGCATCTCCTTTAGTTTGATGAATTTTTATATAGGTAATAATTATGGGAATCATTTTCAATCAATATTAGAACAAAATAGATTTGATTATAATTTTTTAAATATAGTATATTAATTGTTTTAAGTTGGGGTTACAAAAATATTTAATTATAATTTGTACTTAATCTATAATTTTTCTTATTTGTTTATATTTAAACAAAATAATAGGTTATAAATGAGAATGGAATACAGCAGGTTAAGAATGAAGTGCAGATTCAATCTATGTGTGGTCATCATCCATTTATTGTGAATTGTCCTCATTTTTGGCAAAATAGAAATCAATTATTTATTTGTAAGTATCGGAATTGAACTTTTTGATTTTTAATTTATAGCTATTTTTGATTTTAACATAAACTATACTATGTCAGCTTAGAATCAGAGAAACGTATCAACCAATTGCAACATTTTCAGCAGATGCAAAAATAAATTGAAAACTAAATATCTGAATTGAATTTGCTATTAAAAATAAACAAAAATAATTTAAATTGTCTAATATGCGTTAAAATAATCCATTTTTGTTCGATACGCAACTTTGGTTTTAAGCCATCAGCTTGTTATAAGTAACTATATTTGGAAACATAAATATATGATTTATGTCATTTTCAGTAAGTGACTATGTTGGAGGAGGTGAACTATTAGAACTTATACACAAACACGGACCTCTACCAGAAGAATTATGCCGTGTATATTTTGCTGAATTAGTTATTATTATAGGTATATATCACAAAAATTGGTTTGTATGTATTATTTTATTATAAGTAAATCGTCAATGAAAATTATAATAAAATTGAACTTTATAATGACAAGCTAATACCGTAAGAGGACTCTAATATACCAGTATATACTATCTCTGTCTTAAAAACATATGCCATTGCAAATTTGTGTTTATGTATAACAGCTTTGTGCTGTTAATTTTAATATTAAAGTAAATTGATCTATTATTATTTTACAATTTAAAGATAAGAACATTATCTACACAATGTTGGTGCTATTTGTTTGATATTTTAGTTTTTAATAGAGATACGAGTTTGTAAAATATCTCAATTTTATAATGCTTGTATGTCACTTTAAAATTAAAATATCGAAAAAAAAAAGTCATTAACGCTGCACAAATAATTTTCTTATCTTTAAATTTCATATTAGGTTCACTTTAATATTTAAAACTAACAGTATAAATTGTTCTGCATGAAAGCAAATTTTCTATGCCGTACATTAGTAAGATGGTGGTAGCACAAGCCAATATAGTGTCTTGACAATAAATGTGTTTTTTGATACGAATATAATTGTTAATGCTTTGTTAAGTTACATATTTTGACCACTTGTCAATTAATGAAAATCATATTTTTATATTATAACTGGTATACAATTATAAAATTAATATATTGCACTATATTTGTGTGTTTTACTGGATATCAATGTGTTATCGACAAAGCATTTGATCAGCATAATCAAGCAGGATTTGTTAAAACTATAAAATGGTACAATTTTAAAAATATGATCATGGAATCTATTTGTACTTGTACAAAATAAGAAATTTCATGTAATAATTAGTAAAATA
Organism: Cinara cedri; assembly: GCA_902439185.1. Classification (NCBI taxonomy): domain Eukaryota; kingdom Metazoa; phylum Arthropoda; class Insecta; order Hemiptera; family Aphididae; genus Cinara; species Cinara cedri. The sequence continues at coordinate 1,289,183 of CABPRJ010000958.1, read as the reverse complement.
ATATAGGTAATGTATAAAATAACCTATCTGTAGTATAATTTATGATGTTTTAGATTAGAAGAACAATGAGTTATTATATAGTTTGCAGTATGATTTTTTTTTTTTAACAATGAAAATATTCTACTGGCTTTTTGTATAAAGAATTAAATATTAATAGTAAAGCGGTAATTTTTCAAATTCATAATGACATTTTTGAAAAACAAGAATTGAAAAAAAATTTGGGATAAATCAAGGAAGTATATTATGCATTTTTATTTTGATCTTTACTCCAAATTATATTTCTAATGTAATAATTTTTATTTTTATTTTCAATATTTAGAACACTGCTCGAAAACAATGCTTTGTCGGTAATACATGTGTAGTAATGTAATGAGCATAAGTAATTTGGCTCATCACACTCTGAAAAATGGCTTATTAGAGTTTGTTTCAATAGCACTCCCGCCATGATTAGAAGAAAAAGAAAAAAAAGGAATTTATTCATTGATTATGTTATAATATTGTTAAATGTAATTTAACACAATGATAATTATAAAATATTATTTATACTGCCTACAGAAAGGTCAATTCATAGTTGACATAACCTTTTTCATTTTTGAACAATAACACCACAGAGTAGATAATCCCTCATAATTTGAGCAGATGATTTTTTTTATTTTTTGTAATAAGAAGTTAAGACATGTGCATATTTTATAATGTAATTATTTTAATTTTATATTCTATATTTATTAATAAGTTAAAATTTATTAGTTAAGAATTTTAAAAACGTGTATAGACTTCTATTATTATTATTATTCATTATTCTTATATAATCAAATATCTATAAGTTGTGCTGTCTCTTTTAACTTTTTGTCAATTGTGAAATATTTTGTAAAGGCGTCAGTTTTTATGGTTTCTTATGGTCTATGGGTTTTATATTGTTAGCTGAATTCTGCACATTAATTCTGAAAACACAAATTATAAAGTTTGACAAAATTTTATTTAAATTATTTTACTTTTATGAGTATAGAAATAAACTATTGTTTTATGCATTTATAAGCAGTATAATATATATCATCATATGGCATAAGTTTGGACTGTGATGAGACTTCGGACATATAGGGTTTTTTCAATAGTTAAGTTTATAACTCATAGAAATAGATATATCTTTATTTTGTTGATTTTTCAATACATTTATTTACATGTGCTCAAATATTTATCCTTTATAATAAGTTTGATAAATTAGGAAGTAATATATAATCTTTAAATGAAATCTTATGTTTTAATTCAAAGAAAAAAAGTATTTGCGATAAAATGTGTCTCGCAGTTAATTATAACGTGGATAGCAATTGAATGTTTATATAATTTTATTCCGTATCGTTCACACTTGACGTTAGAATGTCAAACATTTAAAATAATACTTTTATTACATATGTTATTGATTTTCAATAATTTTTTTTATGTATTGTATTAAATTCAGATATTTTATTACTCGTGGAAAAAACGAAAATAAGTACTATGAATAAATGTAATTCCGCATGGAGGTATGAAATGCACGACAAGAAAAATGAATTATTCTACAATATAATATATTTTATATTTTAATAAACTATTTTTATGTTAAGGAAGATAATATTGAAGCAAAATATCCTCATATTTTTTAATTGCAATAATTTGTATAATATTTTCATGATGAACATTCTTTTAAAAACATTACCCTACCCTTTACTTTTTTAAATTCTTCATATTGAATAACATGTAAAATTTATGGGTGTCTGAAACTATAACAAATGAGGAGTAACATCAGACAGCTATATATATAGTATTGCCACCTATAAATTGACAATGGAATAATTCAAATTAATCTTTAAATACATTTTTGATGAGTGATATCGCTTAAAAATTGACTGAACTTATGCCAAATGACGTACTTGTTTTATACGGCATAATTTATGTAGGTATTTATTGAAATTTACTATTAAATTTTTTTCACACTTATTACAACTTTTCATAAGATAAACAGATTAAAATATTAAAAAAAATACTTGTTTCATCCTATTCTTTCATTATGTAGGTAACCCAGGTTCTAAAATGTCATACCTTTATATCCTATCTCCGAATATTTTGATTGTTTTTCAATCTCTCATAAAAACACCTCATTAGATTATCTATTATTGTAATGTTACAAAACTATTGTTTCATACCACCAATGTTGAACAGTATTACAGAAGTTGATATATGTATCAATCATGTGTATCAAAGATTCAATAATTGTATAGTTTATGTAGTGTAACATATTTTAATCATGATAGGTACTTTTTATTACAATATCAAGTAACTTTTAGCGCTAAAAGCAGTGTTTGAAAGAAATGAATTCACAGAAACTCATATCTTTGATTTTGGTTGCTTTTCAAGAATTTACTGGTAACGGATTTTTATAGGAACTTATTGAAATTTTATCCATACTTTGGAAGAATATGAATAATTGTTTTTGTTTTTTTTTCATTGGATATACCTACATAATTTAAAGGAATTATTTATTATTAGTTTGGATTTTTTATATCTTCATAATATCTGTTCACAGTATACGACATATTTTCAACTGTAAAAATTAACAAGTTCTAAATTCAAAATTAACCTATTATTAATATGTCATATTAAGTAAACCCTAAACATTTTTCAACATTTATTAATAATATATGATTTTGTCTCAATTTCTCCCATGGAGAACATTTGCAGGTAAGGGTTTTTTTATTGAGTTGATTCTATATTAAAATGAAATAAAATATATATATATATATGGTGTACTTGGGGTTTTTCAAATGTCATGATATAATCAAATACTTATTAAAAAAAAAAAAAAAAATAGTAATACTTTTTAGAGTTTTATATTCTAAAATATTATACTGTCTTTATTTAGTTAATTTTTATTTTTGGGTGGTAAAATCATTACCCATTTTTGGTTTTTAAATAGCAACCTGTATTAAAAGTTTAAATATATTTTTGAAGTGACATTTGTAATTTCCATATATCCGTAAATGAAATTTTACCTTTTTAAAAGTACTTTCCAAGTACTGGCTAAGATATTTTTTTTTCAAAGAGCAAGCAAGAATTTATCAGTATAAATAACATTTAAATTATATTTAATAAATATTTAAACAGATGTTATGTAATATTGATTAATGATGTTGGTACGAAATGTTCACCCTAATTTATAATAAATTAATAAATAAATAATAATTTTCAGTTTTGTGATGTATCTTGTATCACCAATGGAAAATCTAAAATATGTTTTTTGTAAACATAATGTACTTTATTTATTTGCACGTTGATAATATTGACTATATTTAAGAAAGTTTATTTAAATATTTCTGTGTATTACTACATAAATTGTACATTTCTTATAATAATAATACATTTGACTTAACCAATAATTTATTTTTATACTTTATTACAGATTTTTTACACAATGCTGGTGTCATATACAGAGACATTAAACCGGAAAATATATTATTAGACGACGATGGACACCTTCAATTAATTGACTTTGGTCTGTCTAAATGGCTTCCACAAGGATGTCGTACATCCACTATTTGTGGTACAACTCAGTACATGGGTGAGTGATTAGGAGTATACTCACTTCGATAACCTTATTCTTACGATAGCAGTTGTAATTATCTTCATTATGTTTTACAATTTTAACAGCCCCAGAAGTTTTAGAGTCCGAGTACAATCATGTTATTGATTGGTGGTCAGCTGGAGTTCTGTTATTTCGAATGCTGACGAATCAGGTAATTACATGTTTATGCATGGTTATTACTAATTACTTATTAGTAGGGTTAGGATTTTTATGCACTTAAAATTCACAAAAATAGCTTAAAACTGTTAAAAAAAGCCTTAAAAGATAACTTGAAAATATTTAAAAAGCAATAATGGTAGAGGGATTTAAAAGTCTCCCCCTCTAATGATTTTAACTTATTAAAAAAAATGTTTCTACTTCAAAAATGATTATTACAAAGTAATCTACAACAGTGGCCGCACCCGTTTCCAGTATCAGCTCTTATTTTACGTTGGAACTTACACCACAGGAGAGACTCCCTCTCTTCAGTCTTCACCCAATTACGGCTTTAGGTACCTACCTATATAATAAGAGTTACAATTTATAAAAAGTTAATACTACTCGCCGGTAAGCCCGAGGCCGTTGTTAAAGGTATTCCTACTATATACAACGATAAATTATTACAAACGAAATGACGATTTTGACCGGAGTAGTATTCACTACTATAGTACTGTTTTTCTCTGTTACTAAGATATAACCCAGAAATCAAAAAAACCGTAATCGGTGTATCCGCGGTATGCGTTGTTAGTATTTTCAATTATTACAAAACAATTTTTTGGAATGTTGACATTTTTTCAAATAAATTATTATTGGGCGAAAAATCGTCTTCTAAGTTATGTGATATGAAAAAATCCGAGCATTTTTACTAACCGGAAAATTGTTTTCCGAGGAAATAAATCAGTAAAAACGCACGAATAAAACGAATTGCTCCTTCGGTACACACTAAGAATCTAAAAATTCCAAGGTGGGAGAGGGAATCGCCGCTAGGCGTATCGATTACTAAAATCACAAAAAATAGATATCAGAACGATGTCGAAAACAAAAATATGTGTGTTAGGTACTTCAATAGTACATAGCTGTCTGACTTAAGCCTTTAATATCATGAGATGATTGAATAGAAATTGAATTTGGCCATTCTTGTTGCGAGGACCAGAGTTACACTGTATAATGAACTGTACCTCTATACCCAGTTACCTACCTATATTTTATTCGGCAGCCATAAACGGCCGAGAGCAAATTAAACGAGTACGCACGAGTACACGCCGCTGTACGAATATTACTTTTAATCATAATTGGAAAAAAAAAAAAAAAAAAAAATGGAAAAAAAATGACCGTAAAGTCGATCCCGCTGCGTCGTGATCTCGCGTTGCTCGGCAGTTGGCAGTCCGCGGGCGGTGTACCGGCACGCACAAAATTCCATTTACAAAAAATGCGGCTGCCGAGAGAGGTGAATAACCAGTTCTGAACTTGAAGTCCAATTTCAAAAAAAAAAAAAAAAAAAAAAATATGTACGTAAAAAAAAAATTAATACACCGTCTCGTCCGCCGATTTAACACACATTTACATTCGGCTTATTATAATAATACGAATATTATTCGACGGAGAAACGCCATTTACCAATATAGTTTTTTTGCACGAGACGTGGTCTTTTGGTTTCTCAGAAAATACGTTTTTGGTTCGTTGAAACGCCTCCGGGTCTGTACACGCCGCGCTTTAAAAAGTTAAAGAGATGCGGATTTTCCGTCCGGCGCAGCCGCGCTTTATTCAAACGATTTTTCTACATTCAATTCGATATTATCTAAAATAATTAAAAAAAAAAAAAAGTCTATACTGCTGGGCGTGTCACTACTTTTTAAGAGGAAATGGGAGGGGGGGATAGTAATGCGTAGATATTAATTTAATTTATACCCGTACGCAACGATAAACTGTTGCTGACGAAAACCGATTTCGAGAATAGTATTAGTCGTATTTTTTCTGTTGTTGCCGAGGTAATCGACAAATCGACAAAAATCATACAAACAATTGCCGTTTTTTTCGATTTATTAAGTAAACAATTCCAAGAAAAATCAAAAAATGATTTTCCCAGTGTGGCAGCGTACACATCAGATAAAAAATACTACAAGAAAGTCTTTATAAAAAAAAAAAAAATCGTCATCAAACAATCGGCATACAACGTAAAGAAAAATTCAAATTAAAACAACACCTATATCTAGCAATAGCAAGTCCGTTTTTTATACCGACCGTTGTCTTTCACTAATTCCTTCAGATATATGCACCATTATTTAAATGACAAACTCTTGATTTAAAAATGTTTTTGGAAAAATATGCGGGTCAAAGTGTTCCAGATGAAAGTACTTTGTCAAAAAATTATATTCGAGATATTGATCTTAAAACACTTTTTTCAATTCGAGTTGTGATTCCAGATGGGCCCAATTTTTTTCCCCCAAAGTTTTATAAATTATGCTTCCATATTTATGTATTTTTATTACATATAAATCCGTTCTCTAATAATAATCGTTTCTTTTTGTTTTGCAGTGAAAAGAGGAGAAAAAATAATAAACGAATTGGCGTATACAGGATGTTTCGTAATAGTATGACCATCTAGGCGGTCGAAATTGTCGAAATTATTTTTTTAATTTCAAAAATTGTGTTCTTTTTGTTATGTTTTAGATTTGAAACGTAGTGAAGAGGGACCTATTGGTTTCGCTATAACGGTGTGTGTGTTTTTATTTGTTGAATCTTGTAGCTGTTAAAGCAAGTCGTTATTTCATTTTTCAAGTAAAATTCGTAATAATTGGAAAAAAAAACGCAAAATTGAAACTGACAAATTTATGGCTTTAAGATTTAATTATTTTACATTTTGACGATTTATGTTTTCTACTAAAATTATTTCTCCAATTTAAAAATGGTAAGAGATCGTTTTTGTTCCATTTTAGATCATGTTAGTGTGTAAACGAAACTTGTGTAGTGAAGTTTTTTTAAAAGTTAAGTAAAACTGGAAAAAAAAACGTAGAAAGAACGGAAAACTTTACGGAAATAATAGTTTCATTATTTTAAATTTTGTTTATTTGTTGTAATTTAGTTTGTATTAAAAGAACACATTTTTTCGTTTTTTTATAGACGTGGTAATATTTACAAAATATTTTGAAAATAATTTTGAGGTATTTATAGGCACAGTTAATTTTTTAATAGTTTATATTTGGTAGGTAATATGTAGGTATAATTGTTTGACCAACAGAAATGCTTGCAAATTTATCATAATGTTCATTATAAGTTGTGTTTATTAGTGCTAAAATAAAAGTAGTCATTACACTTTAAATGTAGTCAATTTTTTATATAAGAGTTTTGAGTTGAAATTTTGATAAAAATCATAAATATTACGGCCTTTCAAATCATTTACAAACGAACATCGCTCAGAATAGTTTTTCCAGGCAATGGTTTATCGTTGCTTGTAGATACAAAATAAATTAACTTTATGTTTCCTACCTTCCCGATTCCCACATTTAACAGCAGCGCGCACCCATCAGCAGTATTATCTCTTTTTGTCGTTGGTTCTTAAGTTTAAAAATAACATTTCATTATATTTTCTGAAAAGTTCTCTCATGAATCGATTAGTCATGTAATTTTTAAAATTTTTCGCTCGATTTTAACGCTTAAACGCTTAATCGAAAAAAATCTATGTGACACATCTATTTGTAAGATAGTTTTATAGGGTATAATATCATAGTGATACAATTATATTTTTTAACGTTTAGAATATTTCATGGTCATTGGTGTAGCCATGATTTATCTTTGGTGGAGGGGGGGTTCAATGATCGCGAAGGGTTTAGGAGTCTAAAACCTTCTTAACCTAACCTCACCTATAGTTTAAATAAATCGACGAGGGGTTTTGTACAACCCCCTTCCCGGAAAAGTGTTTTCCAAGAAAAGGAATACACATCTTAAAGTTGGGGTATTTAGGGAGGGGGAGATATTAGAGAGATATATTTCTTCCATGACTTTTTTTTTTTTAATAATTATTTTTTACGTGACTACCCGCTATGTGTAAATTACTTTTTATTCAGAAAAATCAAGAAATTTAATGTCAGTACATAAATATATAATATTATATCAGTAGAAAAACTGTGAGGTATGCATTTTTTCGTTTAAAACGAAAACTATACGAACAGTCATAATATGTTCATTAGTGAGACTAGTATATCCGATGATAATTTTAGGGTTAATTTTAGGGTAATTTTAGGGATAGTTGTATTAGTTACCTACAAAAATATATAAATCCTTAAAATTGATAATTTTTTTTTCGTTTTTAGCCCTAGTACACGTATGCAATATGAAAAAACTCAACACGAGGTTCGTCGTGAGTTTTCCTATGTGGTAAAACGAACAATAGTGTAGCGTAACGCGGTGGTTTTTTTTTGAAAACTGGTTATTAGTTTCGATTTGTTACGGCCGTTTGGCCGAACGTCGCTCGGATTCGTTTCTCGCGGGCAATGGTCCGCCGTCAGGCACAGAGTTACGAATAAGATTACACTACATATCGTCCCGTTCGTGTTCCTCCTCGAAACAGTGGCACGGGCCATCCATCAGCAGTATGTCACCTTTTTTTTTTTTTTTTTTTTTTTTAATCCGTCTTTTCGTCCTAGGCTCCTCGGTAACGTTCCGCGGCCGCGTTCAACGTCTCGTGGGGTGGGGGTGGGGAACCCAGGTTTCTCGGAGACGGACGGACGTAGCAAACGTTCCGTGGTCGACGGCCGCGGTGTTTACGTTTGCGGCGCCGAACACATCCCGAGTGCAAAGACACACGCGGGCGTGTTGATACCGGTAACGGCGCAAAACAAACATCGCCGCGGACGCATCCGCGCGCCGTGTGCAGACGACACGGATGCCGGCAGCGGACGTTGTAAAGTATGCCTACCCGTATACGCGGTACCGCGGACGCGAGCGTCGCGGCGAGCAACGTTCTACTCGTCCGACGCGATGTTTCGTGTCTTTTGTTTTACGGCCGTCGAACGACGGAATAAAAACAATCCATTCGACTGACGAGACAACAGCAAAAAAAAAACCCGCGTACGGCCGGCGTACGCGATTACAAAGTGCGCGCGGACGTCTCCCGGGTAGGTACGCGCCGTCTGTCCATTGTGTACGCGGAGTTTTTCGGGTTTTTTTTTTTTTTTGTTTTTTGTCCGCGCCCAAGAACAATACCTGAGCGTTATTGTTGTTTTTTTTTCTAATCCGGCACGTTATTCGACGCGCGTCGAACGCCGTGCCGCGCGCGGTTAATAACACGCGGCGACGCTGTTAATGGAACGTCGTGTGTTCGCGCGCATTGTGCGTTTTCGCGTTGTCTGACGGCCGGCCGCCCGCCGCCGCAGCAGCAGTACCGCCGACCGCGACGACCCGCGCCCGAAGATGGGAAACGCGACGGAAAAAATAAAAAAAAAACAACAACACAATAAAAACCGATTGTTCCATCGCCCCGGAGGTTATTATATTTTTACTACTGTCGGCGTGTTTATTCGCGTTGCACGCGCCCCGTCCGCCGCGGCCGTCCCGCGCGAAATCGAACGCGACAATATCCGATCCGACGTGTTGAACGCGTCGTCGCGCGCCGCTCACAAACGCCAATGTGGTCGCCGACGGCGCGCGATAATGAGGGGGCGATATTGCGTTTTACTCGCGGACACGGACGCACCTGAATTGCCTATTCAAAACGCCCGGTCGTTTCGGTGGTTTTTTTTTTTTTTTTTTTTCTCGCTCGTCGGACGCCGACAAAACCAACGGTTATCGGCGACCGGCGGGAGGCGGGAAGAGGTTGGGTTTTGTAGCGTTAATCAGGAATAATAACACAAACACACACACACACACACACACACACACACACACACACACACCGTATACTATTTTTAAGAAATCGTGTAATATTATTTTTATTCGAGTACTATTGCAGTATATGTCAGAATATAATATTCCAACGGCGGCGAACGATTATATTCTAATTACAATGTGTCCGTCGTCGTTGTATTACAGTATTTAGTATTACAATAAATAATTAGGTATAATATCGTGTAAAATATAATATATATAGTTGAATGTACTATAATGTAATATTATAATATTGTACTGTTATACTTTTAACAATCTAAAATAGCTAAATAGATTATAATAATATCGTAGAAACTTAAAAAACTAACATCGTAATCATTAATAATAGTATAGTAATTTTTTTAAAATTTTTTTTTTAGGTTTTTTATTTTAAATCTTGATCTTTTTAAATCGTCGTATTAATAATATATATAATAAATAAGTATCGTTAGCCTATATATTATAATAAATAAATTATTATGTTATAAATATTGATATCACACACACAGAATATAAGAATGACTGAATAAATAGCAATAATAATAATAATAATAATAGTGTTGATGACTGTTTCGAACTGCAAAAAAAAAAAAAAGAAAAAATGATAGAAAAATCGAGTTTCCGTTGTGAAAAATCGAATTTCCTTGCGCCGCGGAAAACCGTCACGGGTCTATAATATATGTATACAAAAAAAAAAAAAAAAACAATTCTTCAATTAATAGTCTAAATATTATTATTTAGAGAGAGAATGATGAACTACGACTTTTTTTTTTTTTTTGTTTTTTTCTGAAATGGCACTACCTAGACGTATTTTTTTTTCTTTTCATACATATATATTATGTTTTGTTTGTTTTTACGCTCCGGACGTTATCGCGGCCCGACTAAATATTATTATTTAGAGAGAGAATGATGAACTACGACTTTTTTTTTTTTTTTTTTTTTTTATTATTTATTATGTGTATTGCTATTCAGTCTTGTCATTTTTTTTTCCTTTTTGATTTACCTAATTAGCTTTCTTTTGCTTTTGTTTCTTCATAATCGAATCGGTCGGTTTCTTTTCCTTGCTGGCGTCCCGCTTGTTCACGGAGTGTTGTTCTTTCTTTTCGTCACTGGCTGGCGCGGCTTCCGGTTTCTTCGGTTCTTCCAAAGCTGCGCTCTGTTCGGCCGGCTTCGGTGCTTCGGCGGCGACGGCGGGTGTTTCGGCCTTCAACTGTTCGGATGGCTTTGGCTCCTCGGTGGGTGCGGCGATGGCGGCTGGTGCGTCAGCAGCGGGGACGGCGGCGGCGGCTGGAGCGGCGGCGGCTGGGGCGGCGGCGGGTTCCTCTGCCGGTTTCGGCGCGGATTCCAGAGCTGCGGACTTTTGGCTATCTTCTGCGGAGGCGACCGGCTTGGCGGCTTCAGGTTGGGCGACCGGCTCGGCTTCTTTGGGGGCTTCGGACAACTTTTCGGCGGCTTCGGGTGCGGCTTGCACCGGGTCGGCGGCTGCTACTGGCACGGCTGGCAACACTTTGGTCTCGGACACTTCGCTGGCGGCTGGTACGGCGTCTTCAGCCGGCTTTGCGGCTTCAACGGCGGCCACGGTTTCGGCGGGCTTGGCGGGTTCCTCGGCGGTTTTGGTCTCTTCGGTCAACGGGGCGGATTCGGAAGGCTTGGCTTCTTCGGCGGCGGCGGCCGGGGCGGCGGCGGCCGACGGATCGGCTTGGACGGCGGCGGATTGTTCCACTTGGTTGGATTCGATGGACTGTTGGGCCGCCTTGGGGTCTTGGGCGTCGGTCGGGTTCAGGGGAAGAGCTACGGGTGTCTCGGCCTTGACCGCTTCGGATTCAGCCTTCACGTCACTGGCCGGTTTCGATTCTTCGGCGGACGGTTTGGCTTCAGCAACGGACTCTGTCTCGGCCTTGGCGTCGGTGACCGGCGCGGCGGATGCTTCTTCCGGTGTTACGATGATGTTCTCGGACTTGACCTCGTCGTTGACGGGCGCCACGGCGTCGTTTTCCGGTTTGGTTTCCGCAGAAACGACCGGAGCCGGTTTCGGGTCGCTTTCCGGTTTGGCTTCGGCGACAACGGCCGCGGGCTTAGCGTCGTTCTCCGCCTTTTGTTCGGCGGCGGGTTTCGCGGGTTCGCTTTCGGCTTTAACGTCAGCGGACGGCTTGACTTCGGGCTCGGCTTTGGCATCGCTCTCCGGTTTGGCCTCGCTCACGGCTTCCACTTGCTTCTGCGGTAAGGCTTCGGCCGCGGGCGCGGCAGACGACACTTCGACGGGCATGGATTGGGCGCTCCAGAAGAGGGCTCCGAACAAGCACAGTCCCAAAATTGCGGTTTTCATTCTGCGAATAAACACCGACATAGCAGTTAATAGCGGTTCGGAATTGTTATTTCATTAGCGTTCCAACGTGTTAATAACGTTAACGAATTGCGACGTGTTTAATGACGAAAACGATTATCCGCGATATCCGATGCGTACGTATACATTTATGTTTACGGACGGCCGAACACGCACAGTAATAAATGGTATTATTAATTTTGTTTTCCCCCAGTTGTACGAGCAATTAATCACACGGCATTACGGCGGACCGCGTTAAAGACGAGTAGCGGGCGTATCGATAAAAACCGGCCGGCCGCGTCGGGAATAAAAAAAAAAATAAAAAAAAATAATTTTCAATGTCTTTCCGTTATTCGCGTGATTGCGCGCGCGGTAATTGCACGAATTATCTATCGTTAATAATTAGGATATAATATCCCTCGAGATTTTCAAAGACTTTCATTGTGGGGAACGGGGAAACAAACCGATATTTTTCTAAAAAAAAAAAACCAAACGATATAATAACGGACGATACGTCATATCCCGGCGATGTTATTGTTTTAAGGTATACACTCCGGGAACACGGTTTTATTTAATTACTACTGTCGAGGAATTAGGTTGAGGCCGTTTTGTCATTTGCGCGACATCCGAACGAATCGTACGTATTATTTTACAATGTTTTCGCTGCTGGTATTGCGGCCAGATCGCGTGTTTCGTCCGACTGCAGTTTCGTTTTCTCTGCGTACATTGTCCGTGCACCGATAAAAACCTCCTACACTCGAACCGATAATAGTATTCAAACCGACCCGCGTTTACCCGTTTGAAATACGAGTGATATTATCGAACGCGTACGTTTATTTGTTTAACGATAAATATTACATAGAAACACCGGACTGCCGGTTCGAACATATTTTGATTGTGTATTTGAAATATTCGAATAAAAAAAAAAGAAAAAAACAGAAAACAGAAAAAGAAGCCCCCGACGGTAAAATAAGACTTATGAAAACGATTCGAATAATAATATATAATACACAATGTATAATTTCGTTTTTTATTTACGTTTTTTACGTTGTCCTATAACTCGTATATTTCATTTCGTTAAAATCTCTAAAAAAAAAAAAACATTCCGGGTACGAAAATTCTAAACAGTGTTGTAGTTCAAACATTCTAATAATAATTTTTTTTTTCTCGAACACGGGTTGATAAATTGGACACGATAAAATAATTTATCATTATTTAGACGCAATTCGTATAATTATATTTCGAACATGTATCAATTATGATCGTGACATTGGTTTTTGTATACAGGTATTTGTAAAAAAATCGATTGTTTTTCTATTTCAACGCGTTCGCATATTATTTGAGATTTTATCGTGAAAAAATTAAAAAAAAAAAAAAACAAATTACATAGTCTCGTCCGATTTATTTATTAGTTCGGCGGCTACGTATTTTACCCCCCGACCGTTAATATCGAAACGGTTTTTAACTTTTTTTTTAATATTTCCCCATACTTGTGTGTTTTTCCCGAAATCGGCAAGACTCGTTTGAAAAGTCAATAGTCTAGAAGGAGAACAATCGAAAACAATCCAATGCCCGACCCTCCGGTCAAATATAAACAAATATATTTCAACGACCGTGTATTAGGCGTGCCAGAACAAGAACCCACGGCTCTGTTGTTCGCGATCGTCGAACATTCGCCGAGTTGAGTAGTTTTTTTTTTGTAAAATTAAAAAAAAAAAAATGCCCAAAAAAAAAATGATTAAAAAAAAAATAAAATAATAATAATAATAAATATTATAGCGTTTGTTGGTTTACCTGGCAGTTTGTGTGGAAAAAAAACTCGGCCGACGTTCGGACAAATGTGTATGTGTGTGTGTACGCGAAACGCAACGAAACTGTGCAGCCGTAGATAATATATTTTTTTTATATTTTCTGTTTGTATATTATGTTATTTATTCACCACTCACTAGTGCGGCTGTGTGCGGCAAAAATTGTTGTGTTCTGGTTTGCGCGCGGTACTCGTATAACTCGGCACACGCAACGGGCCACCTCTTTATAAGTAGCGGCTCGGCGGCGCGACGCACACGCACCCCCGGCAGCCTCGCGCGCCGACGCCGCCGTTGCCACCACCCGGCCGCCGCCGCCGCCGCCGCCTTCACCTCCGCCGCCGCCGTCGCCGCCGCCCGCCTTCGTTCGCCGTCCGTCTGCCCGTCCGTACGGGCAAGATCGAAAACCAATAGCAGAGAGTTTGCGGAGCGCAGTGTGCACGCGGGCGGCGAGATCGAGAAAAAAAAAAAAAAAATTATATAAATTATACACGAGAGACGTTATGTTTACGCGCGTCCAATAACGTCAATATTCCGCCGGTACTTGTAAAATTTTCGAAAAAATTTCTGCGAACACACGTTATTATTTTATCCGTCGGGCGTACGGCGCGACGCGTGCACCTACGCAACGGGTTAGCGTCTCCGGCCATAACCAAAACCCGGCCCCCTTACCCCGTTGAGCGGACTTGTTAGAACGCCGTCGTCGTTCCCGTGTCCTGAGCGGCAAACGGAGTCGACGGGAATTTCATTTATTTATTGTTTTTTTTTTTTTTTTTTTTTTTTTAATCTCATTCGCGGTGTTTTACGCGGCGTTTTTTATTTCGTTTTTCTCGTCTACGTATCGCTTTTGCTGCGGGCCCGTTGGGTCCGGGCGTTTGGTTTCGCGTTGTAAAAGTCTTCAACTCGGACGTACCGGTAGTGCGTCGCTTGGATTATTGAACACACGGACATCGTCAGTTTCGTTTCAGATCCCGACGAGCGCAACGGTTTCACCATGGCGCGCGCGCGTTTTTTCCGTGCCCGCGAACAACCGCTTCGATTTTCGAGCGCAGCGTCTGTTTCGAAAACGGATTTCGATATTAGAACGGCGACCGGGCTGCTTTTGGGTACGGTTTTTTTTTTTTTTACGAAAACGTTGCGGGGTTCCCACGTACCCGTAATGACGTCGCCGGGTGGAAAAAAAGATTTCCGCCCAGACGTACGTCGTATTATTGGATTGCGTATTAAATCAGGTCGGGTTTTTTTTTTCCCCCAATGTTTCCGCGAACCGCGGGGGTCGCCTTTGTAGTTTTGAATTTGTTCGCGTTTTACGTGTTTCTATAACTATTTTGGCACATAGTTTCGCACGCGTTGCACACGACATTTTTATAGGTGCGAATTTTTTTTTTCCACCTCGATTGTATTCCGAAAACGGTGCCCGCGGATAATTTCCGTCGAATTTCGGTTTACGCACGTACAATCGTTTTCAAACGTAGCCAATTTACAAATTTTATTTATTTTTTATTTTTCAAAAGACATATTCGCTCGTTCGGATAAAACGTACGCATTATTTTCTATCCCCTAACGATTTTTCATTTTCCCGTCGCCCTCACTTCAGTTCAATCGATTTGACGCCCGGAAAAATAATTACGTTTATACACATATACATTGACGGTTCGAACTGCAGTACGCGATATTCGATAACAACTGTCGAGTTCGATTATATTGTGCGTTCGCTTGATATTACAAGGGTTGTCCTTTTCAAATCGGATTTTATTTTTTCGCAATCAATCTCGGCGTAGAACTCTTCCGAAATTTGACAGAGTGATATAATCGCGGTGATGAGTTTTTGTAAACTCGTGTCGGCGCTTCGAGAAAGACGATTTCTCGCAGAGGATTTTCGTTTTTGACGGTGTTCTTTTTTCTTTTTTTTTTTTTTTAATCTCATTATCGTCGTACGCTGCAGTTTTCGATATTATCATATAGATTGCGCGTGACAGTTATTGCAGACGAAACGTCATAATTATAATACATGTACTACCGTACATAATTATTATTGTTATTATTATTACAATTTTATTACTATTTATCGTCTCGATGCATACGCATTTCATTAAACGTAATTGTTATTACTTAATACTTAATCGTATTGATGTGGATCACGAAAACGGTTTTTCATATATTTATTGATTGATCGAAAATACAACGGCTATAGACAGTCCATACCAAATTACCTAATGCTTGAATATGGGGGTGCAGGAACGAAGTTCCACTTCGTTTCTTAAAATATTTTAGCGTACCGCTTATAAATTTTCTTAATGATGGTCTAAATTAGATTGAATTCAATCATTACAAATCGCGCTACTTTTTTTTAAGCCTCATATAGTACCCGTTTTTTTTTTTTCCAATTCAAGTACGGAAAATGCCGAATAACGACGCGTTTCGTGTGTTTAATAATTCTGTTTATAAACATATTATTTCGTTGGGTTTTTTTTTGGGGGGGGGGAGGGAGTGGGCATTTTATGGTTAATTATACGACTTTGTATATTTTCAACGTATATTTTAGGATTTCGTAAACACGTTTAATTCAAATTTTAATTTTAAGTCGTCTAACGTTTTCTTCTCTATAACTCAACAAAAGCTAAAAATTATACAAAATCATTGGTTAAGATTTATAAATACGAGCAGACGAGCCGATAACTATATTGTAATATAATACCTCAATTTAAAATAAACTATTAGTTTTCATTTTGTTTAACTCGAATAGATTGTTACAGGATATTACAATTTCTCTATTTTTTCATCAAATCGACACGGGGGGGGGGGCGATTTTTCTTTTAGTTTTTGTCCATTATAAAAAAATATGATTCATTTTTAATTTCAGTCCGAAGAAAATTCACCGTATAGCTTAACAAAATAATATTTTATGATTTATGGAAGACTTCGGCTATATGGAAGAAAATACGACTAATAATAATCTTCTGTTCGGAATCGTTTTCCGTACGTTTTACACACATTATGTATGCACCAAATTGCCGCGTGCCCCACGATTTTCCTCTTAAAACAACGGTACGCCCATCGGGAGTGTCGGCCTTTACATTTTTTTTTTCGACTACGTATACGGGTGTATACGGTTTTTTTTTTTTTTTAAGGCATAGCTGCCACTCAATCTGTAAATCCCGCGATGTGCGCAGCAACAGTCCGAACGGATCCGGGTAAAACGGCCGTGCCTTTGCAGCCAGCCGGCCGGATTAAACAACGGCGCCCGGCGATTTATAATATTGTGTCGCGTTAAACGGACGCGAACCGGATGCCGGCCGGCGCCCGCCGCGGCCGGACGCAAATAACGCCGCCACGCGCCGAAACGTGTGCGCCTGTCCTCGTCGTCGCGTACCCGTGCCCGCGTGTCTGCGGTGCTCCGTGACGGCCTTTCGCGTAAAAGTTGAGGGTTTTGCGCAAGGCGTCGACCTACTGCGCGCGCCCGCGTGTGCGTGTGTAGCGCGTACCGTAAAACATTACGCGGGCCGCGCAGCGTTGGCCGGTCGTTATTGCGTTTTACTCACGCTCTCTCTCGCTCCCTCGCTCCCTCTTCCCAACGCAACTGGCAGTGTACACAATAGCGTGCGTTTCGTTCGGTCCCGCGCAAACATCGTTCCGAAACGCGCTCGATGTCGTTGCGGCGTTCGGCGGCGCGATCGTGGTGTTTTGAACACGGATCCGCGCGTTTTGTTTCGTTTTTTTTTTATTAAGAATCTTGTTCCAATTGAAAAAAAATGACGACGGCTTTTGCGTGGAGTTCCAAATCTCGTTGTTTCGGGAGGATGGTGTTTTTTGTTTTTATACTCGGATAATAGAGGTGAACCGACTACCTCCTTTTGATTTTCAAATGGCACTCTATATTAAAAATTCTACAAACAGACGGAGTTTTAGTTGAAATACATTTTTATGTTGAAATGTTTAATTTCCGTTAAGTCGTTGACTATATTTTCCATTTTTGAGTTTATCGTTTTGCGGGCAGTGTGAGAGTGGCGGATCCCTACTCAAACGTCGTGCGTTGCGTCGCCACACAAATGATGCTCCACTTCTCTCTTCTTACCCGGTAGTCGGTAATAATCAAAAATGGCCACCGAAAATATAGCCATTACAAAAATAATTACAAATATAATACGTAGACAAACAACAGTGGACCCATATTATAATTTAAATTATATTTAAACAGTAAATTATATTCAAAGTACAATTTTAAAATACTATTTAACTTATATATAATTGTGTATCAGTAAAATTGTTAAATGTTAAATGTTAACATTTTAATAATAAGTAATAAAAGAAAATAATAAAAAATAATTACAGAATTATGAGATTAAACATTTTGTAATTAAAAATGCATTTTAAACATAATAGCATTACTATATAATAGTATTATACTTTTGAAATGGACCAGTGGTAACGGGATACAGCGTACAACACTATGCATCTTTAAACGAGGCCATTTTTCTTCCAATCGTGTTTTCCGCTGGACATGTTTTTCTTCCGGTCATATTTTCCTCTGGACACATTTTTTTTTATTTTTTTCCGGTCATATTTTCCTCCGTCCATTTTGTTATACCGGCATTTTAACCGGGTCATTTAAGATTTGGTCATTATTTCCTTGACTTGCCTCATTCAAACTTAAAAGTTGGAATATCTCATCAACGGGTTGACGGAAATCAAAAATGCCAATGTATTTAAACTAGTACTCCGTCTATGTATGCAATTTTTAATATAAATTACCATTTGAAAACCATAAGTAAATTTAGTCTGTTTACCTCCAAAAATAAAGGTGACAAAAAAAATATTGTAACATAACAATTTAGAGCTACTATTGTTTCTTGAATGTTTAAAAAAAGGAATTCCGAAAAAAGTCAATCATTATCAAGGTATCCGAAATGTTCATATCTTTGTTGGACATCTTGTATCGAATTCGGGAATTAGTTCTGTTACGGATTTTCGTCTATAGTAGGTGCTTTACCGGTTTTTTGATTGCGTAGTTGTTCGCATATAACATTATTATTATAAGCGCTGTGTACGTTTATAGTCAAACATCGAACGGTTCGTTGTTATAATATTGCAACGCTTTAGGTATTATATGTGTAATAATATATATTAACCGTATATTATAAAAATGTTATAATGTCGCTTACCTACCTACACCTACCTCTATATCTACTTGTCTATACAATATCGAGTTACATGGGGAATTTTTTTTTTTTTTACCGTTATTATTATTATACGTATAAGGAGTGCAATGAGAATTCGAGAAGTTTCGATATCGATAATATTGTATTATTATTGCGGCGGCGGCGGCGGCGGCGATACGAGTATAGACATACCTACTCGAGAGAGAGAGAGAGAGAAAGAACCTTATATTATATTATACAAATCTTCAAATACTGACATTTCACGATTTCGCATTATCGATAACGACGACCCGACGAGTGTGTGGTTGTGTCTGATGTGTGCGTGTGAAACGTTCAATCGCGCACGGACACACATCCGGTGCTGCACTCGAGGCGCCCGAACAGTATTATTGATGTAAAGCCGTTATAATAATAATAATAATATAATAAAAAAACGAGACGAGAACGTCATCGTCGTATCTCCGTGTACATATATTATTATAATAAAAGAGCTCTTGAATGTTATATAAAAGTATATATAGTGCTTTGCGTGAAAAAAAGAAAAAAAAAACTTCTCGAAAAGTACGTTCTTTGTACGCTGCTGCGTATCTAAAATGTAGGTAGGTATATCGTTATTATTATTTTTCTTTTTCGTGCTTCTGCCTCCGATTTTCACTCGATACACATTTCAATAACCGAAAATATCTACACGGCACGAGTGTAAGTGTTTGATCGTTTTTCATACAATTTTTTGTATTCATACATTGTGTTTTATTGAAAATACGCGTTCGATTATACTTGGATATTTATTATTTATTATTATACGCGAGAGTTTAAAACGCCAGTAGGTATACAGTTGAATAGAGTTTTTTTTTCGCCTGTTTTCACCGGAACTTTATATTGTAGAATTTTAGATCTGTAATGTATAATATGGTCGGTGATGCGTTGAGGAGATCGTTGGGAAATTTCTCTCATACATTTCTTATATTATAATAAACCGGGAAAAGCCGAAGCCTTAAAACAGGACGTGGAAGTTTTATTACGAGGTAGACCGAACTGGACGATTTTGGCGACGGATGGAGACGGATAGTCGGAGGATCGGTTGTGATCCTACAGGCCGAATAAAACACAAATAAGATAGGATAGGATAAAATGGCTCAAAAGATTATCCAAGGTTTAAAGTTCTTAATATCTAATTTTTTTCCATAAGCGTCTTATAACTTTGGATTGATCAGGGTTTATATATTATGCACTTTAAGTCAGTGGCGTATTTACAGGGGAGGGGGAGATTAGTGAGATTTATCTCATCCTGTCCTGAAATTTTTTATTACTATGTATTATTTATACGATTATATATTTTTAAGTTCAAATTACTAATTTTTTATCCCGAAAGTCGAAAATTCGGTGTGTCCATAGTTAGTGTTTGGACCTATGTCCAAACCATTATAATACGAAAGTGGTTAGATTATTAGTACTTTAATAATAATAATAATTTACCTAGATATACCAAACATTTGTTTAATTTAAATGATGATTTTTTGGTGAATTTAATTATTAATTAAATATAAAAATTCAAAAATGGACCATTTTTTTTAGCCTCGGCACACGTTATACAATGTGACACAATTTCCAAATTCAATAATATCTCTCTCTTTGTTAATATCATAAATAACCCTAATTGCTTTAACTATTTTATGTACTTCTTGAGGCGGCTTATGCGTATTCCACATCACTATACTCGTGTAATATATTACAGCATGAAAATGTGGTTTTTTTTTTTTTTTTTTAGCTTGCTAATGGGTAATATATTCGTTTATTCGATTATAATATTGTCTTACCTCAGAGTCAGTCGTCTGTACATTGCGTTTCTAAGCAATTTTATGTGTTTTTATTCGTCTCGATTTATACTAATAGTTTTATGATGATAAAAAATAATATCATGTCAATCGGTAGCTATAATTAGAATTGATGACGAGCGTTTCGGATCGTTTAAATAACAATCTGTTGACGGAATAATACTAACTAACTAAAAACAAAACACAAATAATAATGATATCATAACGAACGACCCCGTATAGCTGATAGCGTAGTGTATGTTAATTAAAATTCATCGTCGTATTTGGTTGTTTGTGATGTTTAAATATGTATATCAACAATATTTAGATGCCTGTATATATTATAGCGAGAGTCCACGCATAATAATTTCCCCGGAGAATAATTTTCGTCGCGTGTCGTTATTATTAAATTAAATATTAAAAAAAAAAAATATATGTATGGTAAAAAAACCGCCTCATCGTCATTATATAACTTCTCTCTCGGCAGTAATTAAACTGGACTGTCGTAAAAAAAACCAGATTAAACATTTTTACATTTTTTTTTTTTTTTTTGATTTTTCGTATAAATTTTATTTTTTCTAATACTTTAAATAATATTATGTACGCGCTGACCCGAATTCGGACGCTTTTCAAATATTGATTTTCAGTCTTTGCTACTGCTGCCATATCAGTGTGTGTGTGTGTGTGTGTGTGTGTGCACTGTGCAGTCGTCGTCGTATACACATCGAGATATAATTTATGGTTCGTCCCTTTTCTATATAATATTCGTCGTCCGGACCGGCTAAAATACTCAGTGCGGTGTAACACCGTGCAAATAACAAATTTTCCCTTCGCTCGTAAACCACGTTGGCTTATGATAATAATAATAAGAATGATAATCGACATGTTTATTTGAAACGCGCATTAGAACCGGAAATTCGATATAATGCTCGTGAGTATATTATTATTACAATATACGTACGAATGGGTTCATGTATTATAATTTATTGCAGCACGAATAAACGAATATCGCGAGCTCTTTCTCTTTGAAAAAATAAAAAATTATAACGGGGTTATACGAGTACACTTACCTATACACCTATCTATCTATATTTTAGTACTGGTGTTGTTAATTTTTTTTTTCCAAAGAGTGTAATATGGTTACCCAGATTTTCGGTAAAAAAGTTGTTGTTAACATACTGAAAAAAAACCGTAAAACCAATACATTCCAGAATCTAAAGCATTTTTAATTCGCATATACATGTACCGATCCATGCAGACGCTGGTCTTGAATAATACAATTTCAACAAATTCTTTGGAGTTGACCAGTATGAATTTCTCCTTAAAATCTGAATCAGTGTGTTTTAAGAAATATTTTAGACTAAACCGGTGTGCAAATACGACAAACTGGTTAACTTTTTATTCGATCGGCGTAAAAGATGGCCGATATTTGTCGATCCCGGTTTGTCCCTATCATAATCCTTAAATTTGATAATTTCTTATCACATTTTAAAATATCAATATGAATTGTTGTATTTTACTATACGCAATCAATAATCTTCAATAGTCACTTGATTCTCTTTACGATCCTCTCTTTACGTCGTGCTCGGGTTGTACCGGAATTCCGTAGTTTGCCGCAGCTGTATTAGTATTACCGAGTATTTGCAACAGAATAGGCGACACGGAAATTAAGTCGGGAGTAAGGACAAACTGATTGATTCGTGAATTTCGCATTAAATCTGTTCGAAATGTTTTGCGCCGCGATGTTAAATCGGAACCAAATAAATCACCGACCCAACAACCGGTTTGCTCTATAGTGAATATTTCGTTTGTTTCCGTAGTGTAATACTTAAATGTATTTATTTTTTTTATTTTTTTTGTTCTAATTCCCGGTTACGGGTCACCGACAAGTCTCAACTTATATATTACTTGATAATATCAACCGCGTATGTAAGTTTACAACACAGCATTGTAAACAAAAAAAAAATCGCAATTAACGTAAAAAACAAATAATAATAATGGCAGTGAATTCCGTTTGTGTTCGTATTAATAATATCGCATCGCGGACCGGTTTTTTCACGATTGTTATATGCATTCGTTTTATAACAATAATTGCGATTACAATGGAATAAAAACTATAATATTATCGTGGCCGCGCGAGTTCAAATTTCCTTACGAAACGCGATAAACAACATCGTGTGTTAAAGGTTATACTGTTAGCGCTGCTGCAGTTAAATGCTTAATTGTTCCGAGTACAACAAATTATAATAATCCGATTGTGATGTGTATAGGTATATAGTTTTCGGTCAATGATAAAACATTATACGCGAGACAGATTTATCGGAGATTTTAATGTTTATTTTATTTTATTTTTTTTTATCCGATTCGACAGTTTTTTTTCTCTTCATATAGTATGCCGATGTGCGGAACGAGAATTGAAAATTATTTGTGATTTTCTGCATGTTTCATATCATATTGTAATAATTATATGATGTGTGTGTTGTTGTTTTTTGCTGTCTTCGAACGAGTTTTCGACCTAGGTCCGATCAAACAGATACTTTCTTGTGGTAGCCCGGTAATAATGGCCATTGAGAAAACGGCCGTAATTTTATACCTATCATTACGCTCAAATTGCATTTGTTTCGACCACTAAGTACAAATTATTTTGAACGACAAACCTCGTATTTTTCAATAATTTCTGTTTGGTCAAACAATTTTATCCACTAATGGCCGATTTCACCATGTTAGAGTTAAAGTGTGGATTAATTAACTTTGAGTTACCAAGTAAGTCAGAGTTATCGTCGTTGCCGTTTCATTACATGTTTTTGGGTTGGGGTTAGTTAATCCAGAGATTAGCTTCATTAACCTATGACGGTTTCTTCCAGAAAATGTTGAAATATTAAATGCCTCAAGAGCCATTTATTTATTTATCTAAAATCGTCAGAAGGTTTGAACATTTGATCACGTTTAGAAAACGCCATACAATATATAAGTATTCTGTGCGAATTTTTCTTGGAAAATATCGAGCGGTAATATCGAGATTGCGGGTGGCATTTCGAAAAAATTTTCTGATTCTGTATATTATTATTATTATATATTAAGGACAAGTTTTTCGATTTCTAAATCTTGTTATTATTATTATTTTTATAAATTAATTCGGATAAAAGCGCAAACGTTCGCACTCGGTCGTTCGAAATATTCGCAGAGCTTTTTTTTTTGGAAAAACGATTTTTTTAAATCAATTTTAAAAGAGTTGCATTTATACAATATTATAATGCATTTTATTCATCGATCATGTAATAAATTCGGGACACTCGGCGTTCGAATGGTAGACAGGTGAGTTTTATTCCACTGTAACGGGTTTAGACAAAACGCAGACAATTTATATTGCGCGCACAGCGTCAGATCTCGTCTCGTTATCTCCCGGACCCATCAGACGGTTTTTGTTTTCGGGATTGCGGTCCATTGTGCATCAGCAGCACCGTGAGTACGATAACGATTGTGTGTGTGTGTGTGTGGATTTTTTATTTTATTTCAAACGGTCCGCGGCCATATAATCTGCGTTGTAAATCTCTCGCAGGCTAAATGGTATCCCATTATTTTTTTTTTTTACCCCTTTATTATATACCTATATAAAGCAAACTCGCGTACATTATCTTTTGCGTGTTTGGCCCGCAGGTTCTCTCGTTGCCGACAACATTCCGGAGATTTTTTTATTTTCTTTCCTCCGCTCGTCGTGGTCGTCTCCGTTCATCGTGTCTGTGCGGAGAGGGAGAGACCGGCTGCGCTGCCACTGCTGCACCTGATCGTTCTGCACAGTGCACTTGTGTCTCGTTACGAATGCAAGTCTCGAAAAAACAAATATAATACCTATATGTAATCTAAGATCGGATTTAACACGCGGAAAATTGCCGAGTTTAATGTATCTGATAGTTCCTATATAGGGTATATTTATAATACGGAAAGGGTAAAACACTTTTTCGCTATAACTATAAACTTTTTTTTTTTTAAGTAAAAAGAGCAATTCGTTTTATTGAGAATTTCGAAAAAATTTTGGGGATTAAAAAAGAACAAAAACACAAATCTCGCCACTAAATATTCACCAGAATGTGAAATTAATTTAAAGAAATTTAAACATTAATTTTTTGCAACTGATCTGACATCACGTGTGATTAAAAAGACTGATACTGCTTATGTGTGTGCAACTGTAAGGAAGTTATAAGGGAGGATATATAAAGTCATTTAATGTGTATATATTTATGAAACGATAAGTCATTGTTAACGAAAAACGATTCTGAGCAAGGTTTTATAAGTCGCATATTTCTTCGTTGCCAAGGTAACTGAGAAATCTACAAAAATTGCCAGTTTTTCTGTGATGTATTTATTAATAATTATGAGATTCGACGTTGCCGTTTAGCGATAAATATTTTTGTTTTAGCATAGAATAATATGAAATACATAGATATAATACAAAACAATAATTATCATTTTATGTACTTACAATAATATATAATATAAATTAATACTATAATATTACTATAATGTATATATTATATTCGGGGTTCTACCAAAATGTCAACAGGTAAAAATGTCGGGGGGAAAATGTTGTCCGAAGAAAAAATGTCCGTATGAAAAAATCAGCCGCATACAAATGATCTCTGACTAATTTTGGGTTTTTGTTGAGCAAATCCGTAGTTAAAGCGGAATAGCAGTTCAATGAATTTCTTTTCGTGCATTATTACCAACGTCGTGTAGTGGTTGATTTGCGTTTGATGGTATAAGAATACCCATTCAAATGTAATTTTGATTAATTTTTATTAGATTAGATTTATTCATAAGTATTTATCATATGACACTCAAATGTTCCAAAATAAAATTGACGTAAAATTAAAAAAAAAAAAAAAAAAAAACTCTTATGTTGAAATTTAAAATTAATTTTTGTAAAGTACAACTATACAGCTGGTATATTACAAATCAATAAAACAGACCATCCGACTAGAGAATGATAATGTAATAATGTAAAGTAATAAACCATATTATTATTTAACGATATCGAATGCTGATATAGAATCACAACATTTGCGTACAATGCAAAAATAAAATTGTATAAACTGTACAATTCGTCATTACTATCGTGTCTAATCAAAAGCAAAACCAATAGAAATTATCAATATCATTGTAAATGTTAAAGTAAATATGGACATTATGGACATTTTCTGCTCGGATATTTTTTTTTTCGGACATTTTAACCTAGAACCATAAGGGCTTGGAGCAATAAAAAGATAACTCCACTTTTTAAAATGGTTCAGGATAAATACAAAACATTTTCTTTCAATGAGAAAAAAAAATGTCAAACATTCTTTAACATCTTTTAATTTTTATTAATAGTGCCCGAAAATAATAAACACAATTGGTTTTACTACATTCATTATATTCTTCAAAAATAATCATTTAAGTTAAGTTGGCAATTTTCAAAAAAAGTGGACTTATCTTGTTGTTGCTCCAAGCCCTTCCATTATAGTCGAGTAGATAGTAGAAGTTATATTATTAATACCGTATACATATTTGACTTTAAATTACATATTATTTCATACTAAAATGGTAAATGAAAATAATTTTCACTGTAACATATTGTATAATATTTTGGCTTTATCGTCGATACTGTAGCGCCGAAAAGATCATTGATATGGGCCAACCATTATTGTTGCTATCCCCGACGACTATTTTTCTATCATAAAATATTTTTACACTGTACAGCCGACAGGTCAGCAAGCAATCTTGTTTTATTTTTTGACACAATGAGACTGCGAATTTACGCGGTTTTATTCTAGTTTTGTTGAAATTTGATACACTTGACTTTCAAATTCTAGAGAAAAGTCGTTTTGTTCTTTATATATTTTCGAATTCAACCCCTAAATCTCCTGCATGATTTCGAATCTGCTTAATACGAATAAATAATTTAATTTTTTTCATTTTTGGATTAATTAATTTTTGGATAGTGAAACAAATGTCACGGTCAATAAAATTGGCACTGGCTATAGTAAATAGATACGAATTAAAGTAAATATTGAATACCGATGAAAATTGTATAATTTTTTTCTAAAACGAACTCGCTAATCGTGTCCACTCAGCTTGCCTGTTGGTACTTTACTTTTATTGTTTAACTAGCGCTGCTCTGTTTTACAAAATGTTTAGTAAATAATACGGTACGGTTATAAAATGTGTTTGACGAGTTTACAATACGATTATATACATGATTAATTAAAACATTCCTACTACTTTCTACAGGCAACGTTATTGAATATTTTAAACTCAAACTTTAAAGTAAATTTATAACTTTGCTTATGTACCTATCCATATTATTTTAAATTATATAAACATTCGCGGAGTCCAACGTGGACTGTACAACGTAATTGTTGTTCGTCGATTAAAAGAGAAACGGCCATCGAAATCCCGTGTAATCGTATTTGTCCGTATAAACACTGCCGTACACCTTTCCCTCGGTGTAGGGCAGTGTAGATCAGCGAAAAAGTTTTGCCATTAAGACGCAATTAATTTTGAAATTTTTCAAAACCTGAGGGAATGCGATTCTTTGGTTTTGACCCAATTTACGGCATCGACCCGCTGCTGCTGCGACCCGTTGCAGATATAATGCCGTTTTCCGGGAGCCGAGATTATCGGCATTCTCGGTTCTGCAAAACGTTCTTCTTGTTTTTTTTTTTTTTTCGCAAGTCTCCGCTTATCGATAGAATATATTGTTTTTGTTTACATTTTGACGGTCGGCCCGCGGGCGTTTTCTCCGCCGACGAAATTCCCCTTTCGGACTCGTGTAACACGCATACCTATACCGTATTAATTATTTACGATATTATTTACGGTGGCGCCACGTCGCGCGCCGAGTGTTATTATAAGGTCTGGGGCATTTATACGCACGAGACCGCGCGGAGGACGAAGGGGAGGCCGAGATTGCCGTGCGGAAAAACACGCAAAACTGGTTTAGCCGCGGTCCAATCATCGTCGTGTCGTTATTATGATTATTATGATTGTAAATTCGCCAGAAAGGTCAAAATTAAACGTAACGGGACGCTGCCGCACGGTATTTATTTATTTTTTTTTTTTTAATAGCGATAATAATAAGCGCTTGTTTTATTATTTTTTTTTTTTCCAAACGGACCCGACGATCTATTTTTAGACGCCATACGAAGCGATCAACTTTTATAGTAATACATACCTACTCATACATTATTAATTATGTATGCGAACTGCAGAGTGAAAATTTTCACCGGACACATTACCTAAATTACCTTATCATACGAATATTTATTTATAAAATGGATCGTATAAATTATTACTGTACGTATTTGCGAACCGCGCAAATTACGATGCGCTCGTTTCCCCCCTCCCCGTCCCCTCATGATTTATCACGAACACGCCGGCTGCACGTGCGTATTTTGCATTTTAAACGATTTTTCTTTCGCGGTGCCGTTCACCTTGCCCGGATCTTCTCGCTATAATATCCGGTGTTCTATTAGATGTTAGAAGAAAAAAAAAATACGGTTCTTTTTGTTTTATTTGTCTGTATAAACCAGTGTAGTTAATGACTGCAAGACTTTTTCCGATCGAAAACTTCACAAGAGCTTTCGGGTAGCGTTATAGATCTATAATACAGTGGTATATATCGGAGTGGTAATTATTTGAAATGCCCTGTACTTTATTCCCGATATCGTGGAATTGTCAAAATCATTTTTATTGTAATTCGGCATGATAAATAACCGTAAACCGAAACATCCTTTCTGGCTATTCTTAAGTTATTATTCACTTTTCCCCGTAAATAGACTATTTGTATCTGTTCTATAATATGACGTGTTCTCCGCTGTTTTCGGATACTTTTATTGGTGGATTGTAGTGATAAAAGTTGAATTGAATTTCAATACGAATTTGCGGTCGACACAAGTTTTTGGTATTTTTAAAACGAACGTTTTTTTGTTCATTTGTAGGTTACCAAGGTGACACGGACGAAAAGAAAAATGTATTATATTATTTAATTTGGTTGTTACAGATAAAAAAAGTATCGGGCAACAATGATTAACTTCGATAGGGATGAGGTTGGTGGAAACGGGGAGACACGTTAAATCGAACTTATTTTATCGGTTTCTGTTTTCGAAAAGACTGAGCCCGGAAAATACCGGGTAATTCAGCTAGTGTTACACATAAATTATATATCGTATCGAATTTCGTTGTCGATAGTTTTCATTAAACGACAAAATGTACAAAACGTATATCTAGTGGCTACACAATTATTGCGGTTTCTGCAGTATGTATATGTATACGTGACGATTAATTTTAATCCGGTCGACATTTTAAAATAATTTTATACCGTTTTTAAAAACGGGTATTGT
Organism: Cinara cedri; assembly: GCA_902439185.1. Taxonomy (NCBI): domain Eukaryota; kingdom Metazoa; phylum Arthropoda; class Insecta; order Hemiptera; family Aphididae; genus Cinara; species Cinara cedri. The sequence goes on along the minus strand of CABPRJ010000958.1, from coordinate 1,260,247 downwards.
ATATTTTGTCCGGTATAACGGTTGAAATTTATGATCAACATTAAGATATATAATATTATACTTTAATGGTTGGTATTAAATGAGACGCGTATATTATTATAGCGTACACTTACTTCTTTGTGTGTACACAATAAAGACGAGAAACGCGTAATAAATTTTAATGCGTTATTTTTCTTTTAATAAAAATAATAACACTTCCATATAGTTTATATTTACTTGATTAATTTCGTTACGAGAATTAAGTTTACTATTATGGACGGGCGGAAAAAACCACGGCTCGTAAAAATAAGTTACCTAGTAGACAGTAGTTAATTCCACGGTCGATTTTGTGGCATTTGCCGTTTCTGTATTTTTAACGGGCCGTTTATAGCGAAAATTTATTGACGTAAAACAAACGAAAATGCGTTTAAATACGGTTTCAGAGATAAAACACCTATATGCTATAAAATGTTTAGATGGCGACATTATTTCAATATTCTAATCAATTGCAGTGTCCTGTCATCGTGTTTTTATCTGCCGGATTTTTGTATACAGTATTTAAATAATTAAATTTTGCTTTGTTCTATATAATGTATTGTACACAAGCTAGGAGACACCCCCTTCTAACAACCAGCTTGCTTTAAGTGAGGGGTAATCGACTCATTGTATTGTATCGTACTTATGTTTATATCTTGTTACCTTTGTCGAGTTGAAATACATAAATAAAATAAAAATAAATTATTTTTGGAAAAGTTATTAGGAATAAAGAACCACCACCAGGCGTAAATCTTTTTAACGTATATAACATGAAAAAAATCTGAGCGTTTTTATTGGCCGGAAAAAACGTTTTCCGAGAAAAACACACGCGCGCTATGATATTTCACTGTGGCAAAACTAATTGTTGCTGCACTCAGTTATTTGAAAAAATAAACTATACGAGTGGGTAAATTTTTCGCGGTCGTGACGACGCGGTGATTGTTGCTTCGTCCCGTTCTGCCAACGGTCACCTCTCCGACCGAGTGCCGTGCAGTACTAGACGATGGCGATGATAATAATAATAATAATAATAATAATAACAATAACAATATAATCTCGCACCGCACAGCAAAATCCGAGTTCAGGAAGTATTGAAATCCGCCGGGAGTCACGATCGTTCGGAAATTCCGGATAATTATTTATCGATTAAAGGAGCAAAATTGCTGCGCGCGCGCCGTCTCGGCGCCCGTCGTCCGCCGGGCCGCGCGGAACGACCCGTTTTAATAGGCCAAGAGGACGATGAGCGCGGCCACCGCGGGTCCATGACTAAGATTATTATAAATAATATTTTACGAGCAATAGTGTAATGTTATTCAGGTATACTCTGCGTAGAAAATACACAACTCGAGCCTTGAAAAGTATTATTTACGAGTTTGCTGGACACAAAAAACACATTCGTACACACACACACACACACACACACACACACACGCGCGCACGCACACATATTATTATCATTTTCTTTCTTCTCTCATCGCACAATAAAAAATTATTACGAAACGCGCGATAATAATAATATTATCGTTTCAACCTTCGAAAACGCCGCGTATACCACTTATCTGCGCGCTCGTACACAAACACAAACATCATATGTAATTTAAACGATCGCGGATTATTTGTGTATTTTTTTTGTCCGTATAGGTAAACGCGAAACTAATTATTACCGGTTTTTTCAAACGCGAAACCCGACGAACTTGACCTCCGTAACAATACGCGCGAAGAGCTTTCTAAAGTCGGAAGTGACGCGCGTGGAGATTGCCGCGGTGTTGTACTGCATATGCGATCATTATCGTGTGTGTTTTAGATTTTGCCTATGTTATATACTTTTTTTTTTCTGCCTATAAACAAATTTTCTGCCGGAAACCTTCCTCGGTTGTTCAAGTGCAACGGAGAATCGGTGAGGTTGTTTGGTTTTGTGACACCGTGATCGTTTTCTATTACAATTTTTTTTTTTTTTTAATCGTTACTTGAACCATAAGTATCCACGTCCCATTTTTATTTTAGATTCTGCGGAACATAGTAAGTGCTGTTTTGGTTTTACTGTGCGTGCTTTATTTCTATTGTTGTTTTTCTGTATGTTTACAATTTTGCTTCCATAAACTTTGCTCCGATTCTCAAGTGAAGATAAAAGGAATAAAAACAAAATCAAAAATAATAAAACCATTATTTCCGTAAACTTTTCCGTTTTTTCTGAGTTTTGTTTTGGTTTTCTCAGTTATTATGAAAACTACTAAGAAAATAAAAAAATGCCAATTGGGTATATCTACCTGACATAGTGAAGTTTGGAGATATCGTTTCGGAAGACTTTGAGATTGGGTTGGGGCTTGGGCATGGTGATGCCTTTTCCCCAGCTCTATTCAAAATAGCGTCGGAAATAGTTGTAAGAGTTACAACGAATGAAGTCCGTATAGTTAAAATCTAAAAAAAGCCACCCACCGGACCAGGAAAATATATCTTTCTAACTCCGGAGGCCAGTCCGCCACTGAACCTATGATACTAGTTCATCCCTCTCTAATGATCCCCATTGTTTAAATGCAGCATCTTTTTTTAAAGGAAAATTTATCTAGTTAGTGTAATGAGGAGGTCATTTTTTGATTTTCTTTGTAGTAAAATTGGTAAGACTGGGGAAAAACATAAGAAAAACGACGGAAATGACAGTTTCACATTACTTTAGATTTTGTTTTTATTTATTGAGATTCGAGTAAAGATAATCGTAGAGACTTGAAATTTCCATAGAATACGTTTTAGAATTAGTTTTTTCTAAAGGTTCAAATTTTCAAAACATTCTGGCAATTTTTGAGCTATATTTAGGCATCTGATCTTTTCGAGGTTAGTTTGGTTTTTATTTGATTTAAGTGGATACAATTTTTTGGTCAAACAGGAATAATCGAAAATTATACGTGAGGTTTATCATACGTTGGATTTAGTGGTAAAAGTTGAACGTAATGTAGTATTTTTCATTTTTTTTTTTTATATCTAATCGATTTAAGATCAAATTTTGATGAAAATCGTAAATACGAGAATTACGGAATTTCAAATCATGTATTACCTACTGAAATTTGCTCAGAAACGTATTTCGTTAGCAATAATTTATCGTTGTTTATAGATATAAATCGATTCATTATATGTATTCTAACTTCTTTTTTTGCCATCTGATTTTGAATATTGATTTTGACCTGACGTTTGCTTTGATCAAAAACTTCGTTTGACCTTTTTTGTAGATTTGGATTTATTTGGTGCGTTCTGGAGGTCAGTGGCGTGGCGAAGATTTTTTACCTATGAAGCTAAAAAAATTAGGGTCACATTTTTGGAGATTTTCGGGAGCCTAGTACCGGCTTCTATTTTTCTTACGTTACATTTCCATGGCAGCTTCATTAAAGATTATCCCCTAAACAATTTTTTTATGCATATAACTATACTTATCGAATACCGAATAGCCGCGAACCTTACATAATTACTCATTTTAATTTCCTCGAATAATTATTTTTTATTATAGATTATGTGTATCTAGGTAAAATTAATTTAATACGTTAAAGATCATATTATAATTCATGAGTCACTCAAATCATCTACGGACCCACTGAAATTAATTCAGAAGCCATGGTCTCTCATAATGTCCTTCATCATACTACTAGTATTGATGGTTTTTTTTTTTAAATTCCACGTACTTTTTTGTATAATATCGGTGAAACAACGCCAAAGGGTAATTTATTTGTCGTTTCCCGGAGTGAAAATTGTTATTTATCGATTTTCCTTTTCAACTGAAACTCTTCTTTTTTTTTTATCAGGTATATTATTTCGTTGATTGCGTTTTTATGAAAATAGTACTGTTGTACGCAAGTGTATTGTAGAATTTATATTTAATGCGTAGCGTTTACAATGGCGGTCTGATTTTTTCAGAATTAGTTTGCCCTGCCATATTGTTCGTAGTACCTACCTATTTGTCGTACCAAAATTAACGTTGTTTATTATTTACGATTTTCCTAAATAAAAAATATTTTGATACGTTTCGTGACAGAGAAATTTCGTTTGTAATACTGTTGTGTGGGTAATTATATTTTGTCGGTATTTGTCAAATTTTTTCTGAGACTATTGCACGACTGAATCGTGTTAGATTTGTTTTACCGGACACTCTGGACTAAAAGAACTCATCAAACTCAAGAATTATAACACATGTAGTACTGAAAATTAAAATAATTTAAGTGACTATAATGTACTTTTTGTTTGGCAAAAAAGCATATGTCATATACTTATATTATGGCTGAAGTATTTTAGAATGCCATATAATTTAGCTATTTTCAAAATTGAATTTCCTTGTATTGAAAACTATATAAAATTAATTTAAGCCTTGCTTCCTTGAGACCAATGATGTTTTGTATACTATTATATAGTATTTGATTATTTATATTGATTTACAACAAATACTTTTGTAATTATTAAATAATAATATATTGCTCATATGTCTAATAATATGAATTATTAGTGGTCAGTAAATGAATAGTATTACTGTTTAATTAACAATACTTATTTTCTTCAAATTTAATAGTCTATACTTATCAATAAAATTAATAAAGTTATAATGTTATGTTTATCTTTATGAAAAACTGTTAAACATCATTACCATTATTGATATCTAAATAACAATAAATGTACAATCCTAACCCCCCCCCCCCAAATATATGACTCATTATACACTCATAACCTATTTTGCAGTGCCGTTGTCAGAAATATCATCATAAGGTGGATGAGCATCCTTTTTTTATTACTTGCATTTTTAGAATGATGAAATTTACCAATATAACCCAAGTTACCAATCAAAGTAAGTTTGAGGAGTACCTAATAATATTGTACTGTGATAATATACCTAATGATTATCAGTTATCGCTGTTAGATGTATACATTAAAAAAGGAATTAATAAGCATGCACTTGTGCACTTAAATATGAATTTTAAAGTTTAGCAGTATATGTTTATACATCTATTAAAGTTTTAAAACTATGCGAAAGAAAAAAAAAATGTCTTAAAACAAATTCAGTTTATTAATAATTAATTTTAAAAGATATTTTATTTTATTATTTTAAGTAGATTGATTGCGTACGCACGTGTATCGGTTGAGGGCAGTAATGGTAGCGATAACATCGTTTCCGTGGTATTGCCATTAAACCCATAAAACCCATCAATAGTTATACGAGGATAGAAATAAATCGAAACAAATACTAAGATTTTGTAAACATGTTCGGGATAGCAAATGTGAAATAATAAATTTTCAGGAATTTATCCAGAATATGCATTAAAACTCAACTACACGTTTGGCAAATATGTTAAAATATACAAAATATGCACTATCAAACTTAATATTTTAGGTTGTGAGTGAAGCGAAGACACAAAGATATATATATTTTTTTTTATCTGTGCGCAACTTTTCTACTAGTAATTTGCTCTGATTTACAATGATAGCACTTTTTCTGAAAAGAATTCTTAGTTGACTGGGACGGTACATTAAAGACGTTATTTTTCGATTTTCTCAAGAGTATTCCCTGCAAATGTGAAAAATCTGAGAAAAAATATGGGTAAACCGGGAAAAACGGTAGATTAAACAAGTATTATTAAAGAAAATATATAATACCTATTTAATTATTTCACTATAATATGACATATGTATATATTGTTGACAAAGCATCACTATCAATTGAATTCCGCTCAGAGTTGTTATTTAGTTAGCAATGGTTAATCGCTTACAGGTATTCATTAAATTACCTATAACAGTGGCTGCACCCGTCCCCATTATCCTAGGACAATTTTTTTAGAACTTTTGTTTTGAAACGGATTTGTACCTCACATGTTTTCCTATGTAGTAAAAAAAAAAAAAAAAAACACGCAAATGCATGAACTCTTGCGAGTCACGATTATCACTATAGTGATTTTATTAATGTAGGTAATTATAGCTCTAATATATTATTGAAATTAATGCAATAGGGGGAAATATAAGGTGTAAAATATTCCAACTACTTCCAAATAACGTATAACAAGTCTGAAATAAGGCCGTTAACTATATTGGACGAAAGTATGTTGTATGTTGGTGTCAACTTCACGTACGTAGTGTTTTTTCCACGCGCTCGTTGCAGCTATCCGATAAATAGGCTTGAAAACATTGTTACGCGTTTTCATAATAATTAGGTGCGCATTCGATTGGATATCGCACGCGTATCAGTAAAAATAAAAAAAAAATATTATTAATTAACAAACTGCCCGTGAAATAATTGAATGGTTCATGACCGTAAATTGATCGTAAAATTTTCAATAAATTATTGTGTTCTGATAAAAAAATTAATTAGATTTCCGCCGAACCGATAATAGGCAATAATAATAGTAATAATATCTACCTAATAATAATGGTCCTGTATATTATATTATATATGCATTATTAATTAATAATAATAATGCTGCTTCTGAGTCATAATATTTCGTGTCGTGTGCGTAATCGCTGAACAATTTTTCCCTAAACAAAAATTATTGATGTATGTTTTTCACTCTGTAAACACGTTATCGATAACTTAATTATTCACCTTTGTTGCATCATGTATAAAACAGTTTTTTCTCTCTCTCGATATTATCATAATAATTAGCATATACAAGTCTGGTCAGAGAACATATGATTATAATACATATGGTAGGTAACCGGTTCGGTTTAATAAAATAATAATAATAAATTAGGTAATGTTATTATGGGATAAAAACGTTATTGATAGATAACACATTTTTCGGATGTTTTTTATTGACCTGAGATTATAATACTGAGATCACTGGTGATCACTCGAGTTTCCCAGAAATTGTTAGTTCGAATTAATAAATTAGTAAATTAGTGTTTTTATCAAACCGTTATCAAACAAAAAATAAAAAAAACGATATTTAATACGATTATTATAATAATTATTTTTCTTTTTCTTTCGATTACTTGCTGTAATTGGATTAATGTTGGATATATTATAATTTTAATATTTGATTAAGAAGCCGGATGTGAAAAAAAAAACGTGTTTGAGTTTGACTTTTTTTTTCGTTCCTTTTTATCTATTATAATATAAACTTTATAGGTTATCGAATTTTTAACCAATTATTAGTTTTAAAGTACCTACCTACCTACAGTATTCTTATAAACATATTCGTGGAATTATTTTCGAATCATTTTACATTCAAATTTACTTTTTTTCGAGGTTTTTGTCTCAAATTTTTTATTACTCGCACAGATAAATTTGCAATTTAAATAATGTAAACTAGGTAAATTATTCTATGACAAAAATTTAGAAAAATATAAGCATATTAATATTATTTTGTATAACTGTTCGAAATTCGAATCGTACAGAATCGTATATTCTTATAAAGAATGTCATAAAATGATGTACAGAATTTATATGTTAACTACGGAATAAGAGTAAAATACAGTGTTTGAAATGGAAAAAAATCAGAAGAGGGAAGCAAAAGTGTAAAACAAATTTGTTCATCTTAAAACTTAACTGTATTTTATTTGTAAAAATCTATTCAGGGTGAGAAACAAGAAGGTGGGTGAATAGGGGTATGGAATATCAATTCCCGAAATTTGGAAATTATTAGAATACTGAATCGACAGTGCAGCAGTGAACAATTTTTAATTCGATTAAACCATCATAATTTCTTTTTTGGTAGGTATAATTTTTTTATTTTATTACATGACTATCATTATATTATTATCGTCGAATTTATTATTTAACCAAGAATAATAAAAAAAAAAAAAAAAAATTGGTAAATTATTTTCTGAAACAACTCTTTTGATTTTTGTTAATGGCTTTGTGTCCATTATCAAAAATTAGAAAGGGTACGCTAAAATATATTCCATCCCACCCTCTTCTCCTAATTGAAGCACTGATAAAATTTCAAACAAGTATTTAAAAAACAGCGAACATTATACGATTCTATTTATGTAATGACAATCCTCCCGATGTCAAATTTAAATATACTCGAAATCGCCGTATGGATTTAACGGATGCAGTTGTTTAATGTGATAAAGGTATACCCTGTATACATAGTATATATTTTACGGCTAATTTTGAAAATTGGATAATGTTCTCGTTCGATCAGTCAAATTTTCTACTGTTATTTAATAATGGAGTGATTTGGCCTTTTATCAATCACAATATTTTAATATTATATTCAAGTGTGACACGAATATGTAAAAGATTTAAACACTATTCAAACATATTTGAATATCGTTAAAAAAATTAAAACTTCGAAAAAAACCAAAGTACAAACGCAGAAAACGTACTAACCTTTAAGTTTTATAATCAAATTTACTTTAATATCAAAACGTACATCACAAAATCGGTTTTACTGAACAAAAATTTGACATTATTCAATTGTCAACATTAGCTGTAATATACAGGGTGCCATACAATGTTATCCAAATGCTAATAACTCTGTCAATATTAATGTAATTTGTTTTATTTTTTCAATAGGATTTTGCTTCAGGAAGACACGCACGTAGAGAAAAATTACATTTTTATTTTTATCTTTTAATCACTGAAAAATATCGCCTTTTATTTTTTCACTTTTTGATTCCTAAATAGCCGATTTGTCAAATATATTTCTCTAAAAATTTTATATGCCATTATTATATATTCGATAAATATAGTTTCTTAGTAATAGTGGTTTTTATTTCTAGAAAATCCACATGAAAACAATTAATTTTCATTTGAATAACACGTTACGCGATAAGGAGTCACAATCAACACGGTATCTCCTTATCTTCTATTAAATATTCATTTTTTTCACGACTATTTTTCTATATATTAAATTCGCTATTACTAAGAACCTATTAATGAGATATTAATGTATGATAAATTCACATTTTTTAGAATAACGTTTTTTATAATTTTTAAAAAGTGAAAAAATAAAGTTATTTTTATTGGAAATGAAAATTTAATTTTTCTCTACATTTGTGTCCCCCTAACACAAAAACCGAAAACGAAAAAAAAAAAATGAACATTAACAGAGTTATTAGCATTCGGATAACACTGTAGGACACACAGTATGTAGTACGTAATAATTATGTATTGATAAACTAGAAAAGTCGTATGAATAATAAATACGCGAAACCGATAAATTATAAATGTAATGTGTATTGGTTAAGTGAGCTTTTTTTCTTTATTTGTATTGCGTTTAAAAATAATACCGACGAAAAACACATAGTAATCGCGTAAAGAAAAAGAAAGACACACCGCACCACTATATAATGTACGTGCAGTTGAATGATTGTTTTGTATTATTTTTTTCGCCGACTTTGAGCAAATGACGGGTTATCAGTCATGTAATTGCGTTATTTTTACGCCATCACGCGAAAAAGGATCGCTGCAATATAATAATACTAATAATATCACGGTTTCAAGGTTAAAGTCGAAATTTCGAGCATGTTCATACACATTATGTATGCTACATTGTTGTATACTCCCAGAAAAACACTGCACCACACGAAAACACGTCCGAGATGATACGATCCCCGTGTAGGTAATATACGTATATTATACAATAATATAATACAGACGGCGACGACGACGACGATTGCGATCTCTCGGCGTGACCTTCGAAAATGATATAATAGACGGCAATTTTATTATTTTCATACAGAAAAAGAATAGTATTCTACGTGTGCATCTATATTATAATGTACAGAAACCGAATGCCGGAAAAATTGTTTCGCGGAGCGTAATAATAATTATATTGATTAGGAATCGCGCAAATTGCATATACGATATATCTGCGTTTTATCGTTATTATTGTTATTATTATTATTGCGTACGGGGTACGGGTGTATAGTGTAAATGTATTGCGAAAAATATGCACTTTCAACACACTGGGTGTCCCCGTTCGAATGTACAACGGATCCGTTGAAATGTCGTGCACCTACCAGCTCGTCGAGCGTAATACGACATGCGTGTATTGTACGTTTGCCGATGTAGGTGTCTCGCCCTGCCCGATTTTTCGTCGGACCCAATTTCAGATTCTTAGTGGAGCGAAGAAGCTCATGGTTTTACAGAGGTGTTTACTTTTTTTTTTATTTTTCCGCGGACAACTTTTCTACCGGAAATCTCGCTCCGATTTTTAAGCGCAACACCTTTCCCGAAAGGCAATCGGACTGGTGGGTAGGTGCTTTAGGGAGGTGATTTTTCGATTTTCCCAGGAGTTTTCTCAACGAATTTATAAAACCAGGAAAATAGGTACAATATTAAACAGTTATTTTTAAAGAAAATATATAATGCCTATGTAATTATTTTACCATGGCATATAATATATTGTTGACAAAGTAACACTACCAACTGGACTCCGCTCAGAATCGTTTTTTCGTTAGCAATGGTTAACGATTGTTGTTTACAGATATACATTAAATTTCCTCTCTATTACCTTTACAACAGTGGCTGCACCCAAACGTTTTTTAGTATAAAACTATAGCTGTATTACTGTTGACTATGTCCACGCCTCGGCCCGTGTGCAGTTTACATGTTCTTACAGTGTAGTCGGTGTAAGCCCCTATTTTTGTCCTATTTTTTTTTTCATTTATTTTTACCCATATTCATTTTTGGTTTTGACCGTGTCAGAATTGAATGCAAACATTTAGGTGGAAAGTTGGTAGTCTACTTTCGGCGGACTAAAAGCGTTCTGTTGTGAAATGTTAATAATGTAAATAATAGTATAAGAATTATAATTGTAATAGTTTTCTTATCCGTAAAAACCAAATTATCATCAGTCTCACTAAGGTGACCCTTGAACAAACCAAAATGTATTGATGACAAAACACAACTATCAACTGAACTCCGCTCAGAATCGTTTTTTCGTAAGCATTGGTTTATTGTTTTTACCATTAAATTATTTATAACAATGGCTGCACCCGTCTCCATTATCTTAGGACATCTTTTTTTTTAACGTGTTTCTTCGTGACAGTCCCCGTTTCTATCCGTTTTTTCCCGATATATATAAATTGAATACTGCAAATAGTGTTTTTAAGTGTTATTAAGTGTTTTCTTACACGTGACAACCAAATTATCATTCATGTCACCAAGGTAACCTAAAAGTAATCAAATAAAATTTAATTTTTATTCCGAAAATACCAAAAACACAGTGACAGCAATCCTTTAGAGATGTCAATTTTTAAAATCCTTCCTACTACGGTATAAAAGGTATTTATTACTACCAAGTTTCTAATCCCAGGGGTTTAGGTTATGCGTTGAGTTTCTGTCAGTTAGTCAGTCAGGATAAAGTCGCTTTCATATATAAAGATAACTGTTTATTATATAGTGTGATCCGTTTATCAGATTGCTATTTTTTATTTAATAACTAAAAAGAGGGGGACGGGTATGATAATTGTGTAAGTTGGAAGTTGGAAAGGTAGGAAACATAAAGATTAATGTTACCTAATTAATATCTGTAAGTAACGATAAATCAATGCTAATGAAAATCGATTCGGAGCAAATTCGGCTATACATGTTTTGAAAGTCCTTAATTTTTACGATTTCAGTAAACATTGTATTTTAAAACGCGCATTAAAAAAAAAATGTTTTAAACAATTTTATACCACGTTTAAAATAAGCTATACTCTGTGTTGGTTTTTAACTAATTTCGAATAATAATTTAAATCAGAAAGTTTCAAATACGGGTTTTTTTTTTATTATTATGAAAATAGTTTGGAAAATCAAAAAATATATCCAAAAATCAATGAAAAGTGGTATCTTTTTAATTTTAGATTAAAGTATAATTTCTGGGACTTCTGGTAGAAAAGTAGTTTACAAACACATACACACACACACACACAAAATACAAATGTACACTCATCATTGTTAAACCAATATAGATTCCTCAATATGCTTCGAATTTAAAACCATAAATTAAATAAATTAAAAAAATAGGACATTGTATAACCCTAATAATTGAAATAATAGAAATAATATTTAAAAATATAATTTTCTTTTTCCCACTTTAACCTTGGTTTTATGTTGATATTATAATACCTCAATATTGTTTTATCAGAGTTCGTATTATTATGTTCAATTTACATAATACAATTACTGAATCCATTATGAAAACTTAATTACGATACCTATTCCGTCACTAATGTCACAATCATCGTGTATGGGTGCGCGAGTGTACCAGCAAACCTTATAATTATAATTAATATCTATATGACACGACCATAAATTATATTAATATTAAATGAAATTAACGTTTAATATAATTGATTATTGATCTAAAAACTTATTTTCCACTAAAAACTTAACATATGTATGCAGATATGTACTAAAAGTACCTAAATATGTCATTAAAATATTCTCTACAAAAATAAAATAACAATAGTAAAAATCATATTTTAAATTTCTTAAAACAGTATGAAATCATCCTCAATTGTGCTCTAAAAATGTAAGAAAATTTTAAAATATAGGTACACAATATTACTTACAAAACCAAAATATGCAAAATGAAAGTTTATACGTACAAACTTTACAAACGATTCTATTATCTTTATTATACTAAATTTTGGTATAAACTAGCTTTTTTTTAAATCAATCAATAAAAACACGTAAATGCGTGTAGATATCTGATATAATTAAATAATAATAAAAAAAAATAACTGATACTAGGTACGGGAGTACCACTGTTGTAGGTAGGAAGTGGGGAAGGTACAATACATAAAGTTATTTAATTTATATCTGTAATCAACTATAAACCATTGCTAACGAAAAATGATTCAGAGCGAAGTTTGGTTATACATATAAATACATGTTTTTAAAAGCCGTAATGTTTACGATTTTCGTCATAATTTGATATTAAAACTACTATTAAAATAAAATTACTACATTACAATCTACATTTTTGTGTTTGACTACTAAGTACAACCTATGATGAAATTCTTGTTAAATGTTCAAGCATTTCGGTTTAATCTAACAATTTTATTTACAGAGTACCTAAGAAATAAAAATTACGTAAAAATCTCCCAAATAAAATGTTTATTTGGAATGGTTCAAATGTTTTGAAAATTTGGCCACGTCTAGAAATAGCAAATACAAGTTTTTGTCAAAATTTCAAATTTTTTCAGAAATTTTTAACAGAATTAAAACTAAAAAAACAAAATTGAAAATAACAAAACTATTATTTTCATAAATTTTTCCGAGCTTTCTATATTTTTTTTCTAGTTTTGCTCAATTATTATGAAAACTACAAAGCAAATTTGAATACCGACTTTCTTATTCACAAACTAGATTAAAAATGCAATAAAAAAAAGTCTCTTGTTGTTTTTCGCTTGAAAAAATATTTCTAGTAGATTTATCATTTTTAATTTTTTGGTTTTACCCGATTTTTCCAAATTATTATGAAAACTACTTAAAAAAAAAAATCGTTACAACAACTAGATAAAATTTCCTTTTAAAAAAGGTGTTACACTTGATACTTGAATAAGATTTCCGGTAGAAAAGTTGTTCATAGAAAAAAAAATACATCATAGTAAAACTAATAGACCCCTCTCTCGATACGCTCCGAACCTAAAATTAAATAAACTAATACTACATAAACTAATATTTTGAAATTTTTTTTTTTTTGCTAAATTTGTTACGACATTTTGTATTAATTTTTAAATTTTATTCGCGATGTTTACGTATTCGGTAGGAATTTTAATATAACTACTTCAAACGTCCATTAAAAACCAAAAAAATGTGGAATATTATAGCATAGTGCGTAATTATTAGCGTCGTGTTCGTAATTAATTAATATTTGTTTTGTTTTTCGTTTATGACAAGTCACGATAGTTCATTATAACATATATATATAGTTGAAATGAGCTGAAAACGTATATTATAGGTTAGCTTAATTTTTTTGACTATAATACATGTCTACCTGACTGCAAGTCTGTTGTAATAAAAAATATGTAGATGCAGAGACTATTCCCGGTGCATACGAGTCGCCTCTCAAAATATACGAATTGCCTCCCATCGTTATCGTAAATAGAAATGTTTATATACACTAGTTGAATCCGACGATTAGGTAGTTCAAAATTATATACGAGTCGCCTCCCATATTGAATAAAACAGTGGTTCATAAACTAAACTGAATTTAGTATAATATTTATAATTTTATTAAAAATAACAATATCAATGGTGAATAAAAAACATTTGGTAATATAATTCTTCAATAAAAAAAAACACAATATGGTAATAAATGTTTAACACGTTTTCCCTTTTAACCGACCATTTCCCGAATTTCAATATGATCCATTATTCAAAAAACTTATAAGAAAATTTTAAATCGCTGGTTAAATATAAATTCGAACGACGAGTGTTGAAACTCAACTAACGAGTAACGACAGTTATCATTACAGTAGAGTAATCTTTAATATTAATCGTACAATCTTATCAATGCACAATCATCACAAATCATACGATTGGTCGATTCCCTTTTCCGCAAAATTAACGAATTTAGTCTAATATCCGAATATTAATGGATGATGAGATATAATCATATCTAACAATTATTGTTTATTGATAAGACAAATTAATAAATTAAAAATCTAGAAAGTTTTTTTCTATTTATGTATGATACAAATTTTTTTCATTATTTATTGAATTTATGATAAAAATAGTTGTTAATACGCGCATAATAAATATTTTCATCACATTTTCTTACACAAAGTATATCATGGTGTGACTAGCTATTTTAATTCAATTTCAATATTTATATTTATTTTTTTCATACATTTTCAGTTATGATTTCGTAAAATACATAGTATATAACGATTGTAAGTTGTAAGAGTGTACCTATAATATGATCTATACTATAGATACAATATAGATTCTATAGCATAAATAATATGACATTTATATTTATGTGAAATTTGTTAATTTAACTCAATTTAACCTCCCGCTGTACAACCATACATTTTTAACATTTTGAAATTTGTTTATAATACAACAATAATAATTTAATAACAATAATAAATAATCATTCATTAGTATTCGAATATTAGATATCATTTTTTTCAATGGCGGAAAGGTGAATTGGCGGTAAAGCGAAAATAAAAATATTAGACAGAAAAAAAAAAAAATTAAAATTAAAAATTTCAATTAGTACATTAAAACCATCGTCTAATTTATTAGTGTACTTAATTATACGCCAACTGTTAGTACGAACTCAAAAATAGACCCCCCTTAGGTTAAAATGTCGATGATTGTTTTAATGAGATCATTAAGAGAATGTCAAACGTAACAGGAATACAAGAATGTGAAATATTTTTTCGTACAAACTTGAATTTGGTACTATAATAAACATGTGCATTTTGATCAAATGTTCGTTGAACAGTTTTTTTTTTATATGTATCATCGTCTACGGATTTTAATTTTAAATTATAAACGAAGCGAAGAAGCTATATGTAAAAGTTTTACTCTGATATGTGTGTTTTTTTGTGGAAAACCCTTTTTTTTACGCAGTACCTCGAGGAGGAATTTTCGTCTGGTAGTAATTTATTTGATAAAAATGTCTGCATTCCGAACGTTTTAAAAAGCTTGTAACAAAATATGTATACACATTTAGGTTTTTTTTTGTTAATTTCTGTGTAAATTTGGCCATTATGGAACAAAATAACATGATTAATATACGGTAATATACGGTACTAATACTACTTTTCTCAGAATCTCAGAATGATTGATCGTTGTATACAGTATATGAATTAGTGTACACCAGTTAGACAAGACAAAAACAAAATAATATCAAAACAAGTTCATAATACGTTGTCTAATTATAGCTTAAGAGAAATGTAGACACTTTAGACAGTATCAGTTATGACTGATGGTATTTACAAAAAAAAAAAATGTTTTAGTTTTGTCCTTGTGTTATCAATGTGCTTGTGTAATCTAAATTACTGATTTCCTATGTTCTATTTTTTCCAAGACCGTGTATGGCGGACTAACAATGTTTAAAGTAGTTTTGCTCTTTAGGTGTACGTTGGGCCTAATGTCTGTTCGTTCAACCTGATATTACACCGTTCAACGATCGTCATCGATAATGTTTGAGGGGGAACATTTTTAATACAATTTACTCGAAAACTCTTTGCGCTGATAAATCGTCGTCGGTAAAAGAATCACCCTGTATATATTATAGTTTTTTTTCCAACGCGTTATTTGGTTGACGGCGGTAACAACTATCATCACGTGGACGCTTTATCATGAGTTTTTATTTATATCTAATGTAGGAATTGGATACTTTGCAGGCAATACTTGAGGGTCTGCAGCGAAGGAAATATACTCACTGTAATAATATACAGTTCTGACCGCATCCTCGATAAGATACACACCACTGTTTCGGCAATAAATCATCGTCGTCGTCGTCATCATCGTATATAGGTGGTACCTACTCGGGAAATTCGACAGAAAAACATTTATTTTATCGACGGATAGGCGAATGGGTGTACTCGTATTATATAGGTACTTATCGATTACGGCCGTCAATATATTATAAGAGCGGTTTTCGAATCCGAACATACCCATACCCATGTACTCATATACTATAATACCGGGGCTGTATTCGGGTGAATCGCGTATTACATTATGTTATGTAGACTCGCAGGTATAATAGCTGTGTGTATACACGTGTGGAATATTTTTTTTTCTCTCGTTCCCTCGACCACCCACGCAAAATCGCTTTTATCGATATTTATCGTGGGTATCAACCAGCTGTATCCCGTGCAAGGTGCCCGTGCCTATGCGTCTATTATGCGAAAACGTCTATCTCTTTTCTCAGGGATACTCCGCGGGGATCCTTCACCCCGGTTTCACGTTATGCGTATAATATTTGTAATAGCGATGTCGTCCTTAAATCATAAATATTTATTATTACACAATTACACACGTATAATAATAACAACAACGATTTATTGATTTTCGTCTACGTGAGTTTGAATTAAAATTCCATCCACCGGCATAAACATAGTTTATTGAAAGATGCGCCGTGATACGATCGTCATCAAACGGTGTCCTTATTATTATTATTATTGCTTGTTATTTTCGAACGTGTCTCCGCGATAATAGGTATTTGAATGACGTTTACACGATATGTGTATTAGTCGAAGGGATAAATGGGTACGCAGTTGTAGATATATTTCAGAACCCTTTTATACCGGTATAATAATATAATAACACAATCGCTACAGACATGCCCGTCTAGTGCCCGTAGTCAGTATGTTATTAAAACAAGATGGAAAAATTGCTTATTTTGCAGCACACACCTATTTTGGCTCTCACGTTTAGGTCTAATGAAATATAAGTACCTATATAGGTACTTCGGACATTTCTGTTTTCCCATATAAACACGCTCCTCGAATAATCCTAGGAGAATCTCGAATCGCTCTACGGGTCGACTCGAACGTTTTATAATATAATACTATGCACGCTGATATACGCGGTTCAAATGGTTAAATATCTTCTAGTTCATTTGATTTTGTTCTTCTTGTTTCGAATTTCAAGCGAAACATCCTTTCCGAAAGAAAATGCTATCCAGTTGGTGCATCGGGAAGTTTTTTTTTAAAAAATCGTTCTCGGAGTTTTCTTATAGTAACTAAGAAACCGGGAAAATTTACGACAGTAACGTTTTCATTTTTTTCGCTTTTGTTCTTTTATTATTATTAGATAAAAAATAATCAAAAGAACGGAATTCGTTATAGTTAAAGTTTAATTTCTTGACAAAATACTTGTAATAGCTTTCTCTAGAAGTCGTAAAACTTTGTAAACATTCTGGCCATTTTTTAATTATTTATATGTATTTGACCTTTTTGGGATTTTAGTTTTTATTTCGTTTTACGTGGATAAAACTGTTTGGGTGAACTTTGGTTTGGTTTTATTAAAAATTTAATACAAGGTTCATTATATAAGTTGAGCGTAATGAAAATTTTTTTTTTATAAGCGTTTAAGTTTAAATGTCGACGAAAATAAGAAAAATTACGGCAATTCAAAACATGTAAAATTGAATTTCGCTTAAAAACTTATTTCGTTAACAATAATTTTTCGTCGCGTACAAATATAAATTAAATAGCTTTATGCATTTTATCATCTTAACTTCCTATCTAAAACATGGCACACCCATGAGCAGTATCGGCTCTTTTTCGTCTATTGTTCGTGTACATTAATTATTATACACAACTCATCGTTTGGTCATTATTATTCACAGCAACCGAGCTTCGCGAAAATATATAGATATTCGTTTGAAAATTCGTGGAATGGAGTGCCTATGATTATAATATTATTTCTGTGACAAAATACGGCGAAAATCATTATAGTCGACCTCGACGGGGTAAATAAGGAACGTGCCACACGAACTATACACTAATACTTAATATGCTCATATATATTATAATAGCGGCAATGATTTGCGATTTTTTTTTTTTTTCACGAGCCCTATCGTTAGTCTGTTGTTATTAGCAAAATCCGGGATATAAACTCACTTCTGTTGGCACGATCAGGGAAGGTCTGAGGGTTACATTAGTCCCTCCTTCCACCATTGTTCGTATTAAATATAAACAAAATATACAAACTATTCAGCATTGAAAATGTATTACTGATAGAAATATAAGCATTGTACGTTTATACTACTTATTCAACTATATACAAATAATTGTACTACTTACGTAATTATGTATTTTGTAAAACATTTTTTTTTTTTTAGTCAAATTTGTTTAGTTAAGTTTTCCCCGCTCCCATTTAAAATGTCTGGATATACCGCTGCTCACTTTTCCCCGGTTGCTAACAAAAACAAAATAAAACAGTTGACAAACAAGATCCAGTTAAATCAACTTCAAAACATAAACATTCTTGTGCTAACGCCAAACTAGATACTGCCCCAAGGAAGAATGTCTGCTAAGTGTAATTCTAGTGTAATTTAAATCAGTGGTTGAAAAACCACGTCGGGTGTAAATAAAGATAGTAGTAAAAGGTAAGAGTTACTTCGGGTCAGTCACATTTTAAATTTCTGCCAACCAAGGTGTTGGCAACGGACGATATATTACCAATGACAACCAATTGATATCGAACTTACTACTCTTTGACGCTCCGGTGGCGCGCAATTTAAACAGTCCGAGAACTTTTTGATCGTACTATATCTTTAATAAAGAAAAGACGGAACGCAAAATATTAGCCGAGAAACCAATAATATTCTTTGTCTTCCGCAAGATCTAATAAACATTTGGCGAAAATTCGTGATCCGCGTCATTTACTGTAGAAAAGGTCGAGAAAAAAGAATCCTCAGGAGTTTATATTATTATCGGGGTTATATAACAGCGATGGCTACGCTCACACACACACACACGAATTTATTTGGTCGAGAGATTTCAAAAAAGGCGTTTCGTTTGATTTATTGGTTTGAAAACTAAGAAATTGTCTTATAAAGTCACGGCTATTCTCGAAACTTACCACCGTGTATAAGCATTCAATCTAGCTTAAACCCGAGTCTTTTCTTTTCTTCCGCCGTCGCGCCTTTAAAGATGCTTTAACGTTTTGTTTGTGTATAAACCTAATGCGGACTCTTGGATCCCGTTCAAATATTTATCAGCGGACCTTTTTTTTTTCCGCGCGTCCTTTATTCTAGTTTTTGTTAAAGTTTTTCCTCTATATAATGTCCTATAAACACGTCGGATGGATTTGCGAAGGTTTCTATACATAATATTATTATTCTTATTTAAAAATAAGATTTCCAAAATGTATTTTTCTATCCAACACTGCAGTTAATTTTTCCCTTAATATTGAAAACTGTTATTGGTGAAAAACACTTCCACCGTCGTTGATGGGTTTTTTTTTTTTTTTTAGGTTTGTATTACGGCTCGCCACAGATTTGCTCGCAAAATAACTATCGGAGATGACAATTTATTAATACGATATTGGCTGTAGTGAATTTACGATACTGCCGTTTACTATTGCCGTGCGTTTAATCTAAATTATTATTCGTAAATCGCTATACGTAATATAGCTAGGGATTTAAACGGTCCGTAAATCGTTCACCGTATATAGAAGTCAGTTTTCGATTCTCCGTGTATACACAAACGAGCAGTACTCTCTTCACTCGCGACAACGGATACACCGCAAATCGATTTAAATGATAGAAGAGAGTCTATTGGTGTCCTACAGTGGGACGTTATGCGTGGTATTTTATATCAGTTCTGTACAATTTCTTGGTAAAAAAAATATCGTTATCTGCTACTGCTGTTTTAAAAATTATAATATCTTTCATACGTCAGTCGCCGTTGATTGAGTAGAATATTATCTGCAAAGTTTTTACGGATACACAGAAAATTGTTTCTATATACATGAATTTAAATGTCGGAACGCAACATATTCTATAAGTTCATATATAGGTCAACCTAGCTTGAGGAACTGCTTACTAAATTGCAAGCTCTCCTAGAAAAAATGGGAGCGCGTACGTGAATTGGTGAATTACATGACCGGAAGTCAGGAACTGTATTCGGAAGAATATTTCTGAGGAAAGCGTACATTAAACAATAAAATAAAATATCGAAATCGTACTATTCAGGAATTGTTGTTATCAAATCGGTACTATAAATTATTATCATACTATTATGCAGTGCCCTGGTATCCGTCATTAGTAAATATAAGAGATTAAATAAAATTGTATTGCGCTATAAATATTTAACGATGAACTATGTATCACATGTTTAAGAATTATTACGAAACTAATAATATCGTGAGTTTTCAAACTCGAAATGTTTTTTCACAGTATTCAAATTAATGGCTCTTGCAAAGTTTTGCGATTAAACATTTGCAGAATACATTCAATCCGACCTATCCCTTTTGAACCGTCATGTCAAACTATAAATGTATTAGTTTGAATTAAATACTACAATAAATAACGAGTTTTTTTTTTATATATATTTATTCTTCCGGTTTTGTCCCGCGCGATGACGAAGCCATACAAAAAGGTCGAAGGCTCTCGATATAAATTCTAACTTCTTCGATTCGTACAGGTATTTCAATGTTTTAATTGCTGGCCACAATGTGAAATTTAAAACGTATAAATCGGTTAAATGGTTTAACACGATTCGACCTAATTTCGTCTGTATTAACATAACTTAACGATTTAAAATGGACCGTGAAGTTGTCAATCCTTCCGAATCCGGTACACACACCACGATCTTCGACGAGAAAATGGCGCCGAATCCCCCCCCCGGGTTCGAGCCACTACCGCAGAGCTAAAAAAAACGCGCGCGCTCGTTTTTCACAAATAATTCGATTATCAATCCCGCGTGTACATAAACCTAACCTAACCTACAACGATTTATAACATAAAATTAATATTATAATATGCTCGCAGACATTGTGTGTGCGTGGGCGCATTATCATACGGCTGCGACGACGTGTATATAAAATGCGTATTATATTGTTATGCGAGCCCGTCGCCGCCGTCGGTCGGTCGGTTTAGGTTCCTCGCGTATTATTTTCGCGCAGTCATTTTTCATCCGACCGCCATAAATCATTTCGACGTCGTTGTCGTGCGCTGCGGCGCTGTTGCTCAGCGCGATCGTGCGGTCGTGTACAGTATAGGTACGAGGGGGGGTTTTTTTTTTTCATCCGAATAATATTATCGAGGGAAGCGAAAAAAGAGGGAAAAAACATTTATTATTTTATTCCGCTCGGGCCCGAAAAACGATGACAAACATTTGAACGCGTGGATTTGCACCGTTGTTATAATAATAATAATATAAAAAATAGGCGTTCTTATAGGTGTATTTTAGATACATATATTATGTACAATAATATCGCGAGATTTTAACGTGCGGCGTTTTTTTTTTTTTTTGACCCGCACGGAGGCGAAAACGTTCAAAGAGTTTTAAGTTCCTGTCGTAATTTTTTGATCGATTCCGACTTGATGAAAGACAAAAACCGCCCGTGAGCAGCACAGCTCCATCGCTAGAATCAAATTATTCCTCTGCAGCCGTCTTGTCGTCGTTATTTATTTCCAGTAGTTCTTATAGCTGGGCGTTTGAAACCCGCGGTATTTCCTGTAAAAACGCAGAACTTTGGTATAAAAATGGTAGGGGCGGGGTTTGAAATTTGAAACCCTTAAAAGGCGCATTCTTGATTTTAACGTCGTGCATATAAAAATAGTACGAAAGTTCCTAAAAAAGGTTTTTTTTTTATTAGAGTTAATTTTCTGATGGAAGAGACACTAGACCAAAAAAAAAAAAAAAATTTCGCGGTTTTGCTGGGTAGCCGAATATATGTATAACAGATACAATACAGTGTAATAGTCTTTTTTTTCCGGGAAAATACGTTTAAAAAAATCTAGACTTATCAGGCTCTCGTGAGCATTATATAGATTTATAACTTTTTAATTTCATGATTGAACGCGAAACGCAGTTTCGATGTGAACGTATAGGTATAAAAATATAATTTCTATTCTGCGACGATTACGTTACAATACTAAACGTTTACAAATCTATTCAAGTTCAATAAAAACAGTTTGAACAGTTTTAAAAAAAAAAACCAGCAAAAAAACATCAAATACAAGTTTAATTTTTATTATCCGTGCACACGAAACGATGTTTTTCTTATCGTTTTTGTCAACTAAAAAAAATAAAATTAATTTTTTATTCGAATTTTGGGATCTTGTATGAAAATATAAATTACGTAAAATATACATGAAAATATTGAATTCATTCGCTTAACCGTTGTACATATTTTAAAAATTGATATTTTTTTGAACTCAACGAATCAAATTATATATCTATGCTACACGCTGAAATGTGTATTATTACCTATACCTACTGTTTTTCGTATTATATTACCGTTATTATATCCTTGTACCTATATTTAAATAATATTATGTATTCCGTAACGAAGACGGTATTCGTTTTACAAAGATGTTTTTTTTTTTTTTTTATCACATTATCAATAATTACATTTTTTCACGTAGTACCTTAACATATGCAATATTTCTGTACGAAATATTCTTCACAGTTCGCCTCCTGTGTTCTCTGTTAATTTTAATTGATATACGGGTCACCTTTTAGCAATATGGAAAAAACTACGAATAGAATCGTTTTTTCGTATGCAATGATTAATCGTTGCATACAGTACACAAAATAAATTACCCCGTATAATATATCTTACTTTCTCAACTACCCACTTTTACGGCCTGCCCGTGAGCAGTATAAACTTTTATACTATTGACATTATAAAGAATAGTCGTGTGACGTTGGATATTTGAAATGTCGAATATCGACTTTGTCACTTCCCTCCCTTATAAAATATATCCACTTCGAGCCGTTCTTATTTTAATAGTAATTTAAACTTCTGATCGTTTAAATTATATATTATATAAGTACCGAAAACTGTGGAAGATAGGACTTTTATTTTTTTTTTTTTTATTTATCTTTTTTTTTGTAACCCTATCACGTATGACTTGAGATTGATTGTCGATTTTTCACACGAAAAAAATGTGAAATACATATTTCTAACGAGCGACAGAGTCGAGGTACACGTTAGTATAGTTAGCAAAGTTTACGCACAATAATTTGCGGTAATGTAACGGCATTTGTCATGTCGAGTCAAAAACAGCAAAGATGTGTGTTGGAAAAAAAAATATATATATATATATATATATTTTTTTTTTTTTTTTGTAAAAGTAGCTTTTGCACGTATATATATATATATATAAACCTACCTAATGTGACTCGGGCAAACGCGGTCTGAAATAAATAATAGATCGTAATAATATCGTTTGTAACCGTAGCAGTGTATAATATATATTATGATATTACAACCCATCCGAAATGATTGAAGATGGCAGACACGTCAGTATATAAGTACTGCTATCTAAACCCAAAATTATCGTAAGCGCTTTGGATTTGAACCGTATTGAGGGTCCCGGTGCCGCGTACTATACCGTTCCCTACTAGAAACGAGCCGCAGATTCAATTATGCCATTCGATTCAACACATGTTCCGGTGGTGTCTGAATGGATTAACTCGGGTTCCATATTATAATCGGTTTAATATTCACACTGCAATCGAATCGGAAGATATATAGGTCATAGATCAAAGTTTTTGCGTTTTTTTCCGCTTTATCTAAATCTATCGTTATTTTTCATTGACTTTATAATAGGTCTTTAGAAAATGTCAGTTTTGAACTTGATTTCGCCACTATATTTTATCGCCTGAAGTCGAATGCAAAATCGGTGTTCAATACGACCTGTAAAATGTTGCTGTTTATCGATTAAAAATATTTATATACGATTGAAAAATATTATGTGGACAATCATTTTTTCGAAGTCATTTTCGTCCGTAAAAACGGCCATACCCATCTTCTCTAAACAGGTGTCGGACAGTAAATTAATGGACAAATTGTATATTTAAGGCGGTCATTGGACACAATTGAATGTATTTTGGAAAACCGGGATCGGGCCCTAAATACAATCTTAAATTTGTATTAGTTTTGATTTCATTACGAAAATATATCATCATGATATTTCTTTGGCGGCAGAGAAACAGGTTTAAGTAAATCGTTGAGAACAGTGGAAATTTAATTAAATTTCTTCTCTTTTTAGATTTTTAGTGTTGTGTTGTTTAAATTGGTAGGTAATCTCTTTTACTCATGATTAATGTTTTGGGCTTTTAGTTATTAATAAAAAAAAAAAAATAAAAGAATAAATAAAAAAAAAAAAATTACTGAGCGTTGTTTACCACATTATTCATTATATATTAAAAAGCCAAGAACAATTAATTAATTAGTTTATTGTTTACTACGGGAATATCTATTTTATAAATGTATTGTTTTTATATTGTGTGTATAATATGGTAAAAAACTAAAGCGAACCACAGCGAACAAAATACAAACATGGACCATTTTAATTATTCTATAATTGAACGTAATAATTTATAAATTGGTTTTTTTCGGATGTATCGGATATCACGTGCATTGTTATTGTGGTGAAATTCCCATTTGTTTAAAAATACAACAGCTATGAATAATTAACCGGTCGTTTGATCTTGAAATGTATGTATTTCAGCCAAGTGGCAAGTTACGCGGTAATAATGTTTGGTTTTTTTGAATAAAAATAATTGTTTTTTTTTTTTGATAAGACATTTACAAATTCTCACTTTTGGGTTAGGTATTCTCTTTAATACATTCCCTTCTCTCCGTTGTAAATTCTTGGCATGCCACGTTAAAAAAAGTTGCTTTTAACCCAAATAACTGAAAACTGAGGAAATAATCTCGAAAATCCCCCGTGTACATAGTTACAAGTGTATAGAAATTTTGAAAATGTAGAAAACTATATAACATCATCGGGGTAATTTCTTCAACGTCTACTTACCGGTTTTGTTCAACAACAAAATCATTCCATCAGCAAACGAAATCAAGTACCTACGGTAAACGTTTCATATAGAGCTCGCATCTAAAAAAAAAACAAAATCTGTAAATCCAAACTGCACTTTCTTAGACTCCCCCTCTCTTAAAATCAACGAATACGCTAACAATATACATCCCAATCTTCCCGGTCTGGTTCTACGGCACTAAAGTATGGGGGATACAAAGTCGCCCAACACCAGAACCATTCAAGCTAAACGCATATGTTCTAAAATTATTTTTGTCAAGTGGCTCTGTTAAGAGATTTCCTATTCCTATCACTATTTTTATTTTGTGAAATTAGTCATTAGACTAACCTATTTTACTAATGCATGTTGTGTAGATAATAAATACATTTTATTTTCAAAAAACAATTTAAATAGGAAAAACGTCCGTTTTAAAAATTAGCGGAAAAAGAACAACCGAGCACTCGTATTTTATTTGCGATGATTTATTGCCGTTGCGTTTGGGATTTTTCGTTTTTTAAATTACTTTCGCGTAAAAATAACACAGACAAACATGGTAATTTTATCACATGTTATAATATGTTTAAACGGTTGGACTGCATAACCTATACAGTTTATATACGCACACACACACACACACACACATATATATATATAAGTCACTAAGTCATATATATTACTATTACGTGTGCTATGTATATGCGCACACACCTATGCATTATTATACACGTGTATAATATATTAATTCCTGTAACTGGTTAAACGGACATTTTAGGCGCTTTTATAATTACGCTAAAATGCGAGGCTATACAGTAATTTTTTATGCGGGTTAAATGGTTTTTTCTTCATTTGATTCCATTAAACAAGGCTATACTCTGGTTATGTGTTAGCTATTACATATATATATATATATATATATATATACATACATATAGTCATATATTCGTTATTACTGCAGTTAAAATAATGAACGTTATTAACGAGTTAATAATTATTAACGCGCGTTTCTGCATTTTGTTTTCAGTATCCGCCAAAGTCGCACGATGAAATCAAACGCGATTTGGAAAACGTCAGTCAAGGTGCCGCGAATATAATTTTGAAATTGTTAGAAACAAATCCGCAGTGCAGATTGAAATCGCTACATCAAATCAAAAAACAACCGTTTTTTTACGGTTTCGACTTCGCAGACGTCATGCTAAAAAAGGTTAATAATAGACATAAATTATATTGTAATTTCTTTAATTAGTCGCCATGTACGTAATTACCCACCTAGTAAACTATTGTTTCCAGTATAAGCCGAACGAAATGTTAAAAAAACTACTAGGCGAAACGAAAAGAAGCAGTCACCCGCTGCATCAAGAATTACCTCGTTTTGAAGAATTCGAAGACTTTTAATTATAATTCACCATTGTAACACCTAATTTTAAAATTAAAATTTAATATATTGTAAAAATAATAATTGATAGAAGCTATATTGTGATTTACGATGACTCAAGGACTTGTCTTTCTGGAGAAAGTTTTGTTATTTTTTTGATTTTATTTTATTTATATTATAATACATAAGTATACCTATATATTACAAAATGTATTCGACTATATATTATATGTTTTTTTTATAAAATCGTATATATTTTTAATTTTTAAATGCGAAATAAAACAGCAGAGTACCGAATTACAATTATAATTTTTTTTTTTTTTCTTGTTTCAATACCGTTTACTTATGTATTATTACCCATTTTGATTATTTATGTTAGGTATGTTTATTTGCAGGTATACTGTACACTATAAATAAGGAAAAAATGAAACGAATAATTATTTTTGATGTCTCTAGTATTTATATAATTTTTGGTTCTATACAGGAATCAAGACTAGATCAGAATGTATCTATTTTGGTCTTGCAGCAAGACTAAGATCTATGGAGATGGTAATGATGCCAGCAATTATACCAAGTTTAAGATTGAGTCTTGCTTCATGAGCATTATTTACGAGCTTAATGGTAATTTCGACAAAAAAGCTCAAGATTATGTTAACGTTTGAGAATCTTTACTGACTGCTATAGGTGTATATTATGCTATTTATTATTTGTATTGTATACAAATATAAGCGTATAATTTTTGAAAACTTATCCGTGGGTTGACAGAGTTGAGAGAAAAATAAATAGATAAAAGTTTTCGAATTCAATGAAAAATGTTGATACTGCTGCTGATTGTGACACTTTTTTTTAGAAAGGAAGTTGCAAGTGATGATATAACTATAGACTAACTTAATATATATCTGTATGAAACCATATACCATTGATAATAAAAAACGATTCTAAGTAGAATATTATTAATCGTATTTTTTTCTCCTTCTCCTGATTACCTAAAATCAATAGAAATTATACAAAAACACTAGTTTTACCTATTTATTAAGAAAACTAAAAGGAAAATCAAAATGTTAACCCAATTCATTAACTAGGGGTGGGGATTATAATTTTCAAAAGTAAAGTTGATACTGCTTATGAATAGGCCACTGTTGCAGATAGGTACTTGAGAAATTTGACACCTATAGAATATAATTTAGTTTATATACTGTATCTAACTATACACCAATACAGACAAAACAACGATTCTAAGCTGAGTAATATATTAGTCGTGTTTTTTCCTTGTTGTCAAAGTAATCCAGAATTTAACGAAAATCAAACAACAAAAAAAGGACATAGGATATGAACCGCTCGAATATGTGAATATATCGATAAATGTTTAAGATACTACGCGAAAATGTTGCTGTATTTGACTAACCAAATGTGTATTCAAAATACCTACAAAGTTAATTTTTTTAAAAATATTTATTCAAAACTACAAAATAATTTTCATTTAAAGTACTAACAAAGAAAAGTCCAAATTTTCCAGGTACATTATTAATTACTAATCATAAATATGTTTCGCGAAGAAAAAACAGACTTCATTATACGTAAAATCAAAAATTGATCTCTATTCATTTTATTTCTTTAAATGAGGCAAGTAGTGAATAATTATGGCTGAGATAAAATAATTAAACACACTTTTATAAGTTAAATAATTATATAAAAAATAATTTTCAACATATTTTGCACCATGTATAGCAAAGAGAACTATATAAAACAAAGTTTTATTACTATTACCTGTAAAGGGACAATTTCATCGAAAAAAAAAATTAGGTGTGCATGAGATGTAAAAAGGGGTAACAAATGATATCAATGAAGTCTACGAAAAACAGAACAAATTAGTACGTGATGTACGGGGAAAAAAAGTTTGGGAACTCTGATGTGTAGGTTTACTGCTGTAGGTGGAAAGTTTTGAAGGTACAGGATAATTGAATTTTGTTATTGAAAATAATGATAAATAATTTTTGAGTGGAACTCTGTAGGGTTGGTAAGGTGGTAAGGTGTTAGCTGTATTTATTTTTCGTACATTAAAGATACCCCAAAAATCAATTCTTCGTCATTTGTTGTAAATTGATTAAAGTTGTTTAAAAAAATCTATTGGGATTCTAGAAAAATATTTCATAAAAACCACAGTGTTAAAAATGCATATATTTTATTGTACAATATGTAAAAAATTTAGATTGATTTCATTACAGTGCCTAAAATAAATGAAACTTTGTACTACATTATTTCATAATTACATACGAATACCTCGCTCTAAAAAATAATAAATTAGTTCAAAAAAATATATTTTTATTGGAACACACTTAAATAAAATAATTGAAATATTAACAGAAAATTTAAAAATAAAATCAAACACATTATTATTGTTTTATTTAAATTGCATTGCTATTTAATTAAAAAAAAAAACAACTATTAAGGGTCGTTCTAGCATTTTTTTTGTAAAGTGTTTGTAATCACAGATTTTTCATCACTTATTTACATATAGCAAAAAAAATTTTAATTTTAAATTTTAATTCACAAAAAAGCCTATTTTACACAAACATATTTATTTATCACAAACATTATACCGTTGTTTACCTAAATGCACAATTATTCAATAATATCACAATTGTAGAAGATAATATTCATTGTTCGTTTTATTGACTTGCGATTACACTAATAATAATGTAAATTGTCGATGCCAATTAACACAGATATATTAACATAAATATCGATTTATCAAACTCATTAATAAAACCATAGGTTAAAATTATAATTCGAAAATTTTAAATAATTGAAAACTCATTAAGCTAAAATAATCAACATACTTTTTAATTTTGTCTTCAGGCCATTTTTACTGAATAAAAGGCATTTTCAGAGAAAAGACCATTTGTAAAAATTAAAGCTGAAACGTCTAAAACAGATAGAAAAAAATCTAAAAATTGTTATTAGTTTTTAAAAAAATTCTGCTATTTGATCCGAACAATGCGAATTATCATGTAGGGAAAATATCCCAAATTTCGGGGGGGAGGAGTTATAATTTCCCTTCCCCCTCTTGGTTTCGCTACTGGTAAAATCAATACATTCCTTGGCGCTGCGCTTAAAATCGTAAAACGTTTGCGCGCCGAAATGCACGGCCAATAATTCCGGTTTTTTTTTTTTTTTTTTGCTTCGGCGGCGTACGAAAATATATTAATCTTTGTTTCTCGTGTTTAATTTATACATTATTATTATTTATTATGAATATCGGAACCTGCCCGCGAAATGTGTGCCAAAAGAAAGGAAACCGGGTCCGTTCAACAACAACAACAACAATAACAATAACGATATACCTATTTATAACGTTACAGCGTTACTTACCTTTATTTATTTATTTTCATTTTTTTTTTCCTCATTCTTCTCGCAAACTCGTAGGTACACATTGCAACGTATATTAACAATAATATTATGATCGCGTTCCGCGCAGCCTCTTTCGCGACCGACCGCGCGGCTGTGTACCGCCGCCGCCACCGTGGTAACCGGTGGATTAGATAGGTGCCTATTACTCTGCAGTTGGTGCAATCATATTATTAATATACGGTACAGAAAAACGGTTTGTGAAGCAAAACGGTGTGTTTATTAGATTACTGGCGGAGCAAGTGAACACATTACTACGATGCGGTGTTTTTCTGTCGAATTTTCCCCGGAAATTGAGACTGTGTTGCGTCAGCGATATGGCTTGGTGCAAGAAGATCCAGTGTGAAAAAATTGAAAAAATTTTGAAAATTAATTTGAAACCGATAAAAAAAAAAAAGTGTACTTCCAAATATCTAACGTTAACAGTGTATAATATTATTGCAATACGTTTTTATTGTTTTCGAACAAAGAAACGATTTTACTAAAATAATAATTCGCTCAGAATGGTTTCCCGTCAGCAATGGCTTATCGTCGCGTGTAAATGAAATTATTCCGTATGCCATTATTATTTCTTTTAACTCCCCTCGAAAAACGACAGCACACCCTTCGGCCATCAGCCATCCGTCGTCAGCCTTTTTTATTATCATCTTGCAGTATATGTACACGCTCGGCTCGTGTAATATACATATATTATAATAGTAATAATCACGCGCCCGTGTGCGCGGAGTAGAAGTTGCGGTGCGCACGCGCGTCCGGAGAGAATATAATGTGCCGTTATATTTCTGGTACGTATAATAAGATCGTAATAAACGCGCGCGCGTTCGCGCAGAAACGATCCGCGCCGCGAGTTCTTTGACAGGCTTGACCTCGTTACGTCCTCGAAAAATAACCGCGCGGGGTGGCGGGAAACACTGCAGAGTAAGAGAGAGAGAGAGAGAGAGAGAGAGAGAAAATAGCAACCGAGCTGGGTCAACAGCCCTTTAGAGGAGTTACCATAATAATAATATTGGTATAGTAATATTGTATTCGGTTTGTGTGCACGCAGACAAACTGCGCAGTGTTCCGGACGGAAAAAAGGCCGTGGTGCCGAAAAAGGGGGACGAGACGCGAGCTTTTTAGCGTTTCGAGTCGCGGCAGATGAATTTCACCGAGATTATAATGCAAATATATGAATATAATAATATTATAGTTACGACGTTGACAACAATAAAACTGCAGGCATATCTGTGATGCTGTGCTCGTATAATTCGTATATTCGTATATTACATCGAATATCACCAGTGACGTGCCCAGGAGTATTCAATAAAGGAGGGGAGGGGGAGGAGATGTTGCAAATAATAATCGTGGATCAATCGTAAGAATCGTCTTCTTTACTCTACTGGACTGTAGGTGAATCTGAAAGCCGGATTCTGAATAGCCATTTTTTAATCAATAAACGAAACTCATTTCCTCGTAACTTAGCTAAAATATTGCACACATTTCAATATTCAATTACTAAATCAACACTAATATTTGTTGACTTTTGAAGCCAATGGGAAGATGGTGTGTTCTATAATATATTATTATTTTATTTTCACTAATCTTTTCCATTCTCTGTGAACGTTATACTATATGTGCATACACTGCATACTGCACACGTGTTCAGTATTAATATGTATTTTAATAATATATTTTTATTTTGCGAGTGATCAAGTGATTTTTTCTATTTTATAGGGGTAACGGCCTTTAAGACCAGCCCTCTAATAAATACTCCTCCATCTCTCTCTATCCTCCGCTGCTTCTCTCCATTGTAATCCAGCTTCTATATCTCCTATATCCATAACAATCCTTCCGTCTCAGGCGAGTTCTTCCTAAAGGTCGTTTTTCTACTGGATTGTTTTCGATTACGGTCCAAATTATTGATACCCGTTTCCTCCATGCATGTCCTGCCCATCTCAGTCTTCTGACGGATTTATTTTTTAATGCATGTTCCAAAAATCCTTAGCGTAATATCGCTAACATATTCCATTGTGTGTTTTAAACTATGTACGATTTCTTAAAGGACATGCTCAGTACCCGAATTGGAAAAATAAAAGAAGGAGGACTATGAAACTTAAAAAAAGTTTCAATGATTGAATTCAACTTAATCCGTGGGCTTTTCCCCTAAACCTTCTTACACGAATTTCAAAAATAATTCAATAAACAAATCGTGATAAATCACACGTCAATCGAAAATGAAAAATTGCATAAAATGCAATGGTCATAATTGCGCCCTGTCGTATACAGCTATATTTTAATATGTTTTATAGCCAGCTCATAGCTATAAATAAAATCGAATTTTATATTATTCGATATACACGTAAAAAGTTTGTATTTTAAAAAGGGTATAAACTATTATAAGATAATCGGACGTTTTATTTTTTCTCTTTTATTAGGTTTTTTTCACTTAACCTGGTTCCCTTCCATTCCTTCCCAGTGGTTACTTTTCTATTCAAATATTGATAATAGTGATACACGATTCAAGACGCTCTCGAAGTGATAATAATGTGAAAATATTTCTATTTATATCAGGTAGTAGACACGAAAACACGTCTTCTAGTGTCGACCGATATATAACATTGTACATTTTTTTATCTCTGGGATCTGCCATCGCATACCATATATATAAAAAAAAATATTAAAAAAAAAATATAAATTATTATTTGTTGCCCCGACTGTAGAGTGTTTCGCCCACAACTACGATGTACTTATAAATAAATAATAATAAATTGTGATAACCACTTCATCGTCCGGGGGAATCGTGTCTTCTGCGACATTAACGGATTTATATACTATACGCTTTAATGTCGTGGCTGCGGTAAATTAATAAAAATCCCGTCGTAGTAACAAAAAAAAAAAAAAAATGGCGGTTTTTTTATATTCGGCGATAGATAGGCACAATGCGGGGGGGAGGAGAGAATGTGCAGGTATTATATACCACGGCTCTAACGGTAGGTCACAAATT
Organism: Cinara cedri; assembly: GCA_902439185.1. Classification (NCBI taxonomy): domain Eukaryota; kingdom Metazoa; phylum Arthropoda; class Insecta; order Hemiptera; family Aphididae; genus Cinara; species Cinara cedri. Next base: position 1,227,095 of record CABPRJ010000958.1, on the reverse strand, counting down.
TAAAAAAAAAAATATTATTATACACTACGATACCTTAAAGTTAAAAATAGTTTTTTTTTTTTTTTTTTTAAGAGGCATTCCTTGTATACTTCCCGTACACGTAATTATGTACTCATTATACTGGTACTTGTACGAAAAAATCGTTGCCAACGAGTATAAAACCGAATGAGAGACCGATTTATTATTATTTTAATAATATAATATTCGAGTGTCGAATAGAGGAAGAAAAAAAACACAACTGTGTAATGCAGTGTATATGTATAAAAAAAAAAAAATGCGTATATTATGTATAATAAAATAATGTGACCGTTTTAGGAGGGAGTACCGTTATTTTTCACGTCGAGTTCGAGAGACAGGCGCGCGCGTTCCCTGCGGCGTTAAAAAAAAAAATAAAAAAAAAAACCCGAGCAATTTTATCGAGTAAATAATAATAAAAATAAAAAAAAAACAAGAATTGGCGCGACACTCTGAGTCGTATTCTCTCACATATTAGACGCGAAGCGCTCGGGGGACGATAGCATCCCCTGCGGAGCCAGCTTAATCCTTATAGTTTTTAGTTGTTTTTAAACTGTTGTTTAAATTAAAACTCGTTTTATTCGTTTTGACAAATAGGGTTTTATTTTTTCTAATATAATATATTTTCTGATATTTTGGTGTGCATTATGGAGATATCTGCTGCAGATATCAATTTAATTTCATCATAGACAATATATAAATTGTCTTTATTATCTATATAATTAACTGAAAAATTAAGATTATTGTGTTTTTACACGCACATAGGGATGGTGTATCGAAACGAAGTATCCAAAAATCGTAAAAAAAATCCATATAAGTACTTGATACAAATTACAGTTTATGAAACAAAGAACCAATTATAATACCACAAATCGCAAGAAGAAAATTAAAAAATTTTAACTGCAAATATGACTTCATAGAACATTTACACGTCATATTTAATAAATAAATATATAGATTACGTCTATTTTACCTTATAAAAGACATTTATTTTTAAAAATAATTGATGTTATTAAATACTATCATTTTATGATTTACTTATCTATTAATTAACATGTTGAAATTGAATAAACCCTTTCACGATTATAAAATATGTTTCATCAAATAAAATTTATGTTTGTATTCGATTTTTTATAAGTACATAACTTTCCTATAAACTTTTCATAACATACATTTCTTTGGATTTCGATTACAATGTTTCGATACTTCACTCGTATCGAATAATACTATCGATGTTTAGATTCTCATACTGCAACATCCCTACTTACACATCCTGCTGACATTTTTTTTTCATGCATATTATAATGTTACAGTTGTGTAAAAACAAATTTAACAAAGCGAATTATATGATTCATATGTCCCTTTTAAGACAAGTGTTGTTTATACGAAAAATTAAGTGTTATAGCACAGTAGTTACTTTTAAGAAATACGAAAACTATTATCTATTAAGTTATCATCAAAATTACTGGCCTTCCCTGAAAATAAAATCTGCCCATCACATATATGTATACATTTTCGCCTCCCTCTATTTGAAACACTACTGTTATATATTGCATACACCTTTTTAGAGTCTGCAGGAACAATTCATTCATTTCGTTTACATTTTACAACGTGTAATGTTATACATAAAAAAAAGTGAGTGAAGTTTTACTATGATGTGCGTTTTTTTTCTGCCTGTTAACAACTTTTCAACCATAAATCTTGTTCTAATCAAAAAACCGTCAAGATAGTAGTTTTGTGAAAAATTTTGGATTTACTTGCTTTGTTAGGGATGCCGTTTTTTATTTACCGTGCAGTTTTCTTAATAATTGGGAAAAACGGGAATGTTTAAAGTTTTAAAATTTCCAAAACATTCTGGCAATTTTTAAGCTATATATTTAAGCATTTGAGATTTTTTAGTGTTCTATTTTGATTTTACATGGATACAAATAAGTTGTGTGGAATATAATCGTTTTTTGAAAAGCTTTTTTAAGTTTCAAGTTCAAATATTTATGAAAATCGTAAAAATCACGGCATTTAAAAACATATTCAACCGATGTTCACTCAGAATTGTATTTGTTAAATGATTTGTCGTTGTATGCAGGTTATAATTTAAATAACTCTTTGTAAACCTTCCCAACTTCTCATATGCAATAGTGTCATATCCATCAGCAGTATTAATTCTTCTTTATTGTTGAGGATCGAGAGATGATCGGCTACCGAAATCGAAAACACGATTTTCCACACGCGATTTAGTTTTACAGCTTTTTGTTTTCTGAATGTCACACACAATAGCTTATGGTATACTGAATTTACTACATTGGGAACAACTCTCATGGGACACCGATACCATAATTCTATCCCTAAATGGGGATATTCAGAGATTACCCGGGTTCGGTTATAAAATAGACGTTTTCGGTTCGACCATTAAAACTACTATAATAGGTATGCTTGGTCATAGTATTTCCCGAAAACTTATTACCGCCGCTGCCGCTGATAGTTAATTTGTAAAATTAAAATACTATCTACGATCAGCCGAGAAAAATAAAACGTCTGCACGTAATTTAATACTGCAGGTCTCCACATTTTTCCGAAAATTGTAGGCGTTTTACTTGTATCCGTGAAAGATAAACGCAATAAACACTATCGCAAAAGACGCAAAATAAACAAATATCATGTTATAATAATAACGATTGTGAAATTATTTCTTGATTCAGTGGCGCCCTTGTCCATCTTTCAAATTGATTTTATACCCGAATAATATGTCGCTATAAATTATTTTTGCTGTCGTGAAGAATATTATTACCTGTATAAAATCGATTAATTTTCGTGTATAGTGGGCTATAACAAAGTGTTATTCGATGTCAGAAACGCGTCAACGTTATGCATTGTCACGAATCGATTATTATACTACCGCACACCATTTGGAATAAAAACGAAATTCGAACCGTTTGCCAAAAAGACATGGAAATAATAACTATATACGCCGGTATAATAATAGCGGATTTATGGATTTTGCACTTTGGCGGTAACACAATATTATTATATTACAATGTATAGGTATCGGTAATCGTCGCACGTGTGACAGACCTACGGGTTTCATATTAATAACATACGGTATGGACAGTTTCCAAAATGAAAAAAAAAAAAACCTGTTAATCTATAATGTATTTGTTCGCCTTAAGATACTCGACCTGGATGCGTTTTCATGCGGACACCCCATATTATGTACTCGTACAAATCTACGAATGTACTCGTATTATCTCCTTGTCAACCGAATCGATAACCGTAACGATGAACTAGTAACTATACGGGCAGACACAATGAGGATATTGGATGTCCTAAAATCATGTTGAGAAAACCAAAACATAATCCTATTAAAATATTTTAAATGCGAACATTTGTTTGGGTGGATATTTACTATTCCTTCACGCCGGAACTACTGAACGGATTGAGCTGAAACTTTGCATAAATGTAGCTCTAAGCCAGGAATAACATATATAGGCTGCTTTCCCCTAGTCCAACCCTTAAAGGGGGCGGACACAGAGTTATTGGTATTTTTTGTACGGAAATCGAATTATTTTTATTGATTTATGAATCACCTTGGTAATACGGATGAAAAAAAACATTAAGTTAAAACGATAAAATCAATAAAGTAGTCCGTGTATGGACCATAATAGTTGTCGACAGGATACGCACAACGAAAAATAGTTACCATAGAAATTGGTTACTTAGTTATTGATGGATGGAATTTTTTTCGGCGCCGGGCGAGATGATAGATTGTATACAATGTAATCCTATCCTATTATTATAAACGCGGAAGTTGATTTGAATGGACGTTTGTTGCCACAAAAAACTACTTAATAGATTGAGCTGAAACTTTGCATATATGTAGTTTTAGACCAAGGATAACCTAGGTATATAGACTAATTCCCTTCCTCGTATGCAACCCCTAAAGTGTGGCCGATTTAGGTTAGTTTATATTTTTGATAAGAAAATGGATTTTTTTTTCTTGTTGATTTATGGGTTACCTTGGTAATACGGATGAAATCAAAAAATAAAGTCGAAACGAAAAAATATTTAATAAAGTAATTGAATTTAAAAAAATATATTTTATTATATCTAAATTATGAACTCTAATGTCTGTAACTCTTAAAAAGTCGACAATGTTGCGATTATCGTAATCACTGACTAGCAATGCTCGAATTTGAAAAAATAAATAAGATTAAAACAAATTAAATGAGCGTTCATGAATTCGACTTAACTCGTGCTTGGTAATTAAACCAAAGGTAGGTAAGCTAATGTTTCTAAAAAAAAATGTTAAGGTGCTTGGTTTATACAATTTATTTGCTATAGGGTGGAATGACGGAACATGGGTAGTAGCGAGTAAAATATTAAAAAATTAAAAATTATAATTCACGCCGAAATGGCCATGCCGAAAGGTCGGGCTTCGATTTATAATGTACAGCGTACTCGAAAACGTGTGCACCGGCCGTACGATCTACACGAGTTTAAATATCATCCAGACTCGTTCCGTTCATATATCGGACCGCGATTGTGACCTCCCGCGACCCAGGAAGAACCGCAGATCTCTCACCGACCGTATACCATATGGTTACCGCGCGGTATATACCGGTTTCGATTCGTCTCCGCCCCGTCGAAGAAGACGACGAAATGATCGGTCGGACGAGCCCGTAGTATCCGATCGGAGCTGAGAGCCGTGAGACCGTCCAAATCGTAGACATAAATACTACTACTATTATTACTATTACTATTATTATTATTATATAATTAAATAGACCGAGAATGCTCGAAGCCTGAAGCAACATAACAATATTTATAACATAATGCATAATGCATGTGCTAGCTGCGACGGGGAAAGATGACTGACTGCGCTTAGTTTTTTTTCGCGGCTGAAGAATACATTGTTTGTTCCCGTTGAAGATTCTCGGGTTTTCGAATAAAAAAACCTATATTTCGTTAGTGAAAAATACGCTTCGAAACTTTCTCAATCGCCAACGTGCCAATAATACATCAAAACGAAAGACTACGCGGATTTTCCGTCCCGCGTGGTCACTTAGTTCAAAACGTTTTTCTAGATTTTCCCGGTGGTTTTTCTAAACGATTTTCGAAAAAAAAAATAATAATAATAATAACCGTATCGCCGTATGCTAAAAACGATTATTGCCGTTAAATCAACGGTAAAAATAATGGAAATTTGATCGAATATCCGATGTACTCCGATCCGTTTTCATTTCCGTTATTGAGATCGCGCGTCTAAGGGTTGTAACGAAAGTGTCACGCGACCCGGCGAATTCGCGTTCGACGGGAACACGGCTTTGCGCCGTTAGTTTTAACGTCCGAGCGAGTTGACCTGTTATATTATCAAATTTAAAGGTACGGACGTTATCCGTGCGATTATGTCGGGTTGTTTTTTTTTTTTTTAATTTCCAAGCGAGTATTCCGCTCCTCGTGTAGAAGGAGACGGAGACGAGCACACGCGCACGTACGTCACGTCCGCTTGGATATTTTACGCCGTTAAACCGCTTAAGCCGTCTCGCGTTTGAATAGCGGCGGCTGTGCTCGCATCGCTGCACAGTGCACCAATCCAAGCCCGGACGAACCGTATTCGCGGGGTATCCTTTAGAGCGATTTTTCGACCGTCTCGCGCGGGTCGACGGCGACCACCTGCAGTCCGGCGCATAAGCCTGCGAGCACGCGAATCCCCACGTCCGGGACCTACGCACGAGTATGCGAGAAAAAAAAAACGCCGGACGCGATAATCCCCGAGACCGGACGTGATTGCGCGCACGTCCGATACGTCACGCCGACACCTCTGCGCCGAAATGTGTGTGGCCCCTGCACGCAGAGCGTGCGGGAATACGGCGAGCCCCGCAACGGTAATAATCGGTACACAACATCATAAGCGCGCGCGTACGTAACGTACCAATACGCGTGGAGCTGCTGCTGCGAAACGTGCGGCGGGTAGGAATCGCTCACCCCGTCAAAACGCCGTCGGCTTTTTGGCGCGCGTCCAAACGCCCGAGGATTCCCCGGGCCGAATTAGCTCGTGCCGAATCGATAAACCCCCCGGCCGTCCGTCCGTCCGACGCAATAAACCCGGAAGGAATTTCGCTGCGCCCGGGCGAAATGGCTTTTTCGCTATTCGGAAACGAAAACGACCGACTACCCCTACCACCCCCACCCCCACTGGCCGTATTTCGTAGGCGCCGCCGCGCGCGAAACGCATCGCAAGTATTTTCAATTATTCCGAAATTGAATTACCCGTATACGTGTTCGGAAGTGATATTTTTCGGCACGGCCGCGTTTTTCGCCCACCTGTACCCCCAATATCAATCGCATTGGCCGCCGGCGGGTTTCCGGGGGAAAACGCGCTACACTCGCTGTACCGTGTACGGTATAATGAAACGGCGAAACAACAAGAACGTAGCGCTCCTGATGAACCGCGCACGCGAGAGAAAACGAACCGGGAAGAACCGTTCTCCGTCACAATAGAATAATTTAAAATAATTCATCGTTCAAAATAATAATAATAATAATAATAAATGAGTAGTAAAAAAAAAAAAAAAGAAAAAGGTCACCGTTCCACACAAACGGACTACGCCCCGAAATCGCGGTGTTCATTGTACCGCGGTACGAGCTGTTGTTGTAGTTTTTTTTTTTTTTATTTCTGTTTTCAATCTAGTAATTTAAAAAAGAAATAAAAAAAAAAAAAAAACCGCCGCGCGACTTCGATCCGGAAATAATAAGAGTTTAAATGGAAATAGATACGGGAGAGGCGAATAGAACAACGATATTACGGGTGTTCGAAAACAATATAGATTACGGATCGGCGCGCCGTCGGGAAACAAAACCGAAAAACGATAAAAAAAAAAAAAAAAAAAAAAAAAACAAAAACAAAATGACGACGACGACTACGGCGATTGGCCGTGCATTGTAATGTCGCGTTACCGCAGCGCCCGACGCAATTATAAACGCGTCGATAAAATCGTTCGGGCCGACGGGGAAGAACGGCGAAAATAATAACGTTTTAACGATCGTTCGCCGGCGATAACAGAGCGGCCGCGATACATATCGTAACGCGTGAGTATCGCGACCGCGGCGCGTGCGGTTCTTCCTCGCCGTGTTTTCGCCGGAGTGAAAAAATACTGACGCGCGCGCGTTCGCGGGCCGCGAGGCCTTACTCGGCGAGCACTGTACCCCTGGAGGACCTGTATACGTGTACGCGTGTAATAGCGGACCTTTTTTTTTTTTTTCATAATTTCGCGGCGTTACGACGTGCGTTGTGACGCGCAGAAAACGAAACGCCGCCGCCGCGCATGTTGGCGCGCGCGTAAAAGCGTTTTATTGGCAGAAGTGCCGCCGGGCGTGGGACACGGTAAACGGCGGCGACGCGAATACCCATTGCAATAACAATACGCGCACGACACCGGGACGCGGCTCGTCCGCGACGGCGAATCCGGACCAATCCGACAATCGTCTCCATTGAAACGACAGCCGCCGAGAAAACTGTGTTTTTAGGAAAACGTTTCGCGCCCATATCGGTCCGGCGGTACCGCACGTTTGCAGTTGGCATCGTTCGTTCCCCCGGGGCCACCGCGGTGTCGTTGTACGTGTCGACCGCGCTTATTATCTTGAAATTGGCGAGTGCGCGAAAAAAAAAAAAAAAAACTTTGCACGTTTCGTAAGAACCGCATATTATAGTGCACGGCTATATCGCACGCGGCAGGTAGTCGAGAATGCGAACGCGAGAAACTTCGCTGCACTCGTTATCCCTCCTGTTAACGATAAAACATTGCTGGCGAAACTCGATTCTAAGCGAAATCCTGTTATACATAGTTCGAAATGGAGTAATTTTTGCGGTTTTCGTTAAAATTTGAGATTATACGATTAGGATAAAAATTGAATTAAAATTGCCGAAATGACGACGGTTATGTTTGTAAATTTCTGGGTGATCTTTGCTATCGGTGAGAAACTCACGACTAATACCTACTACCTTAGGATTGAGTCACCACCTGTGGACAGTATCCCTTCTATGGACACTCGTCATTATTTGTTTCGTTAATTGTATTGTTTTGTTAGTCGATTAATTAACAACTATGTAGTTGTTGATGTATTTATCTATATTAATTAATTTACTGATGATTTCGATTATAATAAAAATATAAATAACGCAGGATAATATGACCATACAACGGGAAAACGCAATTTTAAAATATCAATACTATTTTTTCCTTTCTCAGCTTATAATGTCATTTTTGTATACATTTTTCGGGGTTTCTAATTCTGTTCCATTATGCATGCTGTCGTTAGTCTTTTATTCGGTCCGACTCACTCGCAGCATTTTACGCGAACATCACATATGAAAGTTCTCTAAGTGTCACCCTCCGAGTATAGCTTTAGTTACATAAACTGAATTGCTCTATATCATATATCTTCCGAAATTCCATTTATACGCCAGCGACAATGGTTGTGAATAACGCCCGTCTCTTCGTCCCTCATGCGATATTCAATAATATTTATGTACAAAGACGTTACTGTCTTTTGAAATATATATACATTTTTTTTTTTTTTTTTTTGTTGGTTATCAGTAATGAGGGTTAAGGGTACACTATATCGGTTTTGGCAGTCATATGATACGGGCGAATACGAACTGCATGGCCGATACCCGAGACGGCGGAGCTGTGCAGCTGTAACCGCATACGGGCGTACTACACGGCCAATACGATATTTTTTTTTTTTGTTTACACGGAGTATTCTGAGTATAGACGAAGAAAAATGACGATGGATGTACTATAGGGAGATGTGCATGAGGGCTGGAATAACAGTTGACCCTACACTCGTGCGCACTGTGCAGGGATAATGGCGCCGTGGAAAAGAAAATATTACAGAGAATAGAGTCGAATTCGAGATACAGAGTGCTTGTTTATCAATGACACACATCCAACGAAACGTAGTACAACGCGATCAAATCACGTCGCACAACTGAAACGAAAATGTAAAATTAATATCGTTGCGTCGATTTTTATTAATTTGGCCGCTTACTAAATTTTATCAAATATTTCTAGAACGCGTGTTGCTGAATCACACAGCAATAATCCCACAAAAAGATTTAGCTGAATATTCGGGTGTTTATCTTGACACCCCCTCTGAAATGTGAAACGTCGTGTACGTTAAAAACGATTACAAATCGAAGAAAAAATATGCGAATTGTATCGGGCTGGCCGGAAGACATTCCAAATTATACTTTACTAACAAACAGCTTCATTTACGTTATAGCTATCATTAAACCGATTTGTAGATACTTTTTGGCATACAGCTACGGGGCTATGCCAGCAAATCCAACATCGAAGCCATTAAACGTTATCAAAATATTACCCTCCGTACAGTATTGTAGCAACATATTGGTCCGTTAGGAGCAACGTCATCCACCGTGATCCGAAGATATTATTCGTCCAGAACGAAACCACGAAGTTATTGCTAAATAACAAACATGTGTATAGAATATAGACTATAAATATACACCAATGTAACTTCTTGACAACTCAATAGACACAAAGTGCCTCACACGTTTGAAGCACTATGACTTAGTTTGAGTGAATTGACGTTTATTGTATTTTTATGCAGATTATTGGCCGTTTAAATATGATGCGTGCTTTGGCGATGCAGTTTTCGATAAAAAAATTGCTGTACTATTCGCTCGCAATATCACCAACACGTTTTAGTTCACCAACAGTAGTTTACTAATGGAATTGACCGAGGATGGTAAACATAGTTTTAGATTGTTCACCGATTCCGGCATCTCGGTCGTCAAAAAGTGCATTCGGTAGTCAAATAATTGCTGTGACAAATAATATTTAATTAAATAATATTTTTCTGGTAACCGCACCGCTAAAACAATCTATTAGGACTTCTCAAGCGATTTTTAACGTTTTCTAAAAAAAAAAAAAACCGCGAGCAGGACGCCGACGGAAAAATACAAAGTCCTAGAGCGCGACCGGCGAATTTCGACCGCCGGACCGTCAATTACGAGGTTTTGGCGACGGACGTATCCATTTCCTCATCGCGAGGATTCGAAAATAAAACCACCTCGTTCGCAATAATATCGCGAAACGCGTTGTAAGAAATATAACGACGGCACGCATAAGATACGCACGGTATTGTTACGCAGTGGTGGTACTCCGCGCTGTCCGGCCAGTGTGCGGCCAGTGGCGGCCCGCATAGTAACGAGGCATATAATAATCGTAAATTGCAAATAGAAAGAAAAAGAGGAAAAAAAAAGTCGCTCGGGTCGCGATCGTGACGCGCCGCGGGGATCATCGACCCATTCGGAGCGGCCGAGAGAGGACGCAGGACGGAGCAGGTTTGATCGCACGACAATACGGCCGCGGCCGCCGCCGCCGCCGCGTCGGCCGTACAAGTTCAATGCTATTTTTAACGTCGCCGTGGATTTATTTTATTTATTATTTATTTATTCGCGCGCGCGCGCGCGCGGGATAAAATAGATAATATTACTATGGCCGGGCACGCAAACGTACACAGAGCCGCGTGGGCATTGAACGGACAACTCGACGTGGGGACGCATAATGGGTACGGGGCGGCGGCGGCGGCGGCGGCGGCGGCAAAGATAATAACGAGCCGGTCGCGCAGAACCGGTCGAAGATCTGCTGCCGCGGCGAGTGTATTTTTTCCTCCCTCGCGGCGCGGCGTAGCGTTTTGTGCATTCCGATTTCTTTTTTTCTCCGGTACGTTCCGAGGGGGAAAAAAAAAACGTTTGCCGTTTGTCGTCGCGATCTCGCGCGTCCGTGCGACCGTTCTCCACAACCCGTCACCCGGTACACCGTGAGCGATTAATCTTCGCGGTCCGTGACGCGGCGGCCTTACATCGCCCGTATAATAATAATAACATTATGGCGACGACGGCGGACGACGGGAGAGGTGAACGCCAGACGGACGTTCCGCGGCCGTGTCTTCGCGACGGTGACGGCGACTACGACGACCCGGCCGGGAATACCCGAACGGAGCCCGTTCGGAGAGGCCGCGAGTCCGTAATCAAAATAAATAATATGAGCCCGACGACAGCGGCGGGCCGCTGTGATATTATAACGCGCGACGTCCGGTGTCGCCCCCGGCGCTTTCCCCTCCCCCCACCCCCTCATCAATTAATTCGTGTGGGTGTTTGCTGTATACGAAAATTGAACACTGTTAGAAAAGTGTCGTCGGACACGAAAATAAAAACATTTTACGGCAAGACGAACGGTGTAGAACAGTTTTGCGAACTTGTGTATAACAATTCTTGTGTCGCCCTCCCCCCCCCTCGTGTACGGCCACTGCGACAATTGACGTAGCGCGGAGAACAATAATTTTATTGCGTAATTACGTCGCCGTCGACCAATCCGATCGGTTCGACGTCGTGTAACGCGCGCGGCCCAGGACCGAAATGATCAGTTGGCGGCGCGCGCCGGCGCGGACGCTCGAAGTATAAACTCGCGATTTCGCGAACACACACATATCTTTCGGGGGGGGGGAGAGGGTTGTCCGGCGTTTATTTTTCAATTTTTCGCTCTGCAAATTTTTCTCCGAAAATCGATCACACACACGAGGCGCGGAGCGATCGAGATTAATAGAGACGGGCGTACGTCACGCGACGGCGCGGGCCGCCCCGGTTGTTGGTGAAAAATAGGGGTAGTGGTAAGACGCAGAGGAGAATTCGATTTAAATCTGTGCGCGACGTTGCCAACGTAAAACGATTCGGAGCGTAGTCTCTATTATACTTGTATACGTGCGTTAACCCGCTTTTCCCAATTATTATGGGAAAAAACCGTTTGGAAATCGAAAATGCGACCGACTGGATACAATTTTTTTTTTTAGAAAATGCGCTACACTTAATACGTCGGAGCAAAATTTCTGACAGAAAAGTTGTTTACAGATTAAATTTGAACAAAAAAAAAAAAAAAAAAAAAAAAA